>VZRS01002538.1:68583-156232 GCA_013398055.1 Ifrita kowaldi | reverse complement strand
TGCAAAACTGGTTTTTCAGCCTCAGTTCCACACTCAAGGCTTGTATTTTCCAAAGCAGTTAAAAAAAAAAAAAAAAAAAAGAGTTTAAACTCATTGCTTAGACTGTGGTTTGGCTTTCCAAATACTTGAAATTTTATTATGGCATTCAGTGATGGAGATTTGCCATAAGCTGTCAGAATTGACTTATAACCTTAATTTCACAAGACTTTAATGATCTCAATATGGGCAATCTACAAGCAAACAAATGTGGCATTTCTTAAATATTGTTAGAACTTAATAATGTGCAAGAAGAAACTCATTTAATAGAAATCAATTATTTCATTAAATAGAGAAGATCTGTTCAGATCCATCACTGAGGACCTCTGCTATTAGTTATTGTTATTATTAATATTTTCCTCCAGCTTTTCAAAAATTCATCTTTGCCAATAGCCTCTGACCAAAAGTTTTGGCATTTTATTTATAAGAAGAATGAAAGAAAAGAGAACAGAACAAGTTGCAAGAATAGATAAGGAAGAAATAGATATGCTGCTCCAAGGCCAACATCCAGCACTAGGTGTGTACTATGTCAAGTATTAACAGACACAAATGTCTTTATTAACATTATTGACACCTTTTGTATAGTTCACGGCAGGAAAAAAAAAGACTCTGGCAGAGACTTTTTACCTAATTTCCTTGAGAAATGGGGTTCATGAGTTCATTCTTTCTATATTAGTTCATCTGGCGCTTCTGCTTCCATTCATGTTGAACACATTTTCCAGTTTTGACAAAGAATCCATAAAAGGAGACAACATCTTATGAATGCCTCAACAAAGTTAAAGCTTTAGCAGCTACAGCTGTGATTGTCATCTCCATGGAACACACTTGTCCCAGCTTGGACTGCAAAGACAAAGGCAGAGACAAAGCTGAGCACTGCTGGTGGGACGATGCACTGGCAGGGGATGAAATTAAGGTCAAGGGGAGAAAGGATTTATTTTCACAGCTCTTTCTGCTCCTACCCTGGCAATCTGAATTATCTTGGTTTGAGTTTAAGAGCAGGACCCAATCATAGAATCACGGAACGATTCTGGTTGGAACGGACCTTGAAGATCACCTCATTCCATCCCCCTGCCATGGGCAGGGACACCTTCCTCTATCCCAGGTTGCTCCAAGCCCCATCCAACCTGGCCTTGGACACTTCCAGGGATCCAGGGGCAGCCACAGCTTCTCTGGGCACCCTGTGCCAGGGCCTCCCTATCCTCACCGGGAAAATGTCTTCCTGAGATCTAATCTCGGTCTATTCAATGACATACTGGTTCCTGCCCAAAACAACCTGGTGGCTTTGAGATTTTTACAATTTAGTTGGAATCAGGTATTTCTGCTTAATTTTTAAGAATTTAGGGAAAGATCAAACTACACTACACAAAGCAGTATGCTAAACTCATAAACTGCAGTTTTACTCAGCTAATTAAAGCTTCATTAATGAAGTAATCAAATAAAGGTCACAATTAAGATTAAATTAATAAATCAAAGTTTTTACACTGTTAATTCATCAGAATAATAAATAAATTACTACATTAAACTTTAATTTAATGACTGGAAGAATTGTTCATTTTTAGTGTTTTCTTGGCATTATTTGAAGTTCTTGACTTTGGTTTATCCCAGACTCAAAGTTAATTATGTCTTAGTTGCTGCCTTCACAATTGAAGGTCAGTTGCAAAAAAAAAAATATAAAATATTTAGAGGTCTAACACAGTTTAGAAGTCTATGCATAAAAGAACAATTAGGAAATAAAGTCACTGGATGCCTTGAGATTTTCCTTGTCTAGAGGATGAAGGTAAGCAGATTTGGCATGATCCTACTAAGTAGTTTGGTTTTCTGTGTACCACGTTGTCTGTTGATGTAACTAACATACCAATGACATACATCCATGGCAAGCTACATCCATGAAAACATTGCATGTGCTGACAAGAAGTGCCTTGGCATCTGTACAAGGTCAAGTCTAACAGCCTAAAACGGTTTTCTGTCCTTGAACATTTACATCATCTTCATAAAAAAGAAGTAGATAACAGGCTTTTATTGTTAAAGGAAATTATTAGTGGCGTCACTCCACTTTTCCACAAAGCCTCTTGTTAAAAAACTTCAGACCAAAAAAATACTTGTAAGGTTATGACACTTTTGGTTTAAACCCCACACCTTTAATATGAATTCAGTCCTGGTCAAAATAATTATTTGATTTAAGTGAAGAGGACATTATCTCTTGTTAAAAGTAGGATGGGGTAGCAAAAGGATTGAGAAAGTCACAGGATGAAAAAATAGGTGAAAGAAGAAACATTTTGTTAAACTCTTCTTTGAGATCCAGGCACCTTTCATAATGCCTTAAATTGAGAAACTGGGGAAAAGATGAGGGGGTGGGATCAGAATGTTTCTGTTGTGTGGGTTCATCCATGTTTTTTACTTTGTGTATGCTTGTTGGCTTTGATTTGCTTTTATTTCATGTTCTATTGAAATCAAGCTTACAGAGCTGATGTTTTTAAAAATGTTGACAATGGATTTCTGAAAAAAAGGAAACATAAAAAGGATGGACTTTGCCTCCTGTTTCCAACTAATTATTTTTTATATAAAAACCAACCCTAAAACCCAACAAAACACAAGAATGTTGAATTAGCAAATGAAATCCTTTTTACTATTTAAACGCAGTTACTTTGCACGTTTGACTTTTTTTTAGCAAGTCTTTATTATTAGCTAAAGAATCCATTCATTTGCTATTAGAATTTTCACCGGCCAAACAAATCTTATTTGCAGAATATACTTATCCCATTCATTTAATTTTTTAATACATAGGAGAAATATCTGAGTCATTTAAGGAAACACCACGGTTTCTGCAGGTTGATGTTTGTATATTGTGGTGAAATTACATGAGGCGATTACTTAATGTTTTAATTTTTCTTAAAGCCTGGAAATGTGCTTCATGGATTGAAAACTCATTTGAATACAGGAAAGAATTTTTGCATAGAAATGAGCCGGTCCATCCCTTCCACAGCACCAGCTCACAAATATGTGTGGATAATAGAAAGATCTCGCTTAAATGCTTAGTGCCAGCAGAAACAAAAATCACCGAGGCTAAGCCATTATTAAGAAATAAATAGGCTTGTAAACAATTTAATTGCATAAAAGAGTTGGTTTCCTTGGGACTACAGCAATTTGCATAATGAACTGCAGCAGTGGCCTTCAATATTCTCTGTTGGCATCAGGTGAGGTTGTCAACTCTCTCAAAGCTAGGCAATATTTTCTTGCAATCCTTCATTCAGGGGAGGAGCTCTGAGAAGGGGAAGTGTGTGTCTGGGGGGCCGGAGGTGTGTGGCATTTTTCTACACATTTGGTTTTAGGATTTCATCCAACCCAGAGTTTTACATAAGCACTGGTAAATAACACATGCTCCTTTCAAATAATGTCTTGATGAGAATGATTCTCTCCCTTATTAAAACTCAGATTTCATTAAGAACCTCTCAGTCTACCACATCTATTTTCTTTCTAGGCATGCCCAAAACAGTGGCATAGACCTGAAGGTTTCCCTTTTTCTGAGCAGCATCTCCGGAAGAGCCTATTTCATTTATAGTTACAACTGTGGGTTTTTCCTGCTCAAGGGAACAGATATTATTCCATTATTTAGTTGTCGGAACATAAGTGTTTAGCACCATTTTGGATAATCCAAGGATAATCAAGACATCGTGATGAGAGTGGAAGATAAAGAGTCACAGGATTGGAAGGAGGTCTCTGGCCTGATCCCCTTGCTCAAAATCAGGTCATGAATCCAGATCAGGTTATTTAAAGCTTTATCCAGTCTGATCTTGAAAATCTCAAAGTGTGTTAATCCCACAACCTCCCTGGGCAACCTCTTACCCTGTTTCCTTGTGGCTCAGATCTCTCGTTTTGAAGAAGCAGCTGCAAGTCAGAAAATTATATCCTAGAGATATTATAAAACCATGAGATGCACTAAAATGTCTGGAATTGTTCATAACGAAGTAACCATGGTGTTGCTGCTGGAGATTTCACCTAATGACAGAAAGGGACTGAAGTTGTAAAGTTGTTCAACTCATCTTTCATCAACAGATTTACCTGCAAAACTTACCTATCCCACATGCTAGAATTTTACAAAATTTTAGTCTAACTTTATGGAATGCTGGCAGTAAATAGGGAAAAAATCCTCTTAAAAATAAAAGCATAAATCAATCTTGGTAATAGATTAGGGTAAAACCACATATATATTGATATAACACATACATATTGTTAAAACATCTTGTAAATTTAGTTTTCAAGTAAGGCTGAAAAACAGCCTTGGTGTGCTCCTTTATCTGGGAGAGGTTTTGGGTTTTTTTTAGTTTTGTTGGTTTGGTTTAATTTGATTTTCTTGGGTTTTTTTCAATCCCAGAATTAGTATGGGTTTAAAAAAAAAAACCTTATCAGGTTAGGATGTTTTACAAATAAAAATGTTCCCAGGACTTTGAATCTTTTTTAGCTGTATTTCAGTGCATGTCACTGTACAGAAGACCCCATTTTGACTAACCAGGATTCTCTGTCCTGAGATTCAGCAAGAGCAATGTAATTGCAGTAAATAAAAATATTTACTGAATATGACATATTTCCTTCTCTTTGGACAGCAGTGTGAACCTTGGATTCCTATATTCCTGTCGAAGTATGTCTCTTGGATGGATGGCAGGAAGGGGATTTAGGGGAGGATTAAGGATAAGTCCTCTTCAAATATATTTTTATATGCAGCCTTGGGAAACTCATCCATGAAAAAAGACACCCAAGAGTTATAAGAGACACCACTAACTGCATCCCTCATTGCCATAGTACTTTTGCCTACCTCTTTTCTATCAGTTTTCCCTTTCTTCAGAACTATTAATTTAGTTTTCATTTTTTCTTTATAAAAAGAAAGAATGAAAAATTACTAATTAAGGTTTTTTTTAGTCTTTTAATGGCCCTTAATGCTTAATCTGGAGAAGGTTCATCAAGTGTGATAAATGCTGAACTGGTGTTACCTTGATGTCAAGGACCAAAATTTATCCTAGGATATGTAAAATATTCACAGCAGATGCATGGGCCAACAATTTGCTGATGCAGCACATACAACAGTTTTGGGAGCTTTGAGGCCATAAGAAACTGGAAAGGACTTAAGGGTGATGACTGCATTAGCACTGCAGATTTCAATTTCACTGTTGTCCTGATACATTTTATTCAATTTCTCGGAATGAATAATGTCATTAACACAGAATTTCTTCCAAAGGAACAACACAAACATATTAACTAAATTCATTTTGAATCCGTTTCCCTTCCTACTGTCAGCCAGTACTCTTGGTCACACACTTCGGAAGATTATTTCCTGGACAGAAAAAGAATGAAAAATGCTATTCTGTCTAAAATTATGTTGCATATAATATTTCTGAAGGATTATAAAATTCATGCTCACAATAGCGGCTGATTGCTCCCTGTATTTTCATTACTTTTCCCTATTTTGATCTATTCATGATGGCATTGGAGGGACATTTAAGAATTTTATTTCTGTTTGACTCTGGAAAGTTAAGTAACTACTTTTTCAGCTTGCAGAAAACTATTGTCTACTTCCATAGTCTTCTTAAATGGGAAATATCCATTTATACACAACTGCTCTGCTCCTGGAAAAGACAGGAGCAATGTTCATGAGATGAGAGGTTCACACTGCAGTCATGTGTCACTCTCTGGCTGCAGCTGAATTATGTGAGGAAGTTGCTGCTTTAATTTGTCCCCAGCTGCTCCTCAGTGTGTCAGGAATTTCTGCACCTTCCAGTTTCCAGGACACCAACTCCTGTGCTGTCTCCTTAGGCAGGTTCAAGCCCTATAATCGAAATTATTTATATGTTTTCGGTGCAGGTGTTTTCTAAAGCATATTTCACCTAATCTGATAAGGGAGTTACTACGTATGTGGGTATGCTGGAACACCTGAAGGCTCAGGAACCTTTGGAGGAAGAAGGGAAAGAGGCTGAGGAGTCATGTGAAGCAGGGTAGAGCAGAACACAGGAATTCAGGACTTCCAGCTAGAACAGCAACATCCCAAAGCTTGGTTCCAATGATTCCAGCTTCCTCCACAGGAAGAAATTTAAACCCCAGAGGGGGAAAATCGCTTGCTGCAAGAGGACTTTGGAACAACTCCAAGAAAATCCTGAGTCCTGTGTATGAGTTTGAGAGGTGGAAGTTAATGAATACCTGTTTCTTTGAGGTTCAGAGTTTCCCTTTATAAGTGGCAGCTTCCTTTTCCTTCTATTCCATGAAAGAGTTTAAGCTGATTCCTTGTTTTAGGAGCAGCCTTGTCCAGGATAATGACACTGATGACGATGGAAGTCTTCTATGGAAGAGATTTGTGATGTTCCCACTGGCTCTTTAAGAGGCAGAGGCTGGGCTTTTGCAAGGAGAAAATATCATTTTGTGAGTAATTTTGTCTTCTCAGTTCTCAGTCTTGGTTGTGGAATCTGCCTTTGGTGCAAGTGCTGCTTTACATAAGCAGTAAATTAAGTCAACTTTCTAACAGTAGTTTCTATTGATAATAAAGTACTACAATCTCTAGTAAAAAAAAAATACTGTCCTCACTAAAATATAAAAGAGATAATTTTGAATGAAAATGCATTTCCAGACTGATTGATGGCCAGTAAACCTGATTTTGTTAAATTTTAAATTATTCCCTTTCTGCTTGCCTCCATTCAAAGAGTATTTCTGTAATTACCACTTTGTAACAATTGTTAAAAGAGGAGGAAATTAAATGGTTTAAGCACATCTCTTTTTTCATAATATTAAAGCTATTTAATAAGAAAATTTATATATCCTCTTCCCCGTGAGAAAAAAAAAATTGAAATACACCTTGTATAGGTATTGCAGAGATACCAATAGGACACCACTATTAAATGTGTCATTATGTGAAAGCTGCATGCAGGACCAAATAAAATGAGATCAGTATGACGCCTTTCAATTTTTCTGTGTGGGATTAAGAATTTATGAGCAGGTTTTAACAGATGCCGCATTCCACTGCTCACAGCCCTGTTGAGCACCCTGATAACACATTGCCCTCTGTAGGACTGAATGCAGCCTCAGTCCAAGGAGAAATGTAATGATGGGGAGTCTGGTAATCCATAGGAATAGCTCCCAAATCCATGTCTACATTTCTGTTGACTTTACAGACTCAGAAATAGCTGTTTCTGAAAGATTTTCTGGAAGTTTTTATTGATCTGACTTCTGTACAATTTTGATCTGAATTATAAAAAAAGTGAATGGCATTTCTGACTATTGTGGGAAGATATTGCCTAACTTTTGCTCTTAAGGTTGTTTTTTTTTCTCAAAATCATACCTTTACATAAGCAGCCTCATCAAAGTTAGAATTTTTCATAGGTACAAAACAACACAAAATTGACAGTTGTGTTGTCAGTGATGGAGATAAAGGGATGACAATTCACAGCAAGAAGTCATTTTCCCTTTTATATTTACCAAATAAGCTTGAATTTCAGCCTTGTTTTATTTCTGGGAAAGACAGTTTAAAAAAAATTGGTTTTCCTAGCACTTTTTTTAACTGTGTGTTTTATTTTCTAGGTGGGTCATTTGAGACATCTGGAGGTTTTGGTGTCTGTGGAATATTCACAACATCCACTGAAGAAAAAGTGAGCACTGCAGAAGCTCAAAACCTCTGACAAAAGAGGCTGAAGGAGCCCCAAATATTGATCGAAGTTACAAAAATGACTTTAGTTCCAGCTCCTGTGAGCTCCTGATTTTGTCACTACAAACCTGCTACTGATGTCAACCACCATTTTTAGTGGATAACAATTCTGCTGCTACTGAAAATAGTGTGTGAAGAACTTTTAAGTTAAAAACTCTTCTGATATAAAATCAAATGTATTTATGTGATAGCTTTAAGAGTGATGGTACTAATGAAAGAATAGCAAATATTAATATTATTTGCAGTAATAGAAAAGCATTTTTTTTCTGTGAAGCTACAAGTCAAATGTTCTTAATTTATAATCAAAATTATGAAGAGAGCTCAGGGAAAAACTTTTCTCACACTGTATCCAAAACTTCAGGAATATAGTAACTTCGAGAAACTAATACATTGTTAAGGGTTATTTAATTATAATATTAAAGAAAATAGGAGGAAAAAAGGAACATTATGGGCAAGTTACCAAGGAAACCAGTTCAAACTGAAGTCCACAATTTTAGCCTTTAGCATTTGGAGACACAAACGCAGACATGCACAGACATACACCCCTAATTTTAGTGTCTGCAGCTATTTTTACATTCTGCCAAAAGCTGGAGTCTTCAAGGATTGAATTCATATGCAATAAAATCAATTTATATTGCTTGAAATGTACTTCTGACATTATATTAAACCACATCAATGCAAATTCATTCGATTGGATAAATGGATCTCTTAACTGTTCCACTAAAGTTGGTGATCTTTTATTTCTTTATAATCAATGCAAACACTACAAGAAGTGATTTTCTTCCTGGTTGTATGTTCTATACACAAATATACTAATAACTAATGGAAATCCTGGTGTCTCTGCAGCAAAGTAACACAACAGATACTGCATCCATACAGCTGAACTCTCCCAAAGCAGTATCTGCATTCAAGGAATTTTAGTCAGGAATTGCTTGACGACATCCTCGTGACAAGGGATAAAACCATCTTGTAAGGTAAAACAATCACAAGAAAAAAAGGGGAAACATTTCTTAGGTCCCTGTCCTTGCACTAGTTTATTTTTGCTAAATTAGCCTTCATTATAAGCCCAGTCAAAATTTAAGTCTCATTTATGCACAGTATTATTTGCCTAGCAATTTCTGGAGGTCCTTGATGTAAAAAAAGACCTTGGAAAGAGCCCTCAGCACTGTGAAGGATATTTGTAAAAGGCTGAACAACATCGTTGCAAAACCAGCCAGAAACCTCAGCTCCCCAAAGGAGAAAGGCACTTCTGTGCCATTTGAAGTAAAAGAAAAGTGAAATAAAAGGAAGGACATCAGGCAGAGGGAGGAGCTGAAAGGAGGAGGAACGTCATGTCCTTACTTCCAGAAGGGAAAGAAGGAGGAACCTCATGTCCTTACTTCCAGAAGGGAATGAAACGAAAAAGGAAATCAAATTGTGGACAGATGGACGGAGGGTGCTGTGGGAGCAGGGAGAACTGATAACATTTTCCATAGAATCAGAGAATGGTTTCAGCTCGCAGGGACACTAAAGATCATCTGATTCAACCCCCCCTGTCACAGGCAGGGACACCTTCCCTTTTATGCACATAGCAGAAGTAATCTCATGATCACTTTTTAGTGCATTTAGAATTCAACAAAATGTTTTAAAAATTGCCACAGGTTTTGGGCTGAGGTCAGCGCCAGTCCCACCACCCTGGAGTGCCAACAAAGACAAATCACATCTTTTTACCACTGCCCATGTAGAAAGAAGCACTGAGTGTGCAGGTACACCCTTCTAACACTGGGCACAAGCCTAGGTGTGTAGAAATACGCTTTGCCAGGGCTTTAGAGCACTTCTTTACTCACAGAAGTGTTTCAAAAATCTCAACTTTTATATGAAGCCTGATTTCTTCCCCATTTTTTTTCTGTGCAGTATATCATGTTCTGTCTATCACCTCTTCACATCTCTTCCAGTGCACTACTCTGTACTTGGCAAGAAGATGCACTTTTCACAGGTTTTTTTTATTGCCTTAGAAAACCAGCTAAGACATTTTCACTGTCAGTTGCTTATGTGCAGTGTTTCCCTCTTTGTACTGCAGACAGAACTCTTCAGGTGGAGAGATACAATGTGAAAACCTAAGTGACAAAGAGACAAGACAGACCTTCAGAGGCACTGCTTGATATTTATGATATAAAGGATATGTAAAGTTTCTAGTAGGATAAATGGCTAACTTTTTATAAGTGCTGTGTGCTGCCCTGAAATTGTTTCAGTGTTTGGCTTAGATAATTAAATAGTATTGTCTCATTATTAAATTTTGAAATGCAGTCTATTAAAAATTAATTTACCAGCCTTTAGCAAAGAAATCCAGTTACGGTGCTGCGCTGAATAATAGAGACTCTGGCAATAACTAATTAATTAACAGTAAAACAACTTTCTCCAGTTACTGCTAAAAATTGATTAGCATTTAAGGATGATCACACAGAAGTCACTAATCCAAAATTTCCTCATTCAAGAAGTAACAGGTATGAATTTGACAGACTTTTACCATGGTAAGTCCAATATGTTATTCTCTGATAAATAAAACTGACCTCCTTTTCTTTTGTTAGGTGAGAACGTCAAGCCAAGTGACCCACAGATTTAGAAGCTGCATTCAAGATAGATGTTCTTTATTTTATATTTATAGTTCTGAATACCATTTCAAGTATCAGAAGAACATCTTGTGGATCTATTTAAGATCTTAGAGCAGAATTCACAGAAATAGTTGAAGTGTACAGCTTCACACGATGACCACAAGTTGAAGGTTGCGGTTTTAATTCTTGTTCTACAGCAATCTGCTCTGATTTGTTAATTTGATTAGCTTAATAATTTGATACATCTGATTAATTAATCCATATTTAGCCACTATTAAGTGTTAGCAAACCACTAAGGGATTAAAACATCTTTCTGTATAAATGCAACTCACTCTCCTTCATTGCTACTGCACTTGCTTTATTTTCATTTTTTTCAGATTTGTTGTTCAGAATTAAAACTTTATGGATTCCCTAATTACTTGAAAAGTATTCAGGAATTAATTACTTCCATTGATCAATACATATTTATTTGCTTGCAGTGCACTTTGTGCCTCTGAATATATAGCAAAAAAAATCCTTGCAAATTGTAGATTAAAGGATGAAGAAAAGGTAGTTACCACCTTATGCAAGACTGAAGGGAAAATGGAACAGACAGCAGCTTTCCACAAGAAAAAGAAAAGGTTTCAAGATGACAGATTGACAAATACTTTATTTTAAACCTTTATTTTTCCTTTTTCTTTTCTTTTTATCTAATTTACTTTTCAAATAATAATTCCTAATCAAATACTCCTAATGCCTTTCTGGTGAGTCATGAAGTTAATGGGAGACAGCGGGAGAGCAGTGAAAAACATTCCTTCTCTTCTAGAAGAAAGCTGTCATTAGACTCTATCCCCACCACGCAGGCAAAACTTACTGCAAAATCAAAATATAGGAGAAAATGTTTCAAGCGAAAAACTGGGCACGAGCAGCAGTGAAGAGCTGCACCATCCAGGAATATGAAATGGACTTCTGCTAGATCAAAGTCTAACATGTGGGTCTTGCCTTTAGTCCATGGAAACACAAGACCTTACAAACTGGAATTCAAGCTTGGATTCCACGCTCTTAATCCAAAATTTATAATAACATATACATGAGAACAAGTAAAATGAAATAGGATATTAAGTTAAAAAAATTAATTAATTATATCCCAAGATGTATTGCTGTGTTTCCTTTTACTTCTATAAATTCAATTTACTAGTACCCATAGTATGGTATTAACTTTGAAAATTCCTCAAATGTTATAGTGGAGGAAACATATCATGGAGGAACTTCCTGCTTGGGAGGAAAATTAGGTTTGTGTCAATCCCCAGACAAACACACTTGCAGAAGGACACACCATGACCCATAGCAGTTGTCAATTTGATGAAGGTTTGGGAAATCATGACACTGAAAAAGTCAATTAGATCACAGGAGACTGACAGTTTTAAATCTCTCAGATTAGTCTGTCATTCCTATTTCATTCATCTTTTAATTTTTATAATACACAGCAAAAATAAAAACAAATAAAAACAAATTTTGGAATCTTAGTTTCTGTATTATGACAATTATTACAGATTTCAGTCTGATTTCTTGAAGCCAGACTTATGTAATACTCCAGCCTCTTAATGATAATAATTCCTCAAAAAATATGCCTTTATACTTTTTTTGTGATAAGTAAAGTAGTGTACAGGTTCTGCTTCAGCCTGTCAGAATTGTATTTTTATACTGTGAAATTGAGAATATGCACTCTGTGTCCTGGGATGGAAAGAAGACATATTGTATATTTGCTTAAGAGAGTAAATTCTGGAATAGTGTGGGAGGCTGCCTGGCCCATAAGCAGCCAAACTTGGTGCGTTCTGGACACTGATGTTCCGTGAGAGGGGTCATTGGAGTGAATAATCTTCAGAACTATCAACATGATTTGTTTTGTACTTTGCTGAAACGCAAACCAGGAGAGAATTGATGTATGTGCAGCGTGAATGGTGATGAAAACAGTATCTAGCTCTCAGAAATTGTTCTCCTGGGCATGTAAATATTTGTTTATACAGACCAGACCACCCATGCATGCTTCTCTTAGCTGGAGACTTTCTCATCCTAAAGAAAATAATTGCAGTCTGTTTTTTTTAAGGTTGTACAGGCAAAACTTCCCCAGTGAAATCAAAAGGGATTGTGATGATGAAGTCTGTCAGGGACAGAGCCCCATTCCTGCATTTAATATCGAGTGTCTTTCTCAAACCCTGTTGCTGACTGGAGACATTGACACCAGGACAGGTCCACTTCACAATTATTTTCAAAGCTTCTTCTTTACAACATTGCTTTGGCTTAGAAAACATCAACCATTTTCCATGTCATTGTTTCTGCAGTTATTGTTGGGCAGTCACGAAGCAAATATTAATCATATTAATGACAGTGTACATCACTGAAATGTTAACCTTCAAGCCAATAACTCAGATCCAATGGATTATTTTGGTCCAGGCTTCCGAATTTGAAATGACCTTTCCTTGTCTGAGAAAAATTGACACTGTCCCATTTAAGTCACAGTTTGTCAGCCTGGATGGTCACAGACAATCAGTCCATGCAATTTAGACTGGCATCTACGGAGGCAAAAAGAAAAATGAGTCCCTCAGGGTTCAAAGAACAGCACACAATATAGTCAGGGCAGTGTGAGCTAAGCCATAACATCTTAAAGAGGAGCAGCAGCCGAAATGGTTGAAATGGAGATGACCCACACAAACAGCCATCAGGTTGCTGGTGAAACATTTAAGGTTTTTAAAAGAGACAAAGATGAAAAAATTGCTCCCATTTTCATTGGGACTCAGTTCATTAATCTGGAGATGGTGAGTCTGGACATACACTGTCATCTCTGAAAAAAACTTTTAAACTCTCTTTAAAAAGGGAAAAAAACCCAAAACAAACAGAAGGAAGCTTGCAGCATTTCATATTGCTTGCTGCTTGATTTCTTTTAGATATTTTTGTTGTCACTTCTCTTACCAACTGTGGATTCGGGAGTAAGGGAAAGAGAGTTTATGTGCATTACTGAATTCCTGACTCTGTCAGTGGGGAAAAATGTTTCCTAGAAACCACAAGTCAAATATATCTCTGAAGGTATATAATAAACCAAATTTTCACATAGATACCTTTGCGTTCTTCCTAATTTTTTTTTTCCAGGATTTGAAGTAAGAATCATAGAATCATAAAATCACAAAAGCATTTCATTGCATCTCTTAGTTGAATGGACATTGTTTTGTGTCTGTTCCAAGAAGCTAAATATTAAGCAAGAGACTAGTTTTGGTTTGTTTGCTTTTTTTTTTCTGTGCCTTGAGACATTTTTTTCTGTTCAAAATGGAGGGAAGTTAAAAAAAAAAAAAAGTGGTAATTTAACTTTCTCATTAGATTAGGAAAAAAACCCCAACAAATTCAAAAACCTACTCTCTACTACTATTACACTGGAACCATTAACTGTGGTGTAGTGCTTCTTATATCCTCAGCTCTCATTTTAATTGTAGGGTTAAAAAAAAAAGAACCTGAAACTTTTTTTAAAGAAGACAATATTTTTTTCTAATGCTCATTTTTTCCCAAGCAAATAATTTATTTGAAAAGAAAAAAAGCTTAGCTATGCTTCAACTGGGTCTGTATCTCTGCAGACTGTGCTTTTCTTAACTGATTGTGATCTTCCTTATGTGAATTTCAACCACATCTCACACTTGGACTTGTATAAAACACATCTGTAGTACCTGTTTTGGTAACAAACAGACATCAGGGTTGTAGAAAAGTGAAGGGGAAGGGGAAAATATATCTTAGAACAGTTATCAAAGTCAACAATTCCTTCTTCAAATTAAGAAAAAATATCCTTCCACTTGGCAGAGGGGGATGTTGAGCTCTGATGCTGCTGTAGTGCAGAGTTCACATAGAGAAGGAGATCTTGTTCTATTTAGCTCTCTACACCTCTAAAGCATATTTAGGCTGCATGATGTACTGGTTTCAGCGAGGAAAAGTGATGATAGATAATACAATGTTTCCTTAAATGCTGCAGAACACCACTCACCTTCAGATAATAAATTCCTTAAGAAAAGGGAGGATTAGATTATAGTTTGCACTAAATTAGATCAAAGGAGTTATTCTTCATGCACGCTCTAGTAAGATGGAGAAGTCTCAGGACCTATTTTTTGTAAAACCTTCACTAAATCAAAACACTGCAATTCATCACCTTACATAGAAATATAATTTGCTGACGAAGTTTTGATCTTTGAATTCCAGTACATTTTTTTTCCTACATTCTCCTGTGAAACTCAGTTGCTCTGCAGCAATAGGATCATTGCATAATAAATATGGAACTAACAAGAAAGTCTATATTTGGTTTTTTGTAACTTTTGTGGGGATATGATCACTATGGAAAATTTTAGATTAAGTTCCAGATCCTGAGTACTCAAATAATCAATGTCTTTTGTTGGAATTTTGGGTTCGTCTAGAAATATGAGTGCTGGTTGCAAAATTTGATCCAAAATATGACAATGTTGGACTCTAAATTCAAACCCAAAACTTGAGCTCTGTCTGTTTTATAATCATTTCCAGAAAAAAACACCTCCTTTGAGAATTCTAATATAAATTTTGAAATTTAGGGATGATCTATTTTGCTTTAGAACACTCTCACCTTCTTGCTGGAGGTAGCCTAGGGATCCACGTCCTGTAAAATCAAAGAGAATAAGGGGATAATAAAATAGTAAAATCAAGGTTGTGTTATGCTATTCAAAGGCAAAAACACATTTTCATTTTAAAAAACAGAGGTAATCCACTGGCTGTGTGTTGCAGTGGGGAGAAATTCACTGTGATGTACACACACAAGAATGTGCTCAGTTGTCACCTGGGAAAGGAGTGATGTGACAGATTGCAAACCATGCCCAGGGAGAGTTCCTCTCTTGGGACTGAGTGAAAGTCTGTGGGACTTGTCCTCTTCTGTGCCCATCCTGTGGCACTGCCTTCATCTATTCTGAAAATTATTCTCAGACACTTCAGGATGGCTTGTGAGAAGCAAAGTTCAGACTACAGCACATGGCAGGGTATAAAACCAATGAGGTTTTAAGAGACAATAAATCTGACCTTGAGGTCCTAATATCTGAAAAGTTTCCAGTGATGATCTGCTCGGGCTTTTTACCATTGTGACAGCCATCTTTTTGTCTGCACTCATTAGTACTGAGCCAGGATCATAACCCTCAAAGCAAGAGGGCAGCATTTCAGCAAAAGTCTTTAGATATTGCAATCCACAGCACAACAACGTCTAAAATCTCTGTATGAAACTGTTACTGGAGTTTGCAGACCTGCAGAGTCTCTAAAGTCAGTAATTTAATGAGATATGGAGTCTCAGAGCCTGAAATTGCGAGATGTATTTAAATATTTCAGCTGAATAGATTTTAACTAAACATTTCTACAACAAGAGAAGCCCCCTCTAGTGACCATACCATGAACCCTTTCCAGATTTTTTCTTCCTCTACTGTAGCAGAAGAAATAAAAAACACTGAAAAACCCCTAAATAGGGGGTTAAAAAGGTCTCTGACCTGCACTGCAAGCACAAGAGCAAAAAAGGAACTTTTCTTGGAATATGAATTCTAGCTCGTGTTCCCTCAGCTTTTAAAGGAATTTATACTTAGTGGCTATTAGCAAAAGAACCATAATTTAAGAGTCAGATTTTCAGTCCCTGGATGCTGAGACTGACACACCAGAAACTGAAATTCTTGTCTGCTTTTTTCCTGGATTCCTGAGCCTGAACACTGGACTGAGCAGTGATGACTCCTGCCTTCTCCCAGCCTTAGCAGAGGGAACCGAGTTACCATGAAGATTCCCAATTCCAGATGAAGGTGCTTTGGATTCACCCTGCAGAACGAGGGCAGAATCAAGGCATCCCAGCTTTAGAGACAGTATTATTGTCACTAGTTTTTCATAAAAGGAGCTTCCAGCAGCAGGTTTTTAACTCAGAATTGTTTGGTGCATGAGAATAAGGCATGGAGCAAATATTCACAGCAGATTAGACTTCCTTTGGATGCAAAGACAAACAGTTACCTGTGTTTTCCCATCATTAACAGAAACTGGAATTGGAAACAGATACCCAGTTCAACAAGAGTGACAATTTAGAAGGCCTGAGAAACACCACCTGAAACTGGAGGTGTTGATGGCTTCTTTGATATTAGGTTGGATTTTCCTGAATCATTCTTTTAGCTCAGACTTCTGTGTTTTGCCAAAAAGGGCATGTCAGGAACTCAAGTGCCATGCTTGATGTGTGCCAGACGCTGTTCCTTCAGATGAGGAGCCAGCACTCACTGCCAGATGATTCTCATGTCTCACAGCCCTCTCAGGCAGACACAGTGAGCGAGGGGGAGAACAGAGAAGGCACATTCATTACCTTTTACATCTGCTTTTCACCAATCAAGACTAACACGACAGTGCTGCCACACTTTTCCAGAGGTAGGAGGTAGAAAACTGCATCCATCACCTGGAGAAGTTCCACAGAAGGGATGAGTGTCCTTGGCCTACAAGCTAACTAGCATGTCAACACTGAAATTGTGCAGGATGCTGTCTACACACCCAGGAAGGAATTTATAGTGGAAATCTAGTCATGATAAGGCCATCTCTTTATTCAAGTAGATACAGCAGGAATGACCAATGACTTCCAGACTGTGGATTGGGTTGTAAAAACATAAAGGTAATGTGGTAGAAGGCATCTCAGAGATACCCTTAGGTGTGTGTGGATTTTAACGCACTTTTCCAGACACGATTTTAAACAAGGGGTTTAAAATAGTCATTATTAGCCAAAAGAAGAAACAAATGCTGAACAGAAACAACACTTAGGCCCTTTTTCAATCTCACTGAGCTTTACGTGTAAAGTGTGTCTGCTCACCATGATAAATAAATGTAAATCAATGCTTCATTGACCTGCGGCAAAACCAGCACATTGCAGCTGTCAGAGCAATGAAACTTGAGAGCCTTTTCAGTATGGAGGCCTAGTTTTGGAGTCCCCCCTTGGTCCAGAATTTAAGCCACCAGGAGCATTCCCTAGGGATGAGAGGGTGTTCAAGGTGAAGGAAGTATCAACAACAGCAGTGAGAATTAGCAAGCTAATTCATGAAGAGATTCTGAACTGGACTGCAAAGGAAACCACAGTGAATTACAGCGAATAACTGTCTTTGATTCACCTTTACTCACCACGTGTGCCATGGAGTCACGCGAGCTCATGGCAGAAAGATTAAATTACACTTCATTACAAACCAACCAGTTGAAGTCTGAGAGCTTTTCAGAAGTGAGATTTAGATGTTCACATTACCTGGATCCAGACCTTTTAATCTACTGAGCTGCTTTAGGTCCAATCAAGCATAGCTAATTAGAACAAGGTGTTCTTGAGGATCTTGATTTCATGTGAGAGAAAGGATCTTCATTATAAATTGGTTAAACACAAGAAGAGGGATAAGCAATGGGGATAAGTCTCTATCCTTGCAGCTTTTCAGAACTTGTCTGGGCAAAATCCTGAGCAATCTGATGTTCACATACGTGACCTCATACCTGTGTATTTATGCATAAACATACCAATGTAGGAAATAAATAGAAACATGTATAAAATTTCAGGTACGTTTTGAAACTTTTTTACTTCATAGATACCTGCTACTAGGGATATAAGACACCAGCCTTAGAAGGGAATGACACTATAAATTTTTATTAGATGGATCAGAAATATTTTCATGCTGTGGGCAGTGTGGGCTCATAAGAAGTACAGATTACTATCTGCTATAACAAGGAGCATTAACTATGATTAATGAGCTAACTTTGAAAGTCAGACCGTCTCCACAATATAATCTTTTCTCCTCTAAGGCAATTTTTAAAGAAACTTTTAAATATTTAAATAGTTCAGCAACCTTCTGAAGCTGGTGCTGTCTGAATGTCTTCAGCAATTTCTTTCTAGGCCTAAATTGAAAAAATACGATCTAGTTGTCCCATTACATTATGTGGACAGAAATAGAACATGTATGTTAATGTAATTACATACTGGGAAAACACAGGTCTGGTAAAAACATTCATGATTTTGTTAGCTACGTTTAAGCTGATCTATATCTGAAGAAGTTTTGCATTGTGGTTCACTTTTTTTTTATAAAAAAGGGAGAGTGTCATTGACTCCTTTAAAACAGGATTACTGACCTGGTGATTTGAGCATAGCCCAAAGCTCAAACAAACCTGGAAGGAACTGCACTGCTCATGAATGCAGAAAGAGTTGCTGCCCTACCAGAGCAGGTTAAAATGTCAGGTTTCTTACATCCCAGATGGGAACATGAGGTCAGCTGAGCTCATACAGCTTAATTCCAAAATGGACTGATGAGAGGGGTTAATCACGTTATTGGTGCAGGACTTGTAATGCCATTCTCAAACACGACTTTTGACACTTTGATGTCACTCCTCAAAAGTATTCAAGCATTTAACTCTCCCTCAGAAATCTGAACTGAATGGCCCTTGTGTTAAACACTCTCTGGTTTATACTTTGCATTAAACTGTCATGGGATGAAACACAGGAGCTGTTCCCACAGGAGTGATTGGAACAGGATTGTCCTCACCTGCAGTGTGGACATCCAAGCAAATGCACTTCACATCCCTCTCACATGAAATGTTCCTAGGGCAAGAGAAGAAATTAACCCACGTGTACTGCCAGTGAATACTCTAATGCTCTAATTATTATAAAAAAATATAGACAGATATACACATATATGGAAGCTGGTTTTAGCTGCATTAGAGAAAAAGGAAATAATCATTGCCTTTGTAGATATGTGTTACTCAAGCTGCAATAATTTGGATTAATTTCCTCAGGGGAACCAACGAAAACTGATCTGTGTTCCGTCCTGACAGCACAGTCATGGTTTTATGAGTTCATCCACTATTTATTTCCTTGTCTGCTGGTTGTCTGGAAATCCTACATGGGTGGAATGGACTTGCTGACATGCAGTGAGTGATGTGTATTTCAGCATCTGGATGAACTCTACTCAATTCTGCAATTTGGGTCTTCTCAGGTCCCAAACATCTGAGTTACCACCTTGTTATCAACATAAACAGTGAATATCTTGTGTGTGCAGCTACAGGAGCCATAACACACCAGAACCATAACAACAGTCCCACTCAGGTAGATTCCAAGCAATATCTTGTTAAATTATGGTCACTAAATTGTTTAAATAAGGTGTTTGCACACACACAGGAAATTGTCACCCTGGATGTCATTAAGGAAGTTAATTAAAAAGTTAGCCATTTAAGGCATGACCCCCAAAACCATCCATATTTGTAAAATGTTTGGGTTTATGCTTTAAATATGAAAACAGAGTGAATTTTTACTGAGTGCTAATAAACAATTATTGCTGCTCACTCTCAGAGAGGCAGACATTTCAGGGAAGAGCCAAGGAACACAGCAGTGTTAAGAATTAAAAGTTAAGAATATGGGCTATATAATAATTTTCAGAAAAGTGTTCCCTTGTATTTCTTCCTAACATGCACTTTGTGTGTTTTCTGAAGGGCTCTGGGACCTTTGCAAATGAAAGGTGCCAAAGAAATGGGGGTGATTAAGCATTTTTACAGTTTCTTACAGCTATTACAGCTTCTTATGTCCGTTCAGCCAGCTTCGTCAGCCCTTACTAAAATATCCAGACCGGTAAACTCTTGTTCAACATTTTGATTTTGCAAAGGGGAGTTAAACATAAGAAAAGACTATCAAGCCTTTTTAATATTTCACATTGGTCTCAGGAGCAGGAAAACAAGGGTGGCCACAACCGAAAATGTGCAAACCTCTGTGTTTTATTTCCTCAAACTTTTATTTAGTTTTTAAATGAAAACCAACCCCGACAGCAAAGTGCAATGCACTCCATGACTTATGCTGTCCATAAAGCCTATGGGATTTACACTGCCATGGGAAGGAGGCTATTTACATGTTAAAAAGCCATTTATGATACTAATAAAAGTCCACAGGATTTACTTTACAATGTGTGAGGAGCCATTTATGATGTTAAGAGTCAATTTACAATGTCAACAATTGTGTTAGCAGTAAAAATGCAAAGCGGATATATAGCATTGATTTTTTTTTTTTTTTTTAAACTTGTATTGTTGATATTTTCCTGGCAGTGGTTCATGTCTCCACCACACAGATTTTCTGGTTTATGTTTTAAATGAGAAAGATGTGGCATAGATTTTTGTTTTTGCTAAGTGAGTTAATCTTAAAGAAAAACTATTTGCACAGATGTGTTTGGGACACCTCTGTAATATGGCAGAGATTTCAGGCAACTTTTTCTGGCTGTATCAATTTGCTAAGTACCAAAGATGTTCTCACTCTTCACACTTTCATTCACTTATTGGACATTCATTTGATCTAACGGCAAACTTTGAGTACTTGTTCCAATTTTAATTTTTTTTTTATTATTTATTTTTTATATTTCTTGGAGGAGATCAAATACCAAAGACTTCTAGAGTATATTTTCCTGTCTCTTTTATTAGTAGGCTGGATAAAGAAAAATAACATTTCTTAAATTCAACTTAAAGGCTCTGAAGTTGTTGTTTAACCAATATCTTTACTTATATACATTTTGATTATACAACATCAAATCCACTGGGTAATAATCACAGTGCTAATTTCACATTACTGAGCTGTCATCTATTGGCTCTTACTGTGGTACCAATCACAACTCACCTTCTGTTTGTTTAATCTGATCAACTGTGAGAGAAGGATTCTCCTCTCCAGGCTGAACAACCCCAACCCTCTCTGCAGAGGAGAGGTGCTACAGCCCTCTGATCCTTTTTGTGGCCCTGCTAGAAAAAGTATTTTATTGTTAGTATAATGAAGGCATTAACAGTCTAATTCAAGAATTGTTATTACTCTAAATCTAATTGCAACAGAAAAAGAAAATGTAGAAATGCAGGTAGAGTATTTATTAACAGAAAAAGTCACAGTAATAGCAGTAAACCTGTTAAAATCAGAATACTCACATGTAGTTACTACTCCTGCGTGGGGATTATTCCCACCTCGCTTGCTGCTATAATTTGTATTTCTTATTTTACTAAATGAGTTACTTCAGCAAAAAGCACATCAGTAATATTCTGATTGCTGACATAAGGGACAAGTCTGAAATTTTAAATGCTCTGAGCTGTGAGGAGAAAAAGATGTTTATCCTTTCTCTGCAATACAGCTCTTCAGATTTTCATCTTGGTTAAATGTTCTTAGGTCTCCTCTTTATAAACAACTTTCCTAAGTTTGTGGAAGAGAAAAAACAGCACTTTTTTTAATGGCTGTACTTAAAGACTCTAAGAATTCATTAAGATTTTAAAAGTGCACCAGGAGGCCTGAAAAGCTATAAAAAGAAAGGATTTTTGGGTTTAATTGAAACAGAATCCCAAATGTAGTGTAACTCAACAGGTAATATATTATATTCAATTAAACACTTTAAATTTTTAAAAACATAGAGCTTTTTTTCTGCCATAAGAACATCAGCAATTAAAGTCTGCTGGAGTTATTTGAAGCAGAATACATATCCATGAAATTAAGATGTTCTGTTGTTGTTATGACCAACTCCTAAGTGCATCAAGCCAGGGAAATAGGAGCTAAACATTATGAACTACACACATGGATGGATGAATCATATTTTGTATCCCAAAATAAGCTATGGGAAACAAAGGTTGTGAAATACATGGAAATAAATTGAGAAAAATGTAATGTCTAAATACGTGAACTTATCTGCTGGGTTTTCAAGGACAGGTAGGGAGAAGTTGCCATAGTCAAAAAAAATAGACAAATAATCAGCACTCCTTCCATGTGCTCCCATTTTCAGTTTTATAATGTATGTCATTTCCCATTCTGTTCAATTCCTCCAAAAAGCAGGAAGCCAACAGTTAAGGAAGAAACCCTGCAGTGACAGCAGAGAACCTAAAAGAACACAGCACTCCAGTTCAGGTGACAGCATGACTGGGATTCGGAAATGTGTTGGAAAATAAAGCTGGAAGTCATGGCAACTGATCAGATTTGTAGCTTTCATTATTGATTTTAGCAGAATAAAATAACGGTGCTGAAATTCAGCTTCTACCCTCTGCTCCAATTAAACATCAAATTCACTGACATCTTGAACTTACAATCAAAAGTGACAAGTGATTTTTGGAAAGCACTTTTTTGATTATGTCATGCAAGTCGCCTGCAGAGAGCTGCATGTCTACATGTCAGTACTAGAAAATAGTCAGAAACCCTGTAAACACAGCACCAAGCCCCAGTTATTAAGTTCTGCCTCTAAATAAGAGTTAGGACTGCAATAAATCCATACTGATGTGCCAAAAAATAGCTTGGAAGCTAACAAATCTATCCAGCTCTGAGAAAGGATGGAGAGGATGCCTAGAAGTCTGATAGAGTTCCTGAATGTGTTTAGCAAACTGATAAGGGCACATTTTTCTCCCTGGGGTCAACTTGGAACAGCACCACCTGTTTCTTAACAGCTGAAGTTGCTTATTTCCCCAAAAGAGGGTGGTGATGGAAAAACTGCCTTGTGGGAATATTTCTTGGCTTGCACTGGCCTCTGGGATGTGCCTGGGAATGGTGGGTTACACCAGCAAGAACTAAAACCACAGCAGTGACAAATGACAAGGGCTGGGCACTTGGCAGTGGCTGCAGAAGAGTTTCAAGGCCTTCCTTCTTTTATCAGTGCACACACAGTCCATGGGCCAAGGGACACATGGGGAGAACACTGAGGGGAGTCTTCAAATATTGACAATATTCTGGAGAATTTGCCGTGAGAACCTGCAGAATTTAATCCAGATAATTTCTTCAAAGCTGCAAGGAATTAATAAATCTTCAGATGGCTGAAAGATATCTGCTTTATATCTATAAGCTTCATATGGACCAAGCCATTTCCAGCTTTAGGCAGCAGAGGTGGGTAATTCTAATCATAAATGACCAGAAGCAGCATCGTGGCCACAGCCTCCTTCCTGCTTTGCCTATGCCACTGGTGTGCTGGCTACTTCTGCCACTCCAGGAGCAGGGAGTAAGGGGTGATACTGGGGATTAAAGGCAAAAATAAGACTTTCAATAAGACTGCTCATTCTCAATACTCCACTTTTTCCTCCCCAGCAAGGGGGGCTGGGAGGCTCATCCCTCTTGGCTCTCCCCAGCCCCTTCCTTCAGCCCAGTCCTTCTCCTTGTCTCACCCTCAGACCAGCAAAATTCATGTTTTCCTTCCCTGCGTTATGCAGTCTCATGTGTTCACCTCCCACAGAGCACCACATGAAGTTTACACTGAGGTAGGTATTGACTCCTTTTTTTCTGTAAAAATAAAGCATTTTTCACATCTTTCACCCCTTTAAGAGTGTGGTGATTTTTTCTCTAATCTGATAATGTAATTTACCACTTTCTCATTTCTTGATCCTTTGGGTTTGATTCTGATTATGATTTTGCTAGTTACACTTGAAATGTCATAGGGGATTCAAAGTTCCAGAGAGAAATATCCACATTTGTTCAAAGAAGCAAGTGTAGCATAATCAGTCATGTCTTTCAAAGCCATTTGCTGAATTTGTAGTAGGCATCAAAGTAACTCCAATGATGTTAGTGGGGTCATATCACCATCACTACAAATTAATGAAGCTTCACTGAAGAGCTGTATCAGTTTACATCACTGTAGGCTTGCACAGACTCTCAGGCTTTATTGTGATGGAGGTCAGATATGAAAGCTGAAGGAAGAGAAAAAGGAGGGAAAGATTAATTCAAAATTATGTCCTGTGATCCCATTTTAATTTTTCCTCTGCTGTATTTTGGCAAGTAAAATGTCACTGCATTTGAAGTCTCAGTCCCAGATGCTTCCTGAGAAACTTGGAAAACAATCCATGGAAGAAATTTCCAGTCATTTAGTACTGTCTGCCTCTTTTTCTCTGTTTTTTTCTGGTCTCTAAATTTGTTGCCTCAAATGCTTCAGCACAAGTATGAGGCTCTCTCCTGAATATCTCAGCTATTCCTGCTGCTCTCCCTCACCTGTGGTCATCATTCTCTCCAATAATATTCCTGTGAGTGAGGTGTCACAAAGCTCAAGATGACTTCAGCTGAAGGAGAAGCAGCAGAAGTGGGCAGCTGCCAAATCAGACATGACTTTCTCTTGAACTGATCACTTAAGTGATGTTTGGGATGGGTGATGAGGTCTCTGCAGAATACTGCATGTGCTTAAAGCCCCAAGAGACATCAAAATAATCATAAAATGTGTAAGGGCTTTAAAATGCTTGAGTACAGTCAAAAATTTTACTATTTGCCACGTTGTTCCATTACTGTGCATTCCTGTGATTCAAAAGATGACAATCAGAATGCCTCCATGTGTTTTTAAACTCAGTTGTGCAGCTTCCCCCACTGTGATGAATCTCCCTACACACTCCTCGACTCATTCTGAAAATATAAAAATGAAGTGCTAAGAATGGAATTCTGTGGCACTGAGATTTCCCAAAGAGCAGAACCTCACATTTTAGTTCAGCTCCTTTCTATTTTTTGCATTGTCTTAATCCCATTTTGCCTCACATGAACTTATTTTCCCTCACTGAGTTCCAATTCAATGCCTGAATCCTCATCCAGAAGGATATTTTTATACTTAATCTTCCTCTCTCTGTAAGGCATTGTGAAAAAAACCCCCACGGGCAGAAGCTCCAAGTGTTTAGTGTGGTATTATCATGTCACACATTAGGGACTGCAGAGATGTGGGGCCACTCTCTGCAGAGTTTCAAAATTGTTACTTATGAAGTAACATCAAAGACAAATGAAGTCGCAATTTCCAAGTAAATGAAGATGCAGGGCAGTGAGATTCTGCTGGACCATGTCGTGTTCTAGAATATAAAGTTGCAAAATAATTAGGGAAGGAGTCCGACAATAACTAAAAGGAGACAAAAGTGTATTTAAACCATGATCTTCTCCTCCTCTGGCTCTTTCCAGGAACAAAGAGGGGTGACCAGACAGAGGTGTGGATTGAACTCGACGAGCATGAGTTCACTTCTTGGCTTCATCCCAGCTTCTCTGTGTGGCTCTGGGAAAACCTCTAAATCTATTACATGTGCCATTCTCAGGCTATCAAAGCTGTGAGAGCATTTCCCTGTCTCATAGGGATGAAAACCATTAACTACTGCAAAGAGCTCAGCTCTTATAATTAAGGGGATTGTGTGCAATGGGTACCAAGACCAGGGGCTTTGAAACTGATATTGAAAGATATTTCAGTGTTTAAAAATGCTGAGCAATTTAATTGAAGCCTGGGAATTAAGAGCTTTTGAAAATCCCAATATATAAAAGTCCCTAATTCTGCCTTTACAACTTAATAAAACACAGCCAGGGTAGGAGTCACACCATGGAATTTGCTATGACAGGCTTTCCATGCCCGAGTAGGCAATGTACAAATAGGAATCTAAAATTCTTTGGGCTCTTGCTTTCCTCAACTGATTTAAAAATCTCTCTTAAATGCTTATGAGTGACAGCGAAAAATTTCAATTTAAAAGTCTTATTGGAAAATAAGATTCAAGGTTTAGGGTTCATTTTCAGTGACAGACCTACGTTTTGCGAGACTAACCACCAAACCTCAATGCTGTTGAAAGACTCTGGTCCATTCCTTACAGATTTAATCCATTTCCCATTTGAGGGCCACTACGTATGTGGGTTGTATTTATTTAGAGCAAAAGATCTGCATTGACATATTTAAAGAATCAAAGTAGAAAACTGAAAAATTGATTTATTTGTTGTAGAGGCAGAGACACACACAATCTTTGAGAATGACCACAGAGAATGACAAACACTGACCAGAAAAATCACAGCCATGGATTTACTGTTATTGCTTTATTATAATGCACCATATAATGTATTCCAAAGTGCATGCATGCTTGGATTAAATAAGAATATTGTATTCTGTGTATAGCAGTCTTATTACAGTGGATATTTTGTACTCTCAGTGATTCATTCCTTCATCCATCCATTTCTACAGCATCAAAGTAGATTTAATGATAAAAGGAAATAAGTAATGGACATAAATGCTATGACTTCATTTTCTAGCAATATTCTAATCTGAAAGCTGTTTATACTGCTTTTCATAACTTTTAAAATATTTTTTCTATATTTAATCATTAAACTATTTTGAGTATTTTTGGTAGGAGGGTTGTTTCAGAGTGGCAAACAACACATGATCCATGCATACACTGAACTATTGTTATATTTTAAAATTTGGGATTTACAGACACTAAACAGTGAGAAAATAGCCTATTTACCTCTAAAAATTATTAACTCATTTCTCAGTCCTTCGCTGGTGCCTGTATCTCTGCATTAGCTCATATGATAGCAAATTTAGTGTATAAGGAAGTCCAAACTTTTTAATTTAATTCAGGTACATATTGGTGAAATGAAGAACTTAATTTAATCCTAAATTGAATGAGAAGAAACCCGATGAATTTTGTTAAATTATGCTGCTTATTATAAAGTGCAAAATCATGTCTAATCTTTTTATATAACTGCTCCTTTTCCCAGGAATCATTCTTCAAACTGCTGAAGTGATAGTTCAATTGTTTTGCATAGGAAGTTTCATTTAGTTTTTGCCTAATTGAAAATATTCAAATATTTCATTTCTACCTACACTTTTCACTTTGCTCAGGAAACTTTCTTTTTAAGTTCATTCAGAAATGGAAACAAATAAGAACATTATTTTGATATAAGGAAATTTGAAAGAAAACAATTTGCAATGCAAGTATTTTCAGGTCTTAATTAAAATATATGGTTTTCCATGGAAGAAAACATTAAAAAAAAAAAAAAAAAGAGAGAGAGAAGCATTTTGGTTATTTGATAATACTTCTCTTGAAAAAGCACAAAGAGAACAATGAATTCTAAACAAAAGGAAAACTAACATTTTTAAAGTGTTTAATGAGAAAAATGTCTCTCTTTTCTTGATAAATCCAAGCATCTGATATTCTTCATAGTCTTATCCACAGTTTCAAATAGGTGTAACAATTTTAGTGACATCAGAATACAGTTAAACCAAATTTTTCATTGCTCTTCAGAGTACCTAAATATTTGCCCCCACTGATTTGAGTTCTGTGAAAAGTCTCCTGTTGGCCATAGTGAAAACAACATATATTGGTGTTGGTGTTAATGTTGCTGCTATTAGTAGCTGCAGTGGTAAAACAGTAAATTTATCATGAGGCTCAGCTTTCAGTTATCCTAAAATTTTACAAACCAGACATCAGTTGCTCAAAAACGGTAATTGGAGATTTATTTAATCTCATGGAAACAAAACATCAGGTGGTGCTATCCTTGCTAGAGACACCATGTCAGTGGTTAAGACAAAGCGGAGGAAGGCTCAAATTTCTTTTCCCCATCCATCAGAAAGGAGCTGATTTTCAGTGTCACCTTTTTATTATTTCGGTTTTTAAAACAATTGCCCTCATTTGAATGGAATCTTTCCTGTAATACACATACATTTAGGCTGTTCAGCTTCATCTAATCTATCTCTTTCTCACTGTTTGGCCACACAGTTCAATTATTCATGCAATCTCTCTGTGCACATTTCCCACAATGAAGAAGCAATTAACAGCTGGACAGAGCTGCCACTGTTCTTTATTAGAGTGATCCACAGTCCTGGGGTAAACAGAAACAGATCTCCAAAAAAACTCCCCCACGTATCTTGAAATATTTGTATCAGTGGAAAATATGACCCACTACATTTACTTATCAAGCTTAGTGTCAAAATTATATTTAAATGGAACATTAGAAAGTTAATTTTTGAGGTCTTGTTTTGGTTTTTTTTGTTTTGTTTTGTACTGCTTTAAATCTACTTATTTTCCCCATCCTAGAAAAAAAAATTTGAAAATTGAAGTGCCCCAAATTCCTCAAGTCATTGAGATTCCAGATCTTTTAATAGCTTCCGTATTTTTTCTGTGTTTCTACAAATAATCTCAGTGGGAATACCCACAGTCAGTAGAGCAAGTTCTTCGCACATGCTGCTAATGCCTACAGCTCATTATTAATGCAGCCTGGACCTTTTGAGATTCACTGAACTAATCAAAAGTAATGTTAATAATTGGCAATAGGGATTGCCTCTGGACAAAGAACATTGCACATAAATTAGTGTTTACTTAACTTCTGAGGCCATCAACAAACGTAGATTTTCCCAACTTCTCGATATCTCTCCTGGTTTGTGTTTGGCGTTTGTTTGTCGTCAGATCACACTGGCTCAAAGTGACACTGAGAAAGCCCAGGAATAAATCTAGAGTTGGAAATAGCTTCAGAAACTCAAATACTGGTGAGTGGAAAGAGCTGAGCCTTAACTGCTGACTGCTGGTGAACAGTTTGGGGTGTTTGGTGATACCTCACTACTCCAGAGCACATCAGAATATGGGAATCTGAGATTTTGCCTCAGGCTGTGCCGAACAACCTGGTCTAGTGGGAGATGTTCCTACCCGTGGCAGGGGGTTGGCACTGAAGGATCTTTAAGGTCTCTTCCAACACAAACCATTCTGTGACTCTGTGATTCTATATTTTGTGAAAAAGGCAGGAAAGAAAAGAGTGTTTAGGCCTACTGACTAATCTATGCATGTATTGCCTACATCTTCTCTCCACCTGAACACACTGATGTTTCAGTAATAATTATACTCTATTCTTGTATCTTCTCTTCACCTGAACACACCAATAGTAACTATACTCTGTTCCTCCTTATACATGCTACCTGCAAGACCACCCCAACAGATTTTATTCAGAAAAAAATGCTGCCCAAAGAGTTTATTAATAGTTGCAGTCACTGGGTGCCATGACTTTCTCCTTTGTGCCTCGCAAATAAATGTGAATTTCTGGAATTCATAAAAGGGAATGGACTATAAAACGTGCAAACCAAAAATCTTTAATGTGGTGCTTTTTGTTTAGTGCTGAGGTATTTTGTTCTCCTAAGTGCCTGCTGTCCTTGGTAAGAGGCATTGTGGCCATACGTTAAAGAGCTGGCTTGGGACTGTGAAAACCTGATTTCAATTCATGGCTTTTCTGGTGCTCTGTGGAGTGACCTTGAACAAATGAATTTTTGTCTTTACCCCCTGGTTTTATTGTCCATTAAAAAAAGCCACAGGGATAATAATAGTGACCTTTTTATAAAATGCTGTAAAGTTGCTAAGTGATTATACTGATGCTGTCATAATAATATTTTCAGAAAATTGCTATGACTGCTGTTGTTATTATTATTTTATATATTTTATAATGATAAGCTGTAACCGAACTGAAACTAAGATGCAAAACTAGAAAGATTGCCACTTATTTTAAAACAGCCGACCAACAATTATTTCATCTTTCTTTTTTCCCCACCATGCTCCTCTGCAGAGTTTCAAACATCAGAGAATTTCAGATTGATGGACACAGAAAGAGCAGGGCTGAGAAAAGGGTAACCACTTCTGTCTCCAAAGAGAGTTCCACAGAATCATGGAATAGCGCGGGTTGGAAGGGACCTTAAAGATCATTTAGTTCATATACTGCAAAATGCAACAGTGACAAAAAAAAAAAAAATTCACAAATATTATATTCTTTGTCAACAAATCATCTGCTCATCTCTTGCTGTTAAGAAAAAAGAGCCACAATCACTGCTGCAGTATTAATTGTCTTAAAGGGAAATCGATAAAAACAATGCATGGACTTGCTCTCTTCTACCAACCCAAAAGCTGAGTGAGTGAGTGAGTAAGTAGTGAACAGGAGGTGTCCTTTGCATCTAAATTCAGAAAAAGCTGTTAAAGCAAGTTATACTTATGTATTTTTAAAACAACAGCTTGAAAGTTTCCCAAGAAGGCCTTTCAGCCCTTACAAGCATCCATAAATATTTCAAAGCTGCAAGAGTAGAAAGCTTTAAAACTCTGTGAGAAATGTCTGCAATTGGTGAACAAGCACCACGTTTCTCTGGAGTGGTATCCCAGCAGGTGTTGTAAAAACTCCCACGAAGTTTAAAGGGACTAACTGGGGCCAGGTTTAATAAACCTAATCCCATTGAAACCCTTCTGAATCTGCACTAACTTTCAGCATTCCAGAAAGCCTCAGCGTTCATCCACCATAAATCCAGACACCCGAATTTCCCAGATATATACATCCCGTCTCCTAATGGTTCTAGTGCACAAAGAGATCCAGAAGTTTGGCATTCCTGAGTCAGTCATGGAATGGTCCAAAGATGCAAGAATCTATGATGCAATTCTGTTAAAACTTCCAGGATAGTCACCCAGCTGTCCCGGGTGTCTCAGGGTTAAAGTGAGCTGGGAGGATTCTTAACATCTCTCAGATGCTCTTCTAGGAAAGTGTCCTGTAGCTGCTGTTTAAATTATTGCAGTCCCATATTACATTCCCATAGCCAGTGCTCCCCAGCTGTAATATCAGCCCATGGAAAAAATTCCAGCTAGTTCCAGTAGTAATTCATGGGCCCAGATTTGCACACACACCCCTGGGTCAGCAGTAGCATCTCTGACATCTCTACAGTCTGTGCTGAGTTTAAAAAGGAATAGATGAAAGAGGGTTTTACCATATATAGGTCGATGTAACCTAGTTTAAGTTTTGTATAATTCCATGAACTTCACTGGAGTTGTTCTGTGATAGCTCAGGCAGGAACATGCTGCTCTCATCTTGACATAAAACTGCTTTGGGAAAAGGGATCTCTTTAGGTGACAGGCTGCATTTGCATCTGGCAGCTGTGATTGATATAGTACTGGCCAGTACATAATATCACTGAGCTGCAAATGTCACATCTTTTGGAGTCACTAATGACCTGAGGCAAGACCACACAGATGGGTGCATCAAAAATACAAAATACCTCTGCTGGGAATACCTGTTGGAGCCAGGAACACCTGCTCATACTTTTTTTATCTCTTTCTACTTTTAAAGCCACAGTCAGTAAATTTTGCTACTGGAAAAAACACTGTGAAAGAGTTTTGGCTGTAAGGAGTGATGTCTGCCATGAAAATAGTACAATGTGATGTGGTGGTCAAGCCACTGTCCATGGAGGTATTTAAAAGATGCAAAGATGGGGTTCTTAAGGACATGGTTTAGTGGTGGTGCTGGGTTAACTGTGGGACTGGACAATTTTAAAGGTCTTTTCCAGCCTAAATGATTCTATGATTCCATGATTCTATGAATGACGGTAAAAGAAGGTTTGGAAGGGAGTGATGCCTTGTGTTTAAATATAACCACAGCTAAATCCAGGAGACCTTTTCCACTCCCTCAATTCAGGCCTCTAAAAGGGGCAGATGCGCAATTTTGTGGGTGTGTGTGGTGTGCACAGTGGAGTATTGCTTTGGTTTGCTTTTTCTTACTTTTTCCCCTCCAGCAAATGTGAAGGATAAGCAGTGTTAGAAGAGACATCAGAAATTTTGGCTCAGCAGTGGTCCAGATGTCTGCATCTTTGCTCACTGTGCTACGAATTGCATCTTTAAAAGACAAGAAACAATGCCCCATCTACTCTGGGGACACTGTAGATGAGAAGAAAAAAGAAAAAAGAAAAATAAAGCATTTGCTGGCGTAGAGTGTTTCTATCATCAGGCCAAGTGTTTTTTAAAAGCCTCTGGGATCCCAAGTTTAATTTTGTTGTAAGGCTCCAAATCCAGTAAAGCTATCACTGGAATCACATTTGTGAGGGCAATTGTCTCAGGATGACTGGATAGACATTTTGCCTTTCAAGCATATGTCTCTGAAATGGTGGTTACCGCCTGGCAGACTGTTAAATTTCAGCAAGAGATGGAAAATTTATGATTGTTTTTCTTAGCCTGAAGAGGAGAGTTTATGATTCACCCCTAACATGACTTTTCTGCTAACATGCAGATCTTGTATCATCTGTGCAGGTCCTGTTTCAAAATCCACAAGAATGGGATAATAATCAGGCCCAAAGAGACTTTTGCATCATGATCTTGCTGGTGGAAGAGAGATATACAACAAATCCCCTGAAGAGACATCTGCATTAATTGTCAAATCGGCTTTCATCACACTTAGCTCCGGTAAGATGATGAGCTGCTACCAGATGGTGCAGTTGAAGATGATCTTGGTGTTATACAGGTTCTTTCAATCAAACGCCTAGCAATCAGGTTTTTGAAAATTAAACTGGCAAGTTGTGTTAACTTCTGGATGTTCAGCATAAAGTCAGTAGAAATCAATCTCACTTTTCTCCTCTCTGGCCATTCAGGGTCTCCACAGACAGACTGGGCACATACAGTGTGGATTTAAATACAGGCTGACCACAAGGAGGTCCTGATGCTGGAAACTACCACAACATTCGTTGTAAAATTATTCATTATAAAAGTATTCATTATTCTTGTCTCTAGAGTAAGATGCAGAACTGATTTTAACAAATTTCAGGTTAGTGCAACAAGCCTTCACTGTTTCCAGGATTATCTTCTTCCAGCTCTTTTCAGGAGTTCAGGTACACACCAAGTTTTCACAGATATTACTTATTTCAAACTGAATGCTCCTATTAATTTTGAACTTTGCCGCTATAGTGGATATTTTCTTCATTTTTGTTAGGTTTGGTTTGGTTTGATTGGGAGATTTTAGCTTCTGTAAAAGAAGCCTCAATGTCACTAGAAGATCCTTGAGCTTTCATAATTCAAATATTTGCAGGACTTTTTTCTTATATATGTGTACATACATATCTATACATATTTATGAACATATACATATATACACACACACGTATACATGTATGCTTGTGTATATATATATTGCAAGGAAACAGCAAAAGAATTAAAAACAATCACATTAACATGTCACCATACATGACAGAAGCTTTTTATGGGTTTAATTCCTCCAAATCCTGAGGAATCAATTTCATAAGGTGATTTCATGTACTAATTTGATTTTTTTTTTTTACAATGCTTCTGCCATTTGTTCTCATATGAATGCCAAGGACTCCAATAAAATTTCTTGTTATCTTTTTGTTTTAGAAGCTCTAGCCCAATCTGATCAAACCAGCATTTGATTTAACTACATCTGAAACACAAGGGCTGTAAAAAAATCTCACCCACACTGAGGTCTCTACAGCTCAGCTGTACAGTCAAGGTTCTGTGGAAGTGGAAGGAAATAGAGGTTGTTAAGTAGAGATTCCTCTAGAATATTTTAGACTGTGGTAATTCATATTATTTTAGTACCAATGTAGATATCAGCATTTTATCAGAGGAATCTTTTTTCTACTTCCACCACATATAAAGAATGTACACAGTCAGGGGATTCATCTGACCTGTATTAAACATCTTTTGGGGATGAGATGGCTTTGTCTCTGAAGGTTCCTTTTCCCACAAATTGTAGAGGGATCATAAATTACTCCAATGGTTTATATTTGATCTGATTATTTCCAGTTTGTTCTGGTGGCCATGGTTTTCATCAGGCCAGTGCATTTCTAGAAGGAACAATAGGAAGAGTGGGTAGGTAACAGCTTGAGGTTTTCAACATAATGTTGTTTTGCATTTTTATTGTAAAACATGCTTTTCCTTCACTTGAAGAAGCAGCAACCTTATGATTCCCTCCCTCAAAATTGTTTCCTTTCAAAAGATTACTATCAAAACTACTAAAGATTGTAACACTGCTGACAACATACATAGGTACAAGTGACCAGTCACACACCTTCAAATGATGAAATCACTTTAACTACACTTTGTTTGTGTACAGCTTTCCAAAGGCCAGGTTATTTCCCTTTTTTTATTCAAGGACATTTTATGGAGTCAATCAATTTTAGTTAAGCATCAGATTTTCTACTTCTGTTTCCACCGCCAAGATTAACTGGCATAATTAAAGTGTGGTTGCTAAGCAAAATGCTGATTACCTTTTTGATGGGTAGAAAGCTCCATCTGGATGTTTCATAGCTTTTATTCATTTTACACAACTGATTTGTTTACCTTTAAATAGTACAGAAACATTTTATGGTTATACAGTGCAAAGCAGTAGCAAATTCATGCAAATACCCAGAGTTTTTTAGTCCCTAGATCTAGAAGGAAGGGAAAGGGGAATGAACCAGGATAAAACCAGCAAGTACAGATCAGTGAAATACCACGATAAGAACTTCAAAATTTGCTTAGGGAATGAAGTAAAATCAAATTCAATGATGGATTTTCAAAAAAATATTAACCATTGGTCTATATCTAAAAATAATGTCATAAAATTGAGTTTGTAAATAGCAAGACACAAAATCTACGGAGTTATGAAAGAAAAGAAAGTTAAAAAAAATATTGCATAAGAAAATCTATTTAATGTTTGGTATTTTACTGCTGAATTAAGTAATTTGCTACTGAATTAAATTTGATTGATATAAATCATCACGTACATGGAGTCTAGGTTTGGTTATTTCAGTGGATATCTACCAATATACAGACAGTGATACATTCTTCTGATTTACATCAAAAAACATTGTGAAATATAAATGTTTTCATAGCACTGAAGGAAATGTATTGAGATCATATTCCAAATAGCAGAAGAACTAAAAATATACAGAAAATTTCATTTGAATTTTCACTCTGATTTTATGGAAGAAGCTAGGAAAAAAAATTGTCAAGATGGTGGGAGTTCCTTGTTTTTGTTTCCTTTTTCTATATTAAGACACATTGTTTTAAAGCACTTGTGAAACATTTCATACCAGACACAAAGGAAATTTCTCCTTGCTTTGGTAAAATCTTGCTCTGAGTTATGACAAAGCAAGTACATTTCAGTAGATGGAGTAAGTGGCAGCAGATTTTCCCTTCTCTTTGATGATACACCACCAATCCCATCAACAATTAAAATAACAATATATTCACTTGCATTGCTCTGATCCTTTGGGATCACACTACTCCAGCAGCTGGAGCAGCAGAACATCCCTGTGCCAGAAAGTCTTGCAGCCTGGAATTCTGGTACTCTTGCCTCTAATTTCAGTGCCAGCCTATTCAAGATGAAAGTTGGTGTTCCAATCCCTTGGCACACAAACTCCAATAACCATTTAGCAAGAGCATCCTTCTTCTCCTGAGCTGTTCATTGCTCTGCCACAAAGTCCTGCTGTACAATCTCTCTGGAATTTAGCATGTTATGGCTGTTACAAGAGTTTATAGACTAATAACTCATCCCTTCCCTTTATAAATAAATAAATAAATAAACAAATAAATACATTTCTTAGTAAGACAAATGTGAAATCCCACTCATAAGATGGTGCAGCCCCATGGGTCAGTAGAGGCTCGGGAGAAACAGGCCAGGTGCCACAGCTCTGAAGAAAACTCCTTAAGGTCAGGGTGGGCCGGAGGCTGTACCTGAGCCCTCATGATAACAAAGACAGGCTCTTCTCAGGTTGTGAAAAGGTACAAAGAGTGCAAGTTGCAAAAAGGAACATCCTGGTTAGACTAAATGAAAATTTATTCACTGTGCTGCTGCAAAAACATGTGCGTAGAGGGGTGGGTCGGTATCTGTACTCAAGGGTTGTGAGAACTTTGATGGACAAGGTCCTCATAAACCTGCCCGAAGTTTTATGTCAGTCCTGACTGAAAAGAAAGTTGGAATAAAGACCTGAAGGTTTTCCTCCTGGCATTGCCCATACCTCAACTCCAACCTCTCCCAGTCACATCTGGTTGTCTCACAGGTAATTCCTGCAGATTTGGTCTCCTTCACATCCTCTGGGCTTCTCCCCGCCAGCCAAGGCTACCAAAATTTTCAAAGTTCAGACTTTGCTGTTTTGTTAGGCAAAAGTCGCACTGAATTCCTTGGAATTGCTCCCAGTCCATAATAGTTTATGGATGACAGTTTATAATCCAACTGAAAGGATTACAATCCAAAGGAAAGGCAATTTAGTTTCCTGGAGGAAAGGCCTCCTCCTGAGCACTGGGGAAATCTTTGAAGAGGGACTTCCTCCAGAGCAGTGCTCACCTCTCTACCTTAAAGCTCAGAGTACTCAGGTGTCATCAGGCCTCAAATACCTGGCTACTTTTTGGGTATTAATGAAAAACAACTGAGCATAAAAATAAATGGGTGAAAATGTTATTTTCTCAGCCATGTTTTTTCTAGTTCATATTATCATTTGTTCTAATATAAAATTGCTTTGTTTACTAGTCAGTGTTTCCATACTACCTCGTTACTTATGAGGAAAACTAATTAACAGGCACAATGTATTGCACTGCAGGCTTCCTGTGTTGTGTAAATTAAGACGATGATGAACTTCTCACTCCCATCATTGTTCTTACAGTTCTGTTGCTCAACCTGCTGCCACTCTCCAAACAAAACATGAAACTTATTCCTTTATGTTTCGCAGGCCACATTCGAAAGGGCAGTGGTTTATTACACATGTAATTAGAACTCAATTTTCCCAACAAAAATCTGGTGTTTGTTCCACTGGATACACATTCCAGGAAAGGTATCAATTCTTAGGAATATAAAACTAATGCAATGTAAAGTAGAATCTTTACAAAGAGATTTCTCAAAGCCAATTACAAGGATTGGACACTAAATTGTCCTTGAGTATAAATGGAAATTGGTACTTGATTGTCCTCCAGTTCTTTAAAATTCCTCCCTTAGTGATATGAGCAAACTCGAAGAGACATCTTGTCTCCTGCTTTAGGAGCAACATGAAGCTGGATCCCGAGCTGACATAAATCAACACAGCTCTGACAGGTCTCTGTTGAGTTATACCAGCTGAGAAATTGTGTCTCTGCACAGATATCTATTGCTGAGCTGCTGAATGATTAATATTCACATCCTTATTTAGATATCTACCTTTGTCTTGGGTTTGTTTTTCTTCACATCCATCAGATGATTCCTGAAAAGGTATTTTGTAGTAATTTATTTCTACCACATGCAGTTCTAAGATTGTCTAAAACTACAGTGAATGTTTCCTGAGACTGTTAGAACTGAAAATGTTTAGAGAGCAAAACAAAAACATTTTCTTTTCTAAGCTGTTTTTTTTTTTTTCCAATTTGTGCACACTATACTTACTCATTTGGGAGCAGGGGAAAATGTTGCCTGCTGACAGAGAAGGAAAACATTTATTGCTAATAGAACCTTAACGTGTCCATATCACTATATTTCTCTGATTTTTATTAAAGGAACCATATTTGCACTCATTACAGAGAAAATTGACCATTTTGTGTAAAAAGAGATGGTGTAATTATTACCATATTGGCACAGAACTGCAAAAAAGGGGACAGGATAGAACAGCACAAAAGGGGACAGGAGGACATATTAGCATGTTTTAAATACTGCCCTTCATCCCAGACCTAATTTAATTTTTTTGTAGAGCATCTCTGAACCGTGAGATGTAGATGTTGTTCCCTGGCTGTGAATTTGGCTCCAAAGTATTTTTATTTTTTCACGTGTGTAGGTCTCTATACAGGAACCCCTCAGTACTTCAGTGGGGCTCCAAAAGAGCAAACTGTATCACATTGCTATTAAAATAGTCCAAGGAGTGCCTCCATTAGAAATTATGAACTCTTCCTCTATACAAAAAAAACCCAAACCAAACCAGAAAATTAAAATACAGACAGCAGCATTCAGAGCTGCTGTTTCTAAAAAGAGAAGAGGGGAGAAAGCAGTGATGAAGGTGCCAAATCCACAGGTCCACCTTGGCACATGGGGGAGCTGATACTTTACAATTAAGACCCTAAAGCAGCTTCAGTTCAATTAAGTTCCCTTCAATAAAACATCTGTCACTGTGGAATTTGCACAGGCAACCTGCTTCAAAGAAATATGCTTACTTAAATAGAAATTAGATCAATATAAGTATTTTATGTATTTCCTCCAAGATCACGTGCAAGGTATTGATGACTCTCTTGCTTAATTTCCTTCAGTCTCTCCCCTGTGAGTGATTTATAAGGAAAAGTCTCAGAAAGCAATAATAATTCCTTAGGGCATAAATACCACATCTGTACACCAACCTGACTGATAGCATGGTGGCAGAAATTTAATGTTTATTTATGTGCATGGGAGATTCAATTTAATATTGGCTCAACTTTTTTATCACTTTTTGTATTTGCTTGCATACTGAAATGTGGGTAATTTCAGAACATGCATAAATTCTTCCAAATGAGCTAAAGGAGAAACCTGATAAATTTCATTGCCTACACATTTCCTGGAATTATTAAACTATTTTTAAATCCTACCATTCCAATTTTTTTTAAAATTTAATTGATTTGAATACAAATAAACAAAAACTTGACTAAGCTGAAACTCATCACTGTGCCTCTGTAGCTATTTTAACTATTTAAGCCTCATTTCAGAATTTGTATTCAAGCATTAGTCCAGTCCCTTCCTTGAGGATTTTCAGGACACCTTGAAGCTGATTGTAGCCACTATGATATTTCATTTTTTTTTTCTGCACAACAGGTGAGGAGCAGAATCAGGTAGAGATATCAGCTCATATAGAAGAGACATGGGTCTGGCTTTCCATCCCTGGAAGTGTCCAATGCCAAGTTGGAATGGGGCTTGGAGAAACCTGGTCTTGTGGAAGGTGTCCCTGTCCCCCAGGGGAAGATGGAGCTGGATGATCTTTAAGGCCCATTCCATTTAAGATATTCTATGCCTCTGTAATTTAATATTCTGACTCTTAAAATGCAGATCAACAGCTGGTGTGATGTTATATATAACTTCCTGTTTGGTTTGCTGGAAGATACCTACAGAGCACTCCTAAACCACTAAAAGAAGGATGTTTAATGGAAACCTCTAACAAGAAAACTTCCCCAGCTGCTCTCCCAGAGTGGAGTTGGAAAGAAAAGCTGCAGAGAGGGGAATGTGCTGCTGTGGCTGTGCAGATAAAACACAACGAGGTAACTGAGCACTGGGGCACAGCCTCAGCCCTCGGGACAGAAGAACCTGAGAGGATTGGCACCGAACTGGGGAACTTGGAAGCTGGAATGGTCTGAGGACCACCCAGCAATGGGGGAGTGTGGAGTAAAAGCAGGTCAGCTGCACTGCAGGCTCAGGCTGTGCAAAGAGAGGCTAAATTTGGCTGAGCGCTGTGCAATCCCACCAGAGAAAAAGAGCATTTAGAGCTACTGATCCTGGCAGAATAGGTAGGGGAAGGGGAAGAGAAAAGAAAAAAAAGGGGGGGGGGAACCCCCATATTATTTGAATCCCCCCCCAATGACTTTGAAAAGCAAGAAATATTTTTGAAAATTTTCAGCATTGTCGCACATTCCAATGGTTGACTGAATACGTTACCTCTATGGTTCTGCCCCATTCTCCTTTTTCTGCAGCTATGAAAGATAAATCTGAAAAGTGCTCTTCTAGCCTTCACTGCTTTTTAAGCTTACCTAGGAGACTGAAGATTCTGTAGCTCAAACAAGCACAAAAATCTGTTTTTTACATTGTGGGATTTTTTTGTTTGTTTTTGTTTTTGTTTTAAATTAGGAACTTCTCATTTATTTCAAATGACATTTTTGCTGCCTTTAGTATTCTCCTGAATTTTGTAAATGTTTTTCTGTTAGAAGCTTGCAAAGCTTGCTGGTGTCTGCAAGTTATTAATAAGAACTACATTAAACCAATCCATCAGCCCTGGCACTCAATCAAAGTGAAACAGATGTTCTACTGCAATGTCTCCCTAGAAAGGGCTACAAAGAAAAATGTCTTCTTTGAGTTTTAGCACTTCTTGATTGACCACAGTGTATTTGGAATTAAAACCTTTTAATTTAACTGTTAGTAACAGGGGAAATTGTCCATCTACAATGCTGACTTACTCAAACAGGCCTTTTGATGTCTCCCTTGAGTTCTCACCTATAATAGAAAAAGGCAGATTAAAAAAAAAAAAAAAATTATGGTTGAAGTCCCTTATTCAGAAATCAGACTATTTCAAATTTGAAAGTGTGTATAAATGTATAAATCCTAATCAATAGTTACAAAGACATTTTTAAAGGCCACTGATTAAATGCCCAAATATTGGTATTGTAAAATAGCTCCATTTTTGGTTTTGGACATGTTTAACTTTGGTATCACTTTATTCCGTGAGCCCAGCTTTGGAAAACAGAATTATCCAGCTGTGCAATCTTGAAAGAAGTTTTTACCAGTGGAAAGACCAGGGGTAATGACATAGAAATATCATCATTTAAGAAACAACCCCTAGTGCTGGCCATGTAATTGGTAACTTTTAAAAAAACATGAAATAAACTTTTACAGACCCAACACCTGATATATCAACAAATTATGCCTTAAAGAGGAGTACTGGGAAATCAATTATGGTGATTTTTGAGGTTATTGTGGTGTTTCCCTTCCTTTCAGTCAAAAAATAGTTACATTTACATAAAGAGACAATATAATTTCCTGGGGCTGTGAGATTGTTTTACACGGAATCGAGGACCAGTTGAGGCTGGAAGGGGCCACTGCAGATCATCCAGTCCAACTGAAATTCAGCCCTGATCCAGGCAGGGTCTTTAGGAGCAGGCTCTTTCCTGTTTTTTCTTTGGAACTAAACTTGTAGAAAGCCACATCAGGTGGGCTGCCAGTATGAACACCACTGAACACATGAGTTTTTTAAAGCTGAGGCGAATGCTTTCAAGGACAGCGTTTCTGGTAAGCATTTGGAAATGTCAGTGAGTACAACTTGTCCATCAAGATTACAAGTTGACAGTATTAGATCCAGGTAATGCATTAACCACAAGCTTTCATCAGCTGATTTGGCTTCTCTGTCATTTCTGCACAGCACTGTAATGTTGATATTGGCTTAAAAACTCAGTATTGCTTGGTCACATATTTTTGAGCCCATTCTCAGGCAGGAGAGATCATTGAAAATCTGCCAAAATACAGTTTCCAAGGGGAAAAAAATGCACTTTCACTGAGGTAGGAAAGTTTGATGGGAAAGGATTGTACTAGAAAAAATGAGAATTCAGAGCTGGGGTTTCAGCTCTAAATTTGGGGGTTCTTTGAAGATTTCAAGGCACTTTAGATAACTGCTAAATATGACTCTGCCTATGTTACAAATGTGGAAAGACCAAGTCAAACCCCAGGTTATTACAGCTGGGCTCTCAGGCACAAGTTTCAGCTGCTGAGCAAAAATAGCTGGAATTTCAGAAAGGCTGAGGAACCTAAAGAAGGCTCGTTGTAGGGAGCACACCTCCAACTGCAGCGCAGGCAAAACTAATCACAGAATCATTTAGGCTGGAGTAGCCCTCCAGGATCATCAAGCCCAGCCTCTGACTGATCACCACCTTGTCAACCAGACCAGTGCACTAAAAGTCAAGCAGATCTTCTCAGCCTAAATTTTGCTGCCACAGAGATAGCAGCCTGGGTCTATCCTGGGCCTGTCCTGAGGGATGAGTGAGGGCTGTGGCTGATGTCTTATGGATGAGGGAGAAAGGGTAAGTAGTGCTTTCAGAAAGGGCTACAGCTGCCACCACATCACTTGCTCGCAGTGTCACAACGCTGTCTCTTTTTCCAAGGGGCAAAACACACAGGAAATCCTTATTCTTGTCTTGCTCCCACCTGCCTCCTGCAGCACTCAGCTGTCTCTTCTGCCTGCCCCAGGAGCTAATAAGTCTCTGAGCAAGTCAATGAAAACGACACAAATCACCTGCCAGTCAGTCCTGTCTGTCACCGAGTGGTCCCTTCTGCTACCCACAGATAAATCTACTGTGACCACGCTTGCCACTGTCCTGGAGGTCAAAGCTGATGTAAACCAAAGGGACCTGGTTTATGCCTCCTGAAAATAAGGCCCATTCCATCTGTCTATTTAAAAACTGAATGACATAAACAATTACAAACACTTCAAAGATTTCACTGTCCTACCTTGTAACAACTTCCAAAGCTTATCTGTGTTGATAACAGACTTTTCTCTCTCTCCTGGCTGATTTGCTTGTTCGACCCACTTTTTCAACACTTTCCCTAAAGGTAACACTAAACCTTTCTGAGTTGCTCATGCAACTTTTGATCATATTTAATAACCAGGACCTCTTTTTGAAGGCTGCGTGTGACTATTCGCGTTGGGAGAAATCCCAATGGCTTTTCATCGTCCAAGGGATTATTTGCATATTGGGTCAGGCAACAGATCTCAGCAGCTCCATCTCTCTCCGTCAAATATACAGAACCTGAACAAAAAGATGGGACTGGCTTGTTATGTGTGTGATCTTATTTTTTCCATCATCAATAATTGTTGGTTCTGCAAACACGTGGGATTATGGACACCTGATAAACTGCAAGGTATGGGAAATGTGCTGAAGGAGTTGGCAGGCGTGACAGGGGGCTTCTGGAAGCTGTACCTACTCTCCTCTTCCTGTTTGCACTTTTACACGGGGCTCCAATATTTCTGTCTCAAAAACTCTGTAAATCACACGGTTGTCCTTTTCAGCTGACATGGCACACTGCTGACTCATATTCAACTCGCCACCAACCCAAACCCACAGATCTCTTTCTCTGGAGCTGCTCTCCAGCCTCCTGTCCCCCAATTTCTATGTAAAACCAGGATTTCCCCACCCCAGGTGCAGAATCCAGCACTCTGGAGGTACTTGTTTTCCTTCCAAGCTGTTAAAAGAGTCTATAACTGACTAGTTCAAACTTAAATATTATAGAATCTTAGGAGCAAAGAATGGTTTGGGCTGGAAGGGACCTTTAAAGGTCACCTAGTCCAACCCCCTGCAATGTGCAGGGACATCTTTAACTAGATCAGGTTGCTCAGAGACCTGTCTTGACCTCGAATGTTTCCAGAGATGAGGATCTACTGCTAATATGGGCAACCTGTGCCAGTGTTTTACCACATCCACTGAAGCAAACTTCTTATATGTAGACTGAATTGATGCTCTTTTTGTTTAAAACCACTACCCCTTGTCCTATTTATCTTTTAGACATGTAAGCTGAAGCCGTCTTTGTGTCCTAAATCGCATTCAAAGCCCAGTGACGCAAATGTTCATTAATATACAGTAAATTTTGGTAGTATCCTGTTACATTTTTAATGCATATTTATTATTATTTTGTCCTGTCAGCTAAATGCCACATTGTCAAGATTTAGTTATGAAGTAGGGACTGAAATGGTAATGATGGCAAAGCAAAGCTGAAAGCAAGCAAAGAGCATTTTTTTAGTAATTCTTTCTTTTTATTTGAGTTTGTGAGTAGTTATTTAGAGTATGGATTCAGCATCAGAGGTGTACAGGTGCTTTTCTACGCAGGAGGGAATTTTCTAGGTTCTTGGTCAATGCAGACCAAGTCAATGCATTTAATGGCGTTTAGGAGGATTTCAGCTGATCCCAAAGCACAAGGAGTTTTAGCACCTGAGGCAAGATTCTAGATTCCAGGGTTAGCTACTTCAGTTGAGTGACAGAATCTCACCTGTAGCAAAAATCCTTTTATGGAATAATTCCTTGTATTTCTGCACTCAGGAGTTACTAGAAATCCTCTCTTGAGGAGAGTTGGGAGGTCAAGAACCCGTGAAGGGATAAGGGAGACAGGGCTGTAACAGATGACCTACTCAGCAGTTCTTTTATTCTCATCTGACAGCATCAGGACACATTTCTGTGTTATCAACAAGTCACTGGCAAGTTCTGTGGCTAATTAGTGAAATCACTTTAAACATGGATGACTCTTTAAAATAGGAACCAGAGGCCAGCAGAGAAATGCAGGATAGAAAACCTCTCCACATTTCTAAGGCTAATGCAGAAGAAAAACATCTCCTGAAAATGGTTCATCCTGGCTTAAACAAGTTCTAAAATTCCTTGTCTATACCTCCCCACATTGTACACAGGGAATATTTGACTAATGATCTACATGCTATATTTTTGATTTTTGAAGTAAGGTGACGTGGATCTCAACCACCACGGATAAACCAGGGCTTTAGTGTTTAAAACTCAAGTGAAACATTCTAATTAATCACTATGGGACTCAGAGAAGTCACATATTTTTCATTTAAAATATTTTAATTGTCAATCACTCTTCAATGAACTTGAGGTGTCTTATTTGTTAGAACCATATCTCACTCCAGCTTCTTTTCTTTATCTGCTCCTCATTACTACGCTGAAAGGTAGGAAACCAAAAGGATTTAACTTAACATGAAACCTGATGCCATTAAAACCTGAAGGAAGACAAAATGCAAGGGGGGAAAAAAAAAAACATGGAAAAAATACCAGAAACTTGCACCAGAGTATTCCACATTATCAACTCAAGAAATGTAAATGAAAAAGAAACCAATAAAGGTTGATGGAAGCCCATGTTTAGGACAGAGTCTAATAGTGCAGTGCTGTCATTCATGCAAGTAAAAGTTAAATTTAACTATGCTAATGTAATTTTTAACTAGAGGAATCATTACCTGAACAACAGTGCTATTTCTTGGAGGGAACTTAATGAGTTTTGCCTGAAACAGTGACAGGAGGTTTTTCTTTCAAAGGTAAGGCACAGTAAAGAATGCTGGAAGTCAGAGCTTTTACTAGGATTTGGTTGCAGGTGAAAAATGGAATATAGCTATTGTATTTTACAAGGAATCAGCTCCTCCTCTATCCCACTGACTTTCAGGTTTAACAGCAGAGGACAATTGATAGCAAGAAGGCATTAACTTCATTTGCATTGTGAGTTAATAACAGATGAAGCTCTTGCCAGCCAGCTCCTTGCAGTGCACTGAATGAAGCATTGAATTGATTTAGTACACCCAGTAAAATTAAGTGGACATTTTGCAATGCCTGAATTAATTGCAGGATGTATTTTTGTTTATTACTTCCAAGGGAAACTTCAGTGGTTCTCATTAAATGCATGGATGGATGGATGGGTGGGTGAATGATTGATGATACAGGATCAAATACAGCCAATTATTTTTCCATTTCTTCTAGGCATATTGCTCTATTAAGAACCAGAATATAGCAATAACAATCAAACTTAGCAGAGTCATCCTTATTTGCTCTTTAAGGCTGAAATTCAGCCCTGTGAATATGCACGGCAAACACCCTTTTGCATTTTTCCTTCCTCCCCACAAACACTTGTATTCATTAACAAGACGCTGACATTTACAGTGAGGACAGATTTTCAAAAGTGTTCACTTTTAGAACAGCAAAATAAGTAATCACATTTTCCAAGGAGCTTGCTCATATTGGTCATTCACAGCAAATGCCACCCTCCTCTGAGGAACACAGCCCAGCTGCCCACTCAGGCCTAAGAGGAGCTTCCTGGAATCAAAAATAGGAGGAAGTAGAAGAATAATTTCATTACCGTGTTTCAAACCCTTCCTTAAAATTTGTGATGTAAAAAGGAATAGATAAAAATAGCAGATAAATATATCTGTTCGATAACCAGGAAAGGGCTCAGTCAGTGTTTTGTTTTTTTTTTTGTCCTAGTGGGGTTAAGCAGTGCCAAGGGAATGCAATTCACACGGTGCATTCCAGCACCAAGTCAGGGCTACTCCCTTGTGTTCACCCCTGGGCACAGCACTGTTTGGAAAGTTGTTTTACCATCTAAACAGAAGAATACTTCAAAGCGGAGGCAGTTTCTGTCTTGGGTGTGTACCTGCACCCTGGTTAATATCTGAAGCCTCACAGCCTCTCCTTTCCTCCTCTGTGTCTATACCAAACCTTTACTGAAGACCTAAAATGTTATTTTCAAACACCAAAGCCCATTTTTGGCCCTGTCTTTTTATCATGGTGGAATCAGGATCAATTAATTGATTCTCTCCAGCCAAATTAACAGCACCCAGAAATCTGTGACTGATTACACTTTGCTTTCTGGATCTTCATTCACTCAGACTAAGTTCAAAATTTGATACCTTGCAACTGCTGCAGCTGTCATTTGAAACTTCAGCTTGCTTTTGTGTGGATTTTTTTTTTTAATTTAACCTTACACCTATTTCTAGTTTCTAAAGTTTGCTTTAGCTTCGTGTTCACCTCCTCAGCAAAGGCAAGCCTCCCTCCGAGTTCAGAAATTCTTCTTTCGAAAAACACTTTCCTTCCTCGCAGCAGGTTCCCTCTTCCACCTTAAGGATACAGCAGTGTATATATTCCCAGAAAATGTCTTCATTCTGCCTGAATTTCTCACATTTATGGGCTTTAAAAAAATCCACCAGATATTCTGTATTTCTCTCTCAGAGCTGATAATCTTGTTTTAATCTTGTATATAGTTTTAACTTTTAAATTTTTTTTTAATATTCTCCACGTCAAATCCAATCGGTCATGTGATTTGCCTACCTTAAATAAAGGTATGTGAGAGCTTCTAGATATGGTTGATTCGACCCCACCACCCCTAAATTTTCTATAGGCTGCTTTGACCACATTTTAAATAGAGATTTCCAGGGCATAGCTCATAGGTGCAGCGTCGGCTCCAGGCACAGTCTTGTTTTAGTACCTCATTGTAAATAAGAAATAAATCTGCTTCTTGAGAACAGGGTAAAAATGAAGTAACAGAAGGTTTAATAACATGAGAAACATCTTATTTTCTCAGAAGCTAGACCTAGTAAGCTGCAGCCTCTACACATTGAGCTGTTTAATCAATTCTGCATTGACTTCACTAGTCAAAACATTTATTTTGAATGTCATTTATGTTTAAATAGATTCATTTTATTTGATCCCTTTCTGAACCGATCCTGAGTCTTTCAAGATATGGGTTGTTTATAAATATTTATTTAATAACTGGGATGATTAAATTGTACAGTTTTTTGTCTGTTGCATTAAGAGGTTTTATGTTTTCTTTTGCTGTTCATTGATGACCTCTAAGTCTGTTGTCACTTATTTTTGCTGTCCAAAAGCGGATGGAAATGTTTTGGTTGGGAGTCTAGACACGCTCATGGAAATCCTTTTGAAGAACAGTGATCTTGAAAAAATATCTAATGGAATGGAGCTTTTGCTGAAAAATCTGTGAAACGTTCAGGAGGGGTGAACACAACTCACGGCTTTCTGAGGAGTTCAGTGATCACCATGCTCAGACTAATCACCATAAAACAATCCCAGTATCAGATTTGTACCCATTGCCAAGCAATGTGTGTTTCCCAGTTCAAATATCAGTGTTTGGATGAAAACAAGGTGATAATATTGCACTGCAGCTCCTTCCCTGCCACAGAGCAGGTGAGGAGGAGGAGAACAACCCGGTGATCCCGTCTGCTATATCCATCATTACTGGTGCTGAGAGATGACAAAAGCCAAGTTTTAACTGCATCTGCCTGGGACAGCTGAGTTTGGGGTCTGGTGCCAGGAATTAATTGGAACCAAACCAGATGATCATCCAGCTTGTGACTTGATCTAAGTACAGCCACGCAAAATTGTATTTGTGTTCCAGCTACTCCCACGTGCAGCGTGAGGAGGTGATGAGGCTGAAATCTGTCAGCACAAAACTAGAATGTGTTTGACACATGGTGGTGGCAGTTTGGCCGTAACAGAAGTCCTAGAAAGTGTGCTTTTTTGCATTATTATGTATCCAGATAAAATATGCCCAATTTCCTTTTCAAGTATAACTAAAGCCTTATTTTAATTAAAAGGTAATAAAGTTTCTTTTCTTTTTTAGATTGAAAAGACAGCCAGTCTTCTGAGAAATACGAAAACTGCGGGGGGAAAAACTGTAGCCTGTACATAAGTGAGTTGCACTTGTGATGTTGAGGTTAGAGTGAAAGCAGCTTCAAAATAAGATTCTTGAGACTCACCCACATCCTCCATCTCAGGCACTGTCTTTAAAACTACTGTGAGTCCCAGATGAGGGCTTCAGTTTCCAGTTAACAGATATTTTCCTGCCAGCAGATCTGATCTTTACTTTAGAGCTGCCAAGCTTTACAGTTGAGAGACCTCTTGCTCCACTGAGGAGCTGCAGAATCCTGCTCTTTGTGCTGTCAGTGGAGGCAGGTTGTTGTCAAAGAATCTGATGTGGGCTGAGTCATGCTCTGGTTCTGCCTGGATTTCTCTGTTGTCCATATGGTGAGTCTAAAGCAGAGAGTTTAGGTATGTGGCTCTCCAAAATTAGGTAAATAGGAGAAATTTAGGGATTTTTCCAAAAGTGAGCAAACTAGAACAACCATGGCAATGTCACCCAAAACTTCTGCACTTGCTTTGTAAAGACAGAAAACAATTCCACCCAACAACTTTCCTTTATAACCAAACAAAAAGGAGCCTTTTTTCCAACTCTGCTCTAACTTTGACAAAAACAATATCAGTGTGTGAAAAGGTTGAAGTAGATATTGGCTTGATCTTCTAAGGTTTGTTTGCAAAAAACCTCCTCCAGCAATCAATGTCTGTGCTCTCTGGAAGTGCAGTGTTAATTCTGACTTTCAGTCATGGATCAAATAGTCTTGATTTTTATCAGGACATAAAGAAACAAATGGATTCATTATTTATCTGGCAGAAATTTTCTCTTTGACATGAGAATATATTAGGCTAACATGGGGTTTGGTAGCTGCAGCACGTCATCATATTTTATTTGGGAAATGACAGAAGAGAAAGTAAAGCTGCATTATCACATGGCAGTAATTATTACATGGCTGCCATTCGGATGGGACAGACTTCAGCCTGTGCCAGGTTTTCTTCCTTTCTCAAGCCAGATTTTGCTAGTGTCTGCAGCCTAATTAATATATTAGTGATGAAGCAGATACTTCTGCTGAAGCAATCACCCAACCTATGGGAGCATCTGCATGAAAAATTCATGTGCCTACACAAGTGCATGACAATCTCTAATAGGAATTCACATCCACTAACACTGGAATCAGGTGCATTTCTAGCAAGCTGCAGGTGGAGACATGAAGAAATTAATCACAAGGCCCTTGATAATTGTTCAGACTTCATCTTAAATATGCTGGTGAATCTGTCATTTTTTTGGTAATTTGCTTTCTTGTTGGATTCAGTGCTCACAATAAAGAGCCTCATCTCTTATCTCCCTCCAAGGCATGTGATGGACACAAAAGCTGTCCATGAAGAGGAGGAAAATGAAACATTAAAAAGGAAAATGCAGATTGAGCTACGGAGATAAAAGATGTTAGAAGAAAAAAAGGACAAACACAGAGTTGTGATAGGGAGAGAAGAAGCAGAAATCTAATTTTGGTGGAATGGAAATCTGCCAGCAGTGATATGGTGGGACAGTCATGTCACACCAGAGATGTTACCCTGTGCAAAGGCTCAGTGCCACTAAGTTTAAGAAGGGGAGCAAGTAAACAAGGATTCAAGCTCCACCACACTGGAAAGCTGAGCAGATTTTCTGATAACCTAAAAACAAATCCCAGCTCTGAATTTTTATTTTTTTTTTTTAATTCCCACACCACAACAAAACATTGCTGTTTTACCTCCTGTGGGATAGATAAGAGGTGTACTGCCAGATTCAACCAGTGAAATAGCTGCAGATCTTACATATTCTCCTTCTTGGTCCCAACCTGACGGCTGTATGCTTGATTGCTTCTCTGCAGGGAAGTCTGATGATCCTGTATCCTTGAAGAATATTAAAGCCTGGAGTGCCACAGAGCACACCTACCCTGCAGAGCTCACCGCTGTGGAAAGGCACCCTGCTGGTTTAAACGAGGCAGTGTGTCTGCCTCTGCTCCGTGTTCAGGCTGGCACAGCACGGCCCGTGAGACAGCAAATCCTCCTCTGAGCTGTGTCCAAGCACAGCAATCTGGAGCAGCCTCTCCCTAAGTGCCCTCTCACCTCTAGCTGATCATAACTTGTGTGCCCCCTTTCCTGAAGCGTCCCGGAGCCTCCACTGCGGTGCTCTGGAGCATCTGCTTTGGGATCCAGCTGCTGTGAAAGCACAATTTTCCAGCACATCTCACAGTCTCAGGGATGCTGTTCTCTCCATTTGTGTGGGATTAGCCAGGATTTGCCTCCTCCCAGAACTAAGGGTCATCTCAGCAAATTTGTGTGCCTAGCATCTCATTTTGCTTCGAGCCTGAGTTCCCTCTGTATCTAATAGAGATCTATTCAGGACATGATTAATCTCACCAGTCTTGGACATTATTTTGGGGATGTGATTGACCAATCTCTGCTGCTGTTTGTCTCAGTTAACTAGTGCTTGATGACTGGCATAGTCTAAACACTCAGCCAGTAGACAGCAAAATTTAGGTGGGGTATTTAAGGAATATGTGACAAAATATTCCTATTGTTCATCTCCATGAAACCAGGCTCAAGTCAATGAAGTTTAAAATTCAAGCAAGAACAGCTCATGGATTTTTGAGCTATCACTCTGCTGAGGGGTTCGTCTCTGGTCACCTACTCCTGCCACCAAGCTTTGACTGTATTGCACACTTAAAAAAAAACCCAAACAAAAACCCTTCAACATAATTTAACTGGACAGAGGAAGACAGATGCAACCCTAAGTATAATCAGCTTTCTGCCCTGTTTGATATGAAGAAAGAGGGAGTCCTCTTGTCCAGTCCAAGTGATGTTTGCAAATCGCTGCATTGAACTAATTCATGACGACACAATTTCCTTGTTGTCTGATGAACATTTGTATCCATCATTCTTCTGTAAACTGTCCCCAAATGTAGTCTCTCAGTTGGTACAAAGCCCTGAGGAGATGCAGAGCTGCTGAGCTACAGCCCCTTCATCGGGCAGCAGGTTCACCTGGGAAGTTTTGCTCTTAGACAAACTGGAAATGCCCAAGGAATCTTCCTAAATGCTACTTTCTACAATTACCTTGAAGGATTTTTTTTTGTTTGAGTCACAGAAAACAGATTTAACATCCCGTATCTGATTTTGTTTGGGTTTTGGTGGTTTGGGGGTTTTTTTAATGGTCATTTCTGTTGTTTGTAGGGAAAATAAAAATGTATTTCACATCGAAAGGTGTGACTGCAAAAACTGTAGTAGGTTCTTCTGAGTCAATATTCCATAAAGCTCTTTGTAAAACGGAGGATGAATACTGGCAGAGAAGAAGGTGGGAAACTGCTTTCTTTACTATTTATGTATTAAATTTTACTATCTGATGACCATGTGAAGTCTTTGGGGATTATTGCAATAAAACACTTTTATTGTTCCATATATATTTTGCTACAGTTATTATTGGATTCAGTTTATGAACTGACGTTACCTGCTTAAGATACCATTTTCAGAGAATGCATACAGAGCAAAAATATGCTTTTGCAAGGAAGATATTAGATAAATATTGTATCTTTGTCTTTGTAGTCTGGTTTCCGTAGCAACTTGAAGTTGCACTATCATTTGATCAGCTCTTGACTGGAAAGCAAAACATTATTTTGGTCCAGAAAAGAAAAAATAAAAAGAGTTATTACCATCTTCAGTAAAACATATCATGGTATCCTTGGTAATACCACCATCAAAACCAGAGAGCATGCACTTATGCTGAAAAATCAGCTATGTATCCTGAAGTTTTGAAATATGAAAAAGGGGAGAGAAGGTGGAAGGGGGAAGGCTAGGAAAAATGTCTTTTATAAAAACATAATGGAGGATTGAGGTGCCAGGGCCAGCTGGCAGAGGGACAGTGGCGTTGGTGTCCTAAGGAGCTGTAAGAGACACCGTGAGATGAGAGTGGGAGGGATGGTACAGAGGATCAGATGTGCCCTGTACAAAGGACAGCTTCCATCTCTAGTTTTCAGCTGGAATAATTGTTCCTTTTATGAACTGAAAGCTTTTGGGTCAGGTTTATTGAAAATGAATGAATGATGCATATTTACACGTCTCAGTTTCCTATATACTGGGGGAATGGAGTCCTTTCATATGTAAATCTGATTTCAAGAAAGATGTTAAACCAAACGAATACAGTGAAAAAACGTTGGAAAATATTCTCTTCTCCTCTTAGTCCTTATCCAGTTTTGACCAAGTCTTCAGAGTCAGATTAATTTGATACAAAGGGCTGTGCCAGAAAAACCCTACCCTTTGGAAACTCTCTGCTGAGAGAGGTCCCAAAATATTCCCACAGAGTAGGACTATTGGATAATGTGGAAACTTTTGCAGTGAAAAGGACACTTTAAATTCAGAAAGCAGCTTCCACAGCAACTGGGTAATTGTGTAGAACATTTTGTTAGCATGTTTCTAGTTTTCCAACTTACGTTTCTTGAAGCACACCAGTCCCACAACTTGTTGGAATATTTAAAATGGAACAAACTGGACAGAAATTGCCAAATCTTGATCTTCAAAACATGCCAGGCAATGAACTGGATTTTATGGCATCACTAGACATGATAAAACTTCATCTATACTTCACAGTCCTCTGCCAATGAAAGAAAATTCCTGGCAAATCAGTATTGCTCTTGCTCCCTCTCTTTCTCTTTCTGTCCATCTCATTTTCTCCTAAATGCTGACAAGGCCCAATTCATGAAACAGATAATATTGAAGCTTTGCTAAACAAGTGACAGTTGTAATGGTTATTTACAATGTTTTACTTCTGAATTCAGATGAGCAGTTCTAGAGCTAATCTCCGATATTTTGCATTCATCATGAGCTGATGTTTCCTAGGTATTCACTCATGATGTCATTTACATTCACACTGATTTTCTATAAATGTTGAACTTTTGTGAGTGACACTGTAATACTTTCTCTGAACCTGAAAATAGACAAGTCGTGCTTAAAAACAGTGAATGGAAATTTAAAGTCAACAGCCACCATTAAAAATTTTAATTTTCCCCATTCTCAGAGAAGAATATCTGCAAGTATATGAAATTTGGCTTGATTGTGCCATTGCACAAGGCACTAAGGAAGGGGCTCTTGTGTACTTACAGAGCAAGTATCAGATATTCAGACTTTAATTTCCTTCCAAAGCAGGGCAGTTCAGTGTCTGAATTTATTTCCTCCTTTCCCTTCCCCATCTCCTCCCCACCTTGTATGCATTATTCACTTGACACAAAGGAATTAACCCCGGACATGGAAGAACACAAAACCATACTGCATAAAAAACAAGCCAATACCAACAGTCTTTCTTTCACAGCAATTTTTTATTTCTTTAGATGTGGCAAAAGACCTACACATGTAGCCAAAACACCTTTCTTTGCTCTCCTTCTTCCCTCAGCTTCTGTCAAACAACACTGAAACTCTGCTAAATGCACCAAAAGATGCCCTTTGAAACATTAGCTCTTACCCTGGCCGTTCCTTATCAGACATGAAATGTTTCTTAATCAAATGGCTATCAAATTTAAGAGCACTGCTCACAGTCACCATTCAGGTCTTGTGGCCAGTGTTTAAGTAATAAAGGGTACCATCATCTCCACACAGCCAAAAATCGTCTGTGTGTGCTGAGTAAACAAAGCTGATAACAATCATGGTCTTTAGCATTCCGGGGAGATAACACATCACTCAGACTCTAATAAATGGGTTAAAGCAATACTTTTTGTCAGTTCCTAGGACCTGGAGTCATTAAGAATAAATTACTTTTTTAATTAAAGATTTTTTTTTTATTACCTAATGAATGAATTTAAAATGTAAACTGCTGATTGAAAAAGGAAAATGGATGTCAGCCAAGACTGTGAATTCCAGTATATAAGAAAAAAATTTATGAGAGCCAGCCACACACTGCATTGACCTTCTCCAATTTGAACAGGTAGTTAGCGTGTTTAAAGAGAATGGTACATTAACATAATCTGAATTATCATTATTAAAATGCTGCTCCAGGTGTAATTAGTATTTTATTATCATTACTGTTATGACTCAATTTCTGTCCTGGACAGATTTCATCTATTCTTACTTTTCTCCTGTCTCCATGAACTGTGAGTTCAGTGGCAACTAACAATGAAAGCTGTCACAGTTGTCTCAGAAATTAATAGATCCTTGAGTCAGATGGAGCTCTCCCAGGAATTTATTCCCCAATCCAATTTGCCTGCACTGCCCTGTGATCCTGTAGTCCTGAACAAACCTGTGCTGACTGCATCTTTAAGGTTCCCTTTCCCCAGTGGTCACAAAAATCCCTGGACAGTCGTACTCAAGCGCTCATGTATTTGGAAGCACAGAAAGCAGGAGGAGAAACTGCTCTGCTGGTGATCAGCCACGCAAACCTCCACCTTCCTGCACCCCACAGTCCTCTGCAGGAAGGAATATTTCCCTCATACACAATAAACCTGGTCTTACAGCTTGTCTCTGTTCATCATTTGATTGTCATCATGCAATTATTACACACCCCCCTCCCTGCTGATGCATTTTAATCACACCATCTCACCCCAAGTGTTTGCCCTGGAGACTCTCAAGGTCAGAGGTTCTCACACCAAATTGTGTGAGAGGGTCATCCTCACACTCCTCCCGTGTTGTATCACTCCTAGCCAGGCAGCGTTTAATATCATGAGCCTTTATCTTTGTGTTTCGAGTGATAATTAAAACCATCACTTTCCTGGGGATTTATTCTTGGCGTTGTTTTTCTGTCAAGCCTCCACAGAGCTCTGCTTACACCCAGCAGTCTCATCACCACGTCACTTGGTGCTGGTCTTGGCTCAGAGCCACTGAGATAAAGGTGAGCAAGCCCTCAGGAGCTGTGCCAGAGCTCGCAGTCTTCTGAGTCTTCGATTATGATTTCTCAAAGCAGAGCTCCAGCAGCCCACAGCAACCAGGAACAACCACCCCAACCTTGGCTCCTCCCAGGGCTAGATTTATAGGGCTTGTGCCCGCCCTGCAGCTACAGCTGTTTATAGGAGGTTATTAAGCACTTTAGGTTGAGGTAGTCCCAATTGGATTCAGGTGTAGAATCCTGGTCTTGAGTGAGAGTTTGACTAGTGCACACCATCAGGGTTTAAATACATATTACTACAAGGAGCCACCACTGGCTACTCACCCAGCACACCACTTACCTTGGCAGATCCATTTTCTAGACTTTTCTTTGCCTTGTCTAAAAAAAACCAACACATGCCTTCTAGAAAATCATCCTATTCTCACATTAAAAAATCACCATACTCAAGTCAAAGAGTTTCCCTGGTGAATTATCTCCTCCACTTAACTTTTGCCCGTATTTTAATATGTACTTGTTTAGCTTTTACTTCCAGTCACTTGATGCAATGATTGGTTTATTCTGTTTTATGTGCTGGATGTTTTTGCTAGATAAAAAAATCACTTTGCCTGATGGAGCCAGTGATAGACTGTGAATTGATCACCTCTTTATCGTCTCTTATAAAAGTGATATTTATATATAATGAACTAGAAGGAAAAGAAAGAAAAAGTAAAGGGGGGGGGGTGTGTGTGTGTGTGTATATATACATATATATATATATGCACACGCTTTCAATTTTTGATGATTTTTCAAAATTCTGTCCTTCTTTCCATTTCCAGATGGTTTTCTTTTAATACTTTTTAAATTATTTAACTGGTAGAATTTACCAAGACCATTATGACAAAAGCTGAATGACACTTCTTTTTGTTCCTAACATGTCTTTATTTGCTTATAATTTGCTAAGACATTTCAAGCAAGATTAACATCTCTGAACTCTAGAGGATGTGTTCATTCTACTGAGGTTATAGGTTGTGATGTGCAATCATTAAGGATTCATGGAGGTTTCTAATAATAATCTTTAGGTTGGTGTCACCAGGATCTTTCTGAAACTTTCACCTTTCTAAATTTTTCCAAGTTCATTCTCCGCCTCAGGATTTTCTTCTTAAAATTTTATAGCAAACGGAATTATTGCTTTCTCCTTAAGCAAGAAGAAGTGAAAGAGGGAAATCTCTCCTGCTGAAAAACAAAGTACCTAGAATTTGTTTTGAAGAGCCCTGCATGCTGAACATTTGAGAATTAAAAACCAGTTTGTCAGAGAGAAAATTTAAAAGCTTCCTTCTTCCAGAATGGACTGAATGATATTTGAGGCACTAGAACTTATAAAATTCCAAAGTAAAACTCTTGCATTGCCTGTTCTGAGTTTCTCTCTTCTTTTGATACATATCTGGCTGTGAGCACTTTAAAATCGATCTGAAATTTCTTTTTGGGTTTATTTTTAAATTTTAATAAATTGCATAGAGAAGCACCATACTTGAGCTGCTGACTTTTAAAAGTCAGCTATCATGTTGAGTAGCTGACTGCTTTAAAAAGTCAGAATTTTAAAACCACTGCTGGTGTATCTGGTGTTGCCATGTGGTGAGACCAGACGAGAGCAACAGCATTCAGTGCACAAGAGACATTCACAGACTTTTGCTTTATGTGGCTTTTCGTCCTTTCAGCTTCTGGTGCCCAGGCTCTGGAAGCTCCTTCACAGGGTAATTCCTAATCCAGAGAAGATTTGTGCTCTGCCTGGACTCTGAGCAGCCTGGGATAGTGGAAGGTGTCCCTGCCCACGGCAGGGGTTTGGAACTGGATGGGCTTTAAGGTCCCTTCCAACCAAAACCATTCTGTGATTCTATGACACTAGAGGAAGCACCAGAGATTGTACACCTGAAAAACACTGGATCAGAGCAAGGTCTGCACATCCCAAAAGCCTCTTTCCATCAGTGACCTGTAGCATATTCCTAGAGAAAAACTAATTACTGGGTGTGTGCCCAAGATTATTTACTCAAAATCCTGTTAGCTTTCAACAGCCCCCTCTGTAGAGACACCTTGAATAGCTCATGTTGTTCTTTATAATTGTTAACCACAAAATTACATTTTTTGTTATAAAAATATCCCTTAGGTATCTTCCTTCCATTAAATTGTGCCAGCATCTCTAGAATCATGGGCACTCTTGTTCTGCATACCACTTTGTGACAGAGATTTCCACAGCTTAATCACAGATCACGTGAAGAAGCAGCTTCCCTACACTTCAGCTGAGTGTTGTCAATGCTCCCTTTTCTCTTAACACCCTTCCCAAGCTCCCAGATTTCTGCACAGAAGTTTTGGAGTGGCTGCAGGAACCTGTGCTAACAACCCATGGCTTTCAGGCCACAGCAGCTACAGTTTATGGCTCTCTCTGGAGAAGTCAGAGTTCAACCTTTAAAGCCAACAACTCAACCAAACATTGATTAACAAGACCTGCACCTATGCCAGGAGGTGTCAGTCAGAAATACAAAGGTGGCTTTGGACCTGTTCCCTGCCCCTGTCCCTCACTGCCACCCCTGGGTTCAGCACAACCAGCTAAACCTTAGCCCCTTCCCAGGCAAGACATTCCATAAAAGTCACACATCATTAAAATGCGCACTTTTCTCATGACCCACTACAACCTCAATTTTGCAATAGTCAGAGCAACTTGTGGAATATCTTATCTATTTCTGCATAATTGCGGGAGATACTGAACATCCCAAGTGCATTTTATATAAACTGAGACACAGTAATCAAAGTTTCATGCAATTTTGGGTGTCTCTTTTTTTTTTTTTTTTACTTTTCTGGGAGGAGCAATAACTTGTCTATTTTTATGTGACTGCATTTCTAATTTACAGCAGAATCTCCTAGAGCTTGGAAAGTGTACTTTCTTATATAAGTCTTATAAATCAAAACACTAATAAATAAATATTGCGTATACCAGGCAAGCAGCAAGTCTGCAAATCATTTTTCTGCAAGTGCACAGTAAACCTTACCTTGGCAAGGTTGTACAGGTGAAGTGTCACAAAGATTTGTAGGAAAAAAAGAATGCTGGCATATGCAGAACTTTAGATTGAAGTTTCCATGTCACAGTGCTCTCAGCAGCCACTTTTGCAGGGTACTCTCAGGGTAAATAAGGCAAACTGCACCCTCATCTTCCCCAAGAGAAGTGGGAGACCAGATCAGGGGTATTTTTTATCCCCATTAGTGCCAGTGAAGCTGCACCTGAAATACAGGTCTGGTTTTAGCTCATCAGTTCAAAAGGGATGTGGAGGGAGAGGCTTGAGCAGCTGGTGAGGGAGCTTGGGTTTGTGCCCTACCTGGAGATGTGGGGGAGCCGGGTCCTGTCTTCTGGTGAAGGGGATACCAAAGAGGTGATCTAAAGTCAACTTGAGCTACTGGAAGGGTATTGCAAAGAAAAAAAACCCGATTTTTTCCATTACTAGCACTGGCAGTGGGGCCAGGCTGAATCTTGGGAGGTTGAGCTTGGACATTGGGCAATCCCTTCCTACCAAACGGGTGTTGCAGCACTGAACAGGTTCCCCAGAGAGGCTGTTGACCTCCACTCTTGGAGATTTCTGGTCTGAGTCAGACAAAGCCAAGGCTGACCTGATCTGCTGATGGTGCTGGTCCTGCTTCGAGCAGGAGGCTGGACTGAGTGACCTCTGGAAGTCTCTTCCAAGCAGCACCTCTGTGAATCCGTGGGGATATCCACGATTTCTCAGCTGAGGTTGTTGCCTGGTCATGTATCTATGGTGAATTTAGCAACAAGTTATTACTTTTTTCTCAGGGCTTTGCTATAATGCACAGAAGCAGTGGGTAGTGAAAGATCAGTGCAAAGGTCCTTTTGTCACACTCTACTTTTGTGGAGGTATCAGCTGTAAAAAAAACACCTTTCCTCTGTCTCCAGATTCAGGCCATTGGAATTTGCATCGTAGGATGAAGACACTTCCACAAGCAAATAATATTCAGTGCTCTCCTTTGGGGGATATAATGGTTATTGCTCACACTTACCTTACAAACAGCTGAGTGAAGAGCCACATAAAATCCAGGCAATGTACAAGGCAAAATAAATAGGATTTGCAGGTGCAGTTTAATTTACTGGTGGAAAACAAAATGTCACATTGGAATAACTTGCTTCTGACAAGGAGAAGGAAAGTTAGAAAACATGAGCTCTGGTGCCACTGCAGCTTGGGTGTTTCTCTGTTTCTCCATCAATGATCAAAGGGGCTGCATTTTATGTTTTAATTGATGGAAAAGGGCAACAGGAGACAAACTGCAACAGCCTGATCTGTTTTGATAAGACAGTGGATAGCTAATGACTAATGAAACTAAAGATATGGGACAAGAGCTTACAAAAAAAAAAAAAATTACAACATCGTCTGAAAGATTTTTAATTTTTCCCACTCGTAGCTGCAAGCTGGTGTCCCTGAGACCACCCCTCCTAAAACCACAACTACAGTTCATGGAAAAGTGCCTTTAATGACTTTTCTTTAGCATTCCCCAGACCTGTCTCTCAAACCAGAACTATTTAGGAGGCCTCTGCAAGGCAGTTTCAAACCTTAATAAATTAATCCAGGAAGAACCTCTGGATATAGCAGCTGTATTTTTCAAGCCAGAGGACTTGTATAATCCATCCACAAACACCTCTGGCCAGAGAAGCTGAACTGAATGGACAAATTCCAGGTGATATCGAACTGCCTAAGTTAATACAAAGACTAACATGTCCTATTTGCCTCCTAGACCTTTTGTTCTTCTATGAAAAAAAACCAAAACTACCAGGACATCTGTTCATCTTTGTAATGTACTCCTAGAGCTGTGAAACAGAGAATGCAGACAAATTAAATAAAGTGGAGAAGAACATTTAATTTTATTAAATAAAGTGGAAAAGAACATTTAATTTTATTAAATAAAAGTACCTATGAGACTCTATGTCTCTCTCTTTTTTTAAAATTTCCTCTAGATCCATGCTGTTTGAGTAATTCTAAAAGGAGTCACTGACAAATTGCTGGGATAAAAGCACATGCATAGGTAAATTCAAGTCAATATTTGCTAAGACAGAAAACTACCTAGTTTTTATTAATTTACCTTGAACTTTAAGATAATATCCAGCAATTCTAGCTGAATGAAAATGATCCAGACAGTGTCTTCAGCAGATCTGCATGTCTGTACAGAGATTTACATGAAATCACAAATATTTCCAGCACTATTGACTAATTTTTTTTTTAAATGCTCATTTTTCCATCTTTTTTCTGGCTGAAAGGTAAAAAGAAAATAATGGAATGACCAGCACAAAACCATATTACCCTAAAGTCTGTACTGGTAGACAGAACTAGTTCTCATGAGGGAAGCTTACAGAGATAGAGCAATAAAGGCAGGGTGGACTTCCAAGTTTGCAGCAATTAGGCCAATTCCTTAGTCACTGGACTATCAATCTATTCACAAGATGGAATGGCTTCCTGCAGACCTAGTGCAGCCTTCAGGCTGAGCTCAAATTAAGGTGCTTAGTCCAACACGTGGATGTTGAGTCCCCTAATCCAGAGAGGCAGAGCTGGTTGAGCTTAATTTATTTGAGAAGTGTGCAGATGTCTCCAGCTGGCCCAGTGGGCTGCAGTCCCAATGAGGTACAGAAATGTTCCAGTCTCCTTCCTATCTGTCTCAGTTGCCCCCTTGCACTGAGCCTCAGGGTCATACAGCCCCAGGATGGATCAAATCAGTGACCTGGGGCAATGGAAAACCAAGCCATTTCCCCCAAAATGGTTCTGTCCCCTACGAGATGCAGTGCAGCTGCAGTCCTGACAATCTGCTGTGTTCTGCAGTGACGTGACAGCTCAGTTTGGTGCAGATGTGTCAAGAATCAGGCCCCATACAGGGAAAAAATGAGACCAGAGTGCTGTGAGAAGATCCAACCACTGCTAAAAAAGTACAAAGCTACTGCTTTTGTAGCAGCCAGTAGCCCAAACTAACACTGCACGAGGTGCCAGTCCACGCTGTACACTTTTAGGTGCAATGAGTTTTATTCCTGGTGCCTAAACTTGGGCTGGTGATGGGATCAGAAATGAGAGACATGATTCCATCGGCTTTTATTTCTTCTCATGGACACCAATATCGAGGCACTTCAGCAGCTTTTCCCACTGAGGGAACTCAGGAAAAGGAGCTGCAAAATGCTCCTGCTTCCCTTAAACTATACGTAATTATGGATTACAAACATTTTTAGAGTGAAAACTTTTGTCTTGTTTCTGAACCACCTGATGCGCCAGAGCTCGCAGTCTTCTGAGTCTTGGATTATGATTTCTCAGAGCAGAGCTCCAGCAGCACACAGCAACCAGGAACAACCAGCCCAACCTTGGCTCCTCCCAGGGCTAGATTTATAGGGCTTGTGCCCGCCCTGCAGCCACAGCTGTTTGTAGGAGGTTAACGAGCACTTTAGGTTGAGGTGGCCTGAACTCTATTTGAATAACAATTGAGTTCAGGTGTTGAGTCCAGTCCTGAGTGAGAGCTTGGCTAGTGCTCACCATCAGGGCTCAAATACATGTTACTACAACCTGATGCATCTCTCTGGGGCTGTGCTGTAATGGACTGAAATGAGCACTTCTGGAAAGAACCAAACAAAGCTGCTGATGATTCTCAGGAGTAATTTAACATTCCAGTCTTTGCTCTTTGAGGTTCTTCTCTTCCATGATGAAAATCAACCAAACGACTTTTTCTTACCATCAACCAATCTGAATTTCTACATTTCTTTTTGCTCCAAATGTTTCTATCTCTCTGCATAGTGGTGACATTTTTTGTTGAGGATAAGCTAGTTCTTCGCAGAGATAAAGATGGCTTGTATTAAAAAACGTATCGATTATGTAGAACCAGAATTTTATTATATTGCCTACTTGCAGTGTGATAAAGACATGGAAATAAAGCATTGCTGAATGGCATAAACAATTTCAACAATTGTAATAAAACCAGCTAAATATGTCAGTGTGCTATAAATATATACTTAGCATTTAAGTATACAGAAGATGGCACTCAGGAACAGTTATTGAATGAGAAACAGAACTGGATTTGTTTTGACCTGATAGTCTCCTTACAGTAGGTAGTGTAAAAGACTTATAAATTTTTTCAGTTCTGGGTTTCTTACTCACAAAACAAAAGGAAATTCCTTCCACTGCCTTCAAAATAACCTCCTTTAGTGGAGTTGCAATTCTCCTTCAACCATCCGTTAAGTTCTGCTCTCTGATTTAAAAAGAGGACTTAGGTATATTAATAAACAATATAAAATTTATAAAAGCTTATTAAAAAAAATTACAAAGCTCATAAAAACTAATATCAATCTCTCAGTCACTTCCAGAAGCAATCATGACACAGTCCCTCAGAATAGACTCAAATTTGCTGTGGGACAAAACCTGTATCATCTGTTCTTGGTTATTTTTAAGTAATTTTTCAAGATCATTTCAAACAAAATGCCTGAAAAATGATCTTCAGAAGTCTAAAATCCACAGTGCAATTTTCAATTTCAAACCAAGCCTGTTTTTCACCTATCTTAACATCGCCAAGTAGGCAGGGAGATGCTCAGCTTTAAGTTGCACCTGGAAAATTCTGGTTGTCCCAGGATAACCTCAGAGCGCAGGTACCCTACAGCAGAGTGGTGTACTGGAACTGCAGGGAGATGTTACTGGAATTTTCCAGGCCATGAAAAATACTCATGAGGGTGCCAAGAATTGCAGTGATGCCGATCTTTTCCTACAAGCGGTCAGCGAGGTTTTGGAGAGGGTTGGGGCCTGGGGAAGTGTCCTTTGCTGTCACCATTTTCCAGCTCCCCAACTGGTTTGGTCTTTCACTGCCGTGATAAAAGCTGTATCAGAAAGCAGCGTGGAGGTTAACTTTTCCTCTCACTTTCCCCTTCAGCAGCACATTTCCTGCACAGATTTACTCTCAGGGACAGATTGTATCACACCTGCAGCAGGGTTTTTATGCCTCTGCGTGTGGCTGTGGATGATGAGCAGTGTTTCTGGCTGCAGGAAAGGGGAGGGTGCATGACCCCGTTATCTGACCTGGGGCTGAGATGACAAGACCCCCACCTGTCCAGGACCCAAGGAGATACAGCAAAGAAGCCGTGGTGAAAATCAGGGCACGCTGTGTTGCAGGTGCAGTGTCAGATATAAGCACCCCTCTGCACCTCCTGTTTATGCCCTTGAGCTCTGGGTCACACTGACTATTGAGCTGCCCCAGAGCTGGCTCGCAGGGGTTTGGATGACAGGCTGAGCAAGCTCTGGGCAGCTGTGGAAACATCGGCTTGACTTCCCCGTGTTGAAGTGAGCCTTCCCTTTGTTAGTGGGGATGTGATGGACAACTGAGAGAGAACAGGACTATCCAAGGCAAGCCCTTCTTTTCTGGTAGGTGCCCAGCACATCCCCAGATGAGTCGCAGAAGTAACAGCAGTGTACACTTAAATGTGGCATCCACACAGGCTCCTCTTCTTCCCTGAAGCAAGTGTGGCTCCCCATGTCTGAAAATCTTGATATGACTAAGTCAAAGAAAGCTTTGTAAACACTAGGAAGCACTTCCAGGTCATTCAGACTTGGCCACATCCTGAGTCTCATGTTTTGCTCCTCCAGAGAAGTCAGATTATTCATTTCATCAGTCCCTTACGTGCTACACTGGCTTGCTCTCACATTTTCTGTTTCAGCCATCTAAATATCCCTTTCCTACATCTAGTAATGAAAGACAGTGAAGGTTCAGTGTTATCCAGTTATTCAGCAGTCTTATCACTCTTCTGATGTCTCCCTTGCTGGAATGAAGGCAGTCCCTGCTGAAAGAGATGGGATTGTTTACTGTGGTCTGCAGTTAATTGAGTGGCTCTGCCCTCCACTCTGCCTGAACAGAACAGCATCTCACTTTGCTTTACCAGAATCCAATCACCGAGAATTTCAGGCAGAATGGAGGTGGACAAATAGGAAAATATGACCCTGAACAAATAATTTCCAAGGGTATAAATTCTTTCCTTCTGCCTCATTAAACCTCACCCATGATTTGCCTCCCTCAACACAAGAATACAGAATTGCCATTTGAGAACAGAGCAATGGCCCGTCCAACGCACCCTCATAATCTGGCCCACACGGAATGCTTCAAGAAGGAATGTAAAACACCATAATACATCTAATTGGACAATAATACACCACAGGGGGAGATTTCTGACTGACTTCATCTGGTGATCAGGCCATTATCTGAAATACGAGAACGGACACCCCCTGTAATTTTTCATTGCAGCCACTGTGTTACCGCAGCTGCTGTTCCTCACTGTGGAAATAGCTGTGCTATTGCTTTCAGTTGGACAAAACAGGTTTCCTCTCATGCATTCATGCTTTAAAAACAGCCACCTCGTGTCACATTAGGTTTCTCTCCTGGTTCCTCTTATGCTGCTTTGCTGGTGCGTTTTGTTAGCATCTGAAATTCAGGGTTAAAAAATTGTGCCAGTGATGCTCCAGGTTGTTTGTTGCCTTCTGAATTCTTACAAAAAGCAGAAAAAACCACCCTTTAGTAAATAAAAAGGAGAGAGAGAGTAAAAGAAAAAGAAACAGATAAATGAGAACAAAAATAAATGCAGAACTAGTCACATATACTACTAAAAGAAAAGATAAAATTAAATATTTTTATAGTATATGGTCAAAAATTTGCAGGCTTTTGGCATGATTTAAGACCAAATTCTTGCAAATAAATTCTTCTGCAGGTATGAGACATCAGTGATGTTGCAGCAACTAATCAGAAGAATTTAATACATGTCATCCACAAATAAAGAACCCTTCTGGGACATCAGCTCATCCCCACCTTGAATCCAGCGGCTCTGAAAATGAACATTAGTTCTCATTTAATGTTTTGAACTTTCAGTTGTTTCCCTCACAGACGCTGTTTAAACCTTCCAGTGCTGTAAAAAACTGTGATGATGGAAAACAATGCAAACAGCTGAAGCAGATCTGCATGAGGTTAAACCAATTGCACAGAGGCACAAAACCACAGAATAAAGGATTGTGGCTGCAGCACAGGGACCCTGATTTGTCTTGCCCTTCAAGTGGTAAGGTCTGCCAACCTGTCACTCACCTGAAATCACAACCTCAGTAGTCTGGCCATATCTGTGTCTACATCTACAACTGTATTTGTATGTACAGACATGAAGAGAGCCTGCAATATTGGTTCTGTGAAAACATGGAGAGTCTAAATGAAATTCCATCAGTTGAAACATTAGTATTATTTTAAATCCACTTTTTTTCATGACCCACACCAGAAAAAGATCAAGGGCTAAGCTAAGTCTAAGACTTAAAAATTCTTTAACAGACTTTGTTAGCATGCCTAGATATCAGGCATCAACATTTTAGGCCTAGTTCCAAAAATCCAACATTTAAACACCAAAATAAACTAGAATTTTGGGCAACAGATCTAGTTGCATCCAGGAAAAGCATGAAGTCTTGCATTTATGTCTAGCAGTTTCTCCTGTATCATCGTCTTTGCAGTCTGGGGTTCAGGAATGAAAAATCTTTCTAAAATGTGTCTGCTTAAAGGTCATATCCTGAATTTGATGCTGAATTAAACACCATCATGTTTGGGGAGTCTCCAAAATCAATTCTGCCCTTGAGAAAATAATTTTTTTAACTACTTTTAATCCCTTTACTGTTTTATTGGCAACTACTTATAGAGCAATCTTTTGCCTTGTGTTAGTGTACAAAATGACAGGGAATCCACATGCAAATACAATTTGGGATAACCTGCAAGACCCTTTCTCCTTGCTGTCTTTTTTTTTCATGAAACTTCACCATTTTTTCAGCTTTAAATTAGTCCAGATGGAGACTTGTCCCTTTGCAACACCCTCTGGCAGCTTGACCTGGCTGGAGCAGACCCAGCCCCCGTCCAGCTCCCTGCTGAGTGCCTGGGACATGGTCCAGGCAGCACACGAGAGAGAGCTGCCAGCTGACACACCCCAAAGAATGAGACTTTCCCCAGTTCCAAGAGACTATGAGACAAAAGCCGGTGTCAATAAAGCACCTGGCACCCCCGGTGTTTCCTGCAATGCCAGCGAGCTCAGTCCATTTAACTGCAGGATGTGCTGGCAGGGAGCTCCTGCAGAGCACAGATCAATCAGCCCAGGAAACCTGCGCTCTGACAAACACACTGCACTTCTACTCACTGCTGGGATGCTGCTGCTGCTCAGTCTCTAAACTGGCCTAGGCTGTGGGTTTCCCACGGCCCTGGGGACAAGTGGCATTGCTGCAGTGGCATCCAAGTATTTAACCAGTCTTGCCCAAAAGACAGTCCAGGCTACTGGAAACTGCCTAATTGTTTTTACCTCCAAAATAGGCAAGAGTTTAGCTATTTTGGAGCTAGAATAACCTTGGCCTCTTGCATTTATAAGTGTACCTTCAAATCATGCCTTCAAATCAATTCACCAGGATTAAAAAATAATTGCGCCCTTGGTATTCAGGATTTCTTCTACACCCCATCAACTACCCATCAACACTCAGGATCCAAGCCACATTCTGCCATCTTTTCCCTGCCCTAGAAGATGTATCAGGATGAAAAAGGCACAAAGAAAGTCATGGTGGGACGCTGTTATCTTCTATCAACACCAAACCCTCAGGAATGGGCATCACTTACACTCTTACTCTCTGCCAGCTTCTCTGCTTATGCAACTGCTCAGCTGGAGCTGCATCTGTAACTTGGTGCCCCCTGAGAGCAATAAAAAAAAAAGAAAACATGTCTCAGTGTCTGGTCAGGCAAGTGTGTCATTTCCGAGGTGTGAGAGCTGGAAGGGACAACAGCAATAATCTGCTCTGACATCCTTTATTACAGAAAAAGATCAGGCAGACATCGCCCTTTACTCAGACATTTTTGCCCAGAGCAACTACTGCTTGAGCTAGAGCAGACTGCCAGAAATTGCTTCATTTTAAAGGCATGGCCAAAGCCTTTAAAACACAGTAGGAGTCTGTTGGTGGTAATTGGAGTTTGTTTAGTGGTTGCTGAGATCAGCTAGAAGCGTGTTAAGGTTTGCATTTACATATGTGAGTATGCATTTGTATATTTTTCCCCCAAATACTAATCTTTCCTAAGGGGCGTTGGAAATAATCCATGCAAGTCTGTGTTCCCTCACTGGAGCTCACAGAGGCTCCCGGGGCTTGGTGAATCCAGCTCCCCACAGATTCCTTTGTTCTAAGTAACTCTTAAATAAAGGAGTTCTTTTGGAATTGCTGATCCAGTTCCCATCACAACAGCACAGGAAAACATTTAAAAAGCTGCTGTCCCTCAGAGAGATTTCTGTTGTGCAAGGCATTACTACCTCAGTACAATTGGTCAAATAATCATATTGATTAGGCTTTTATTTCTGTTCTCTCAAATACCATTTAACACAATTTTCCCACTATTTTTATGTATTAAAATGAATAACAACAGCAAAAAAATTTTCATTTTACAAGACTGGCTAGAGACTAATTTTGCAAATGAGTCTGAATATGATAATGGTGGGATTTCATTCAGTGTCACTACAAAATAGCAACAATGAAATATTTAGCTTGCATGCAGAATTTCATAGACTACAAAAGCTCCTCAAAGCTATGGCGGTACTACATCCCTCTTGATTTCAACAAGATTTATTGTCAAACTAATTTTTGGGCACTGAACCTGAGCAACCCAAAAGATCCCATTACTTCTAGTAGGATTTGTTCCTCCCAATTAGGCATTTTTAAAAGCAATTCCATCTCTCATCCTCCAGAAAGGGGGCACGTGTGACCTACTTCAATGCTGAGGAGGAAAGAAATGCTTCAATTTTTGAAGTACCAGGTTTGAGACACCAGACCTGGAGCAGGGCTGTGGTGTTGCCTTGTAGATAATCCAATACTCACCCTCCTGGCACTGAATTTACCTGAAAGGCGTTTTCTAATCGAGGGCCATTTCTCTCTGGGCAGTGGAAAGGCAATTTTGGTCTGCAACACCCTAATTACCTCCTGGCTGCTTTCACTCCCACCCTCAGCAGCTTCTCATAGGAGAGGAAATTTTTGAATAATTGTCAGAATCTACTGACTCTCCATTTTTAGTGTTTCTTTATGAACTTTAAAATATTTTTGAAAATTTTTGAAGGCCTTAAAGCAAGTTCTCATGCACTTCCCAGCTTCCAGTTGTGCTCTATCTCAGCAAAAATGCCCCAGTTCACTGTGGCTCTCACTGATGTTTCTGTAACTGAATTCTCTGAATTCTCTTTCAGTCATCCTTAGGCTTCTACCCTCCACTTAAATAGCAAAATTTTCATTTTACAGGGAAGGATCTGAGTCACAGAAAAGCATAAGGATTTCTGAAAGTCTGCACAAAGCAGGGGATTCAGCTCCCTAGTTCTGAGATCTAAGCAATGGGGCTGAATTAATCCCAAAAGATGAGGAGCAGATCTGGGCACTGAGAGAAAGCCAAAGCACTTCTGACTGATGGGGATACACGAGGATTTGTTTGGCTTGGCATCAGAGACTGTCAGGAAGCCATTAATCTCCTGGAGATCCCATTAAAGGACATCCCACCCTACATTAGCAACAGCAGATGGTTTTGAAAATACATTCCTGAGCTGCAGAGAAGAAGGAAAGGAGGCAGAGGCTGCTGTACCCTTAGAATAATTTTCACTAACTTCACAAAGTGTGAAGCTGGATATTAGAAGGGAGAATGCTGATTTGTTTGGATGACAAAAAAATCTGTTAATGGATAAAAATAAAAATAAAAAGATTACATAATATTCCTGTTACCTGAAAATATTTGATCATGGTCACTTCATAGGATGAAGTTGTGCTCAAACATTTAGACAATTGCACCAATCTGTATTTATTTTATACATAAAAGAAGGATATGACAAGGCCATATAACTCTATGTAAAAGAGACTGAGAGTTGATGCTGTCATTCAAGTTTCAAGCTAATAGCTTGAATAGTTGGATAGTTGCACACATAGATAGCAAACTACCCAAGAGAGTTTTCTAAAATAAAATCAATTACAAAATCTCACTCCTATTCTTTCTTTCTTCCTATCGTATTTTTTTATAAAGCTTGTCTTGGATTTAACAAAAACTGTTGAAAACAGATGTTTTAATGAACAATTTTTTTAATGTTTCACCTGAGATCTTCAACAAAATGTCAGAAGATCCCTGATCAGTTTTTCTTGACACAATCTGTTAGGTAGGTGACACAGACTAAAGTGCTGGTTTAATAGGAAAGTTGGATGATTCGTAATTTAATTTTCGTATACTTGGATCCGTAATTAAAGCCTCTGGACTTGGGTAGGTATTGTCACTTGTCTGAAATGGACTGATCCCCACACCACAGCATCTCAGCCAAGAGAGAAATCTGCACTCTGCACTAGTGAGAAATCTCACTGGAGGCAACATGCAGTTTGCTGTCAAGAAAGATGTAAGAAATAAACACATGGTGTTTAATAATTAAAATATATTAATATTTTCATAGAAATATATGAAAAGAGCATTGATTCATAATGGTTATAGGAGATGTATATGTCTTTTTGGAATTTTTCTCAAGGGACTATGTTTAGCTAAACTTGGCCACGCTGTGTAAAGTGTTCTGCTGGTTGGCATAACACTGCACACAGGATTTTAGGATTTATAGTGGAGCAGGAGGCAGCAGATCCTTTAGAAATCAGCTTGTGCTTCCATTCCCAGATGGCTTTTAATATGTGAAAGAGACAGGGGTATAAGATCTGTGAAGAACAGAAGAAACCCACACGTGGCATCTATGTGAGGGTTTTATTTACATATACCTGAATTCATTTGATGTGAAGAGACACAAGTGACATCTGAAAGAACCATGTCCATGGGCGGACACTCGGTCACCTGTCACAGCTGTGCTGTTGCCAGGGAGGAGAGCAGCCAGCTTTATGACAACCAAAACCTGCCTCAGTCAATGAGAGGGCTGAGGAATCTGTTTCTCACTTGGGACGGGCTCGCAGGTGCTGACTTTGCCAGGTTAGCAGTTATGGGTGGCAGATTCATGTCAGAGGGAAGAAATCTCACAGGTAGCAGCCCTGAATGGCCTCCTGGTGTCCTTCCTGCCTTTCTCCCTGCCTCACACACGAGTTCTGCTGGTGTGAGTAGTTTTATCACAGAATCATAGAATGGTTTGTGTTGGTATTTGATAAATATCACCCAATTTCAACCCCTCTGCCGTGGACATGCCACCCACTAGATCAGGGCCCCATCCAACCTGGCCTTGGCTTAGTGCAAACACTGCTCAGCAGCAACTGTAAAAGTGAGGTGGAACTGGAAAGCTTTGAGTACTCTGCAAAAACAGACACCCCTTTGCAGGATGTCACCGGAGGTTTTGTTCTAACCATTCTTCACAGGTTTCTACCTGAATGCTCTGGCTTGCTCTGTGATAGGCCTAACTACAGGCAGCACACTTTTGGGTGCAGATCAAAGTCTAGCTTGAGGCAGAGTCACAGCAGGGAGCTGCCATGGGCAGTGAGACAGCCAGGGTTCTGCAGCTCACTTTTCTTATCCCAGTGCCCTGGAGAATGTGCCTGGCAGCTGTTGTTGCTGTCCCTGAGACAGGAGCTATAACAAGTTGGAAAGTGTTTTCCTAAAGAGATGCTCTATTGAGAAGTCTCTGCCTTCACCCCTCTGCTTCCCTGACTGCAGCAGGAGCACAAGCCTGACTCCCTGAAGTTTTTCCCTCTTCTACTTCTCTGCTTTTCTGCTGTTTTCTCACACTTTTCCCTTCTTGCATCAAGCCCAGACCACCAGGGAGCCTTCTCTTCTGCTGCACATCAGTGCTACTCTGCCTGAAATATCCAGACACTCTCTTAAGTCCAATTCTGTTGTTTGTATTTTAAGGGAAGAGGCTTTTTTTTTTTTTCTTCCACCCGGGCTTTAGTTCCAGTCCTTTGTAAATTTCGATCATTGGAAGAAATATTAACTTTCAGGTTCTGGAATAAGGAAGACTTTGAGGTTTTCCAGAAAACCTGCGTGCCATTCTTTGGCGTTTCCAGCAGTGATTACACTATCTATGGCACATCTTTTCACCATGTGACTCTAACACTGTGTGAATGTGTGTATTTTACATTTTAAGAGACACCCAAACCCTTTCTTTCCTGTTTCCTAGGAAACAGCCACCCAATCCCTTTCAGTGAAACACTGAGCAGTTTAGTTTCCATTGTGCTAAAATGATCACCATAATTCAGAAAGACCTCCCCGGAAGAATTACATCACTTTCAGAAAACAATGCATTGAAAAGTATAGTGTATAATTACCTTTTTCAGAAAGAAAATTGATTTTTTTTTCTTCTCTCTTTTACCAACTCAGAAGTAGAACTTCCAGAACATTTTCAGCAAAACATGTTGGTCTGTCAAAACTAACAATTTCACTGGGTTCTGTCAGCTTTGACGAAATTTTTAGGAAAAGAACGGAGACTTCCAAAGCTTCCTGATCTTTCCATGGCCACAGTTACTGTGCAGGATACAAAGCCATCCGGGATGGTTTTTACCCAATTTTTCCACTGGAAGATCCAACTTTAGCCTCAAATCACAGTCTGCACTTCCACAGACAAAAGAAGATTCAGAAGAAAAAAATCCCCAACCAAGTTCACAGATTACAGTCAGAAAAAAGATTTTCCAAAACCATTGCAGGCAGAGTGGAAATAAATCAAAATCCTTTATTCCTTGCTAAAGAAAACATTTGTACTCCAATAAACTTTGCCCAGGAACATTGCAATGATTAGGGCAATACATTACAGCAATTAAGAGAAACTGTTTTCTGTTGTATTATCATGAAAGGCAGACAGTGCTAAATCTAAGATACTCATAATTTTCCAGAAAGAGTAATAAACACTATTGATGAAAAAAACTCCCCTCTTTTTTTTTTTTTTTTTCCTGAATCTTCTCTTTGCCTGGTGATGTCTCCACAGTCTTGGAGCATCCTCTGCTGTCTCACAACTCTCAACCCTACTCACGGCACCAAGACTGTGTCTTTCTAATAAAAACAGGCTTTTGTGGTGCTCCCAAAGTACCTGCTTCCCACTCTACCTATAAAGCCACGAAGGTCATATCAGCCCAGTTCCAGAGTAGCCACAAACCAGCTCTTCTTCATCCTGGAAACAATTCCCTAATCTTCCCAAACAGTCCAGTTTTCCATCTCTACAATCCAGTCCAGAAAAGGTCTAACAGGATTTCAAGTCAGGGTATTGAAAAGGGTCTTCTGCACTTATCAAAGTTAACTGGTTTTTCTCTGTTTCCTCTTTTTTTTTTTCCCATCCCCCAGATTTACCCTCCAGCTCAGCACTTTTTCTTTTGCCTCTGGCAAAAAGTGCTCCTCATTTTCCAGCATGACTTGCCAATCATAAGTACCATCAAAAATGGAAGATTGGCAGTGCAAATTTCCTCACCTGATTCATGTCTGACCTCCTGCTTTTTTAAGTTTTCAGGTGAGCTTTAAACCTAAGTCTTTCTGACGAGTCATCAGCTCTTTAAAGAGGAGAGCCTAAGGCAGAATTGCCAATACTCCCAAATACAGCAGACATAAAATTGTTAGTGGTCCAGGATTACATTTAAAATGAAGGTAACACCTTGTACTTTACAGTGCCCCAGCCTCCTCTGACTTCCAATTCAGGTTTACCAAATATTCAGGAGAAATACGCTTGCACCAAGTTAATGATAAATAATATATTTATCATGCATGTATGAGAAAAACAAAAGAGATGTAATTAGCTTTTCGTCTACTTTCCATATAAATTCTGAAAGAACTGAAAGTTGCATATTCTTTTTCTCCATTCATTTGACATCAATACTGTTTCTTATTTCTGTGTTCCTGGTCCAACGAATCGGTTCATCTTGACTTTATTTACCCACACTTTTCTTTTTGTCATGCTGTCTCCTACCCACAAAAAGCCACTGTGTGTATCTACCTTCTCTTCCTTTAGGATCCTTATCAAGACTGACTTTTACCACAAAAATAATTAGCCTGAAGGCAGCTGATTCTTTCAGAAGGTGAGATGTTGTCCTACACCCTTTATTGTTGCTAATTTCATTTGCATCGTGATCAGGGAATTGCCAAGGCTGTCAGAGAACAGGCTGATATCAAAGCATTCCGGCAAATACCAGTCTGGATAAATTGCTAGTGGTAATTTAGGTGTTCTGGGTGGGGCTTCTGAATGAATAAAAGGGGTGCCCCCAACTGCTTCTGATGGGCTCTTCTCCTATCTCCAAATGCTCAGAAAAATTCACAAAGTAGAAACTATGGCCAAGGGCTCTCAGAGAACCATTTATATGCTCAGAACGGATGTGGTGTGGAGGGTTAGGATTTAAGAATTTAGAAGCAGAGGTATCTTAACAGTGAAAATTCTTTATAAGGGACTAATTTCACCCACATTTGGAAACATTCAACAGCTGACTCAAGAAACCTGTTAAAACAAAAGAAAGGGAAAAGTAGCATTATGTCTTTGCCCCATCAGTGTCTGATTTATTCACTAGACCACGTAATCTTTACCACATTAAATCATTCCCTTTTCTTTCAAAGACAATAATTCACCATTAATAATGATTAGACATTACTCTGGAAAGGTTAGAAACCCAGCATCACTGGGAATGCAAATGAAACTTCTCCTAGAAAATGACACTTACTCCATTGGAATGTCATCAAATTCACCCAAGGACAAGGGGGGTTTAGTGCCTGTTGGACTAAAACAGCAATTCTGGAAGCAAAGCCTCTGTGAAGCCAAACAAGTGGTTGGTGGTCGTTTTGACTGTGCAGAAATGAAGGAGCACTTTTAGAGGACTCTGGATTAGTAAATCGTGTGTCCATCAGCCTACTGAGGAAAATTGGTACTGTACCAGCACAAGACAAGTGTACAAGTGTTCGAGAGAGGAGAGGAGAGGAGAGGAGACTGTAAATTCCAAGAGTTTTTATTTATATTATGAGAAATTACTTGTGTGAGCACAGTTTGTTGTGTTCCAGCTAAGAGTGGGAACCTCTCTACTGCAAAAGAACTAAGATCCATTCTGAGGCTTCATGCATGGATCAAACCATCATGGGATGCTGAATTATATTTCATTGCAAGAACCAAGAAGAAGAATTGAAAGGAAAAAAAGAAAATCATAGTTTTCCAGTCAACTATTTACTAATTCGCTCATTGTGCAGAGGCCAGGGGCCTCTCAGAACACAATCCCCAAACAACAAGGGTGAGAAATGATCCACAGGCTGAGTGGTCTCTGAGCTGGCCAACACTGACAGGCTGTGTCTGCCACCAATGCTTTTAGGAACGGTTTTAAAAATCACCAGGAAAAGAAGTGACTTTCTCACTGATTTTCTTTCTCATGCATATAAATCACCATAACTGCAGAATTTAGAACTGTCAGTCCAACAGAGCCACAGGAATCAACAGGAGCCCTCACAAAGTAGAGATGCTACCATTTGGTAGGAGGAAATTAAGGAGTGGTTTATCAGAAACTAATTTATCCTGGAAACCAGCTATGTGACATGTGGGTGATATGAAAGCGTGTTTTAGGCTCTGACCCACTTTTCAAAGCCCTCAGGGGTTGGTTGGAAGACACTTTTTAGGACACTGAGCCATTCTGCTGGTACCACAGGTGACTGTTCTATCACAATTTTCTCAAATTCTATCACCTCCTGAGGATTATTTTTCCCAATTGCAGTTTTTGTAATAGTCTCACTTCATCTGACATTTGTAAACTTTCTTCTATTCACCAGCTTAAAGCTATTCCTTGGTGAGCTTGTACCCATTTTGTAAAATTTCAGTGTTATCCATTAATTTAAATAAGCTCTACTTTTCTTTTCTTTAAGAGTTGATGTTTACTTAAATCAAATGAAAAAATTATCTGATCCTCTTGACTGCTGTTGTGCTTACATCTCTCTCTGGCCAAAATTCAGGATAGTAAAGATAAGGAGATACCGAAAGCTAACCTGATGTTTATATGCTTTTGAAAATAAAGACCTTTTTAATAGGTCTTTACCTTTTTAATAATTTAAATGAAAAATTCACCAGAATCACTTCTGACTTCTGTGTCTACCACATTCTCTTGGATTAAGGTCACTTCTGTGTTTTATTTCAGAGGCACAAGGGAAATGGCTTTGTAAGCAGTCTGGTCCTTACAAAAACAAACAAAACCATCCCATACCAATTAAAATAAATGTCATGAGTTTCCTGCTGCAATTATTTCAGGTGCTTTGTTTCCATATGCGAACTCAACTACTAATCAGCTACTCATTAATCTTAACTATCTTTGTATGTCATCTCCATGCATCTTAAACAGATGAATAAACAAGCCAAATTGAAATGTAATGGGTTTAGGTTATCTGCTTCTTGGAAAAATTAAATGAAATTAGATTTAGTGCACCGGTTTGCACATGTGGATATAAATGAGTGTAGAGGGCAAGAAGTTCAAATGAAACTCTTGCAGCTAAACCAACTCAATATCAGTCCAAATTTACAAACATAATTTATTTTAGCCAGCTCCAATAACTCTATACTTGTTGGTGGAGCCATGGAAGATGAAATCTTCCTCTGAGCAGAAGAATATGAATGTATGAGGATTCCCAACATCTCCTGCAGCTCAACAACTGCTGCTCTATTTACTTCTTGACTCCTGCATCAGCCAAGTCCATCCACAGAAGTGACTTTGCTTCCTGAGGTCTTTTTTTAAGTCCCGAGGTCAGACCTGCAGAGGAAGGGAAAATCACAAAGGAAAGTGGAAAACCGTCCCTGTCTCTCCCTCTTGTGGTATCAGCTTTTCAGTTCATAAGGAAAAAAGCCCCAAACTACAACAGAGGAGCTACAGCAGCAATTTAAGGGTTTCTTTATCTGAAAGGCCCTGATGTGCATTTTCCTGATCCTTTGCCTCTCTGATGTCTTAGGGTGGAACTGATGGGGGTTTTTTGTTCTCTATTTTCCTTTCTATTCACTTCCACGTGCCACGGGGTTAAAGCCTTTTCAGCTCTGTGTTTTGTGAAATTAGCTGTGAGTCACGGGGGCATGGCAGCCTTGGCAATCGAAGAGGGCACTCGGGACAAGAAGCAAACACAGCTGTAAAGTACAGCCAGTGGGAGAAAATCAAAAGGAGAAATTACATTGGTTTAAAATGAGGAAAAATAAAGTGCATTTAAAATTAGGCACGTGAATTAGAAAATCCATCTGGACTTAAATCTCTGCAAGTTTGAGCACAGGTGTTCCTTTTTACAGAAAAACTTTGCAAAACTGTTGTACAGTCTCCTCAGAGACTGCACCGATGGAGGGCTTGTCTCTCCTCACTTATGATGTGGGATCCCAGCCTGTCATCCATAGAATCATGGGATCAGAGAATCATTAAGGTTGGAAAAGCACTCTAAGATCATCAAGTCCAACCATGAACCCAGCACTGCCAGGCCCAGCACTAAAACATGTCCCTTTGTGGCACCTCTCCATGTTCTCTGACCACTTCCAGTCATGGTGACTCCACCACTTCCTTGGGCAGCATGTTCTATCCTTCCAGTGGAGGTTTTTTTTTCCTAATATCCAAATTGAACCTCTCCTGGCACAGCTTGAGGCTGTATGTGTAAGTACAGAGGAAAGGTTTCCCCTCCACCACAGCCAGCTACTGTCTTTACACATTTCCTCTTCACGTGCGCTGCAGGACAAACTGGCTCTGCACTTTATCCGCATTAAATCAGCAAAGCGACACTGGTGCCAGCTGGGGATCCAGAGGAGCCAGCCTACCCATTCACAAAGCCTTCAGGGGCTGAAATGACCCTCTCCTCCAGCCTCCTAATTGTCTCTGTCGATCTTCCACGTGCCACACATGACCAGCAAACCACCTGTAAACTCCCTTGGAAAGCAAACCCAGACATTAAAACTCAGCTGCAATATGCTTGAGTGGGGATATCAAAAGGATTTAGACTACATCCAGTGTAGATTGCAACTTTTGATACAGTGCCTTTGGGAAATATATGTAAAGTTGTTAATATTTTAAAAGTTAAATAAGGTACATTGTATAGCTTGAAAGTATTAAAAAAAAACCCCACCTAAACTCAAAGTGCCTGTGGCTACAGTCTGTATGTTTTATCAGTTACTTATTCCTTCCACAACATGCAGAAGGATTGTTGAAAGCAGCTGACACGGCCAACCTCGTGCTAATTAAAAGAGCTTTTAGAAAAAAAGAAAGTCCCCAGAAGAATTGAGTAAAAGGAGGGAAAAGTGTTTATCTTCCTAGAGGATAGGAAGAGAAAAAGTCACCATTAATAATTTGATTAGCTCGACCAGTCTGGCACGGGCTGCTCTGACCTGTTCTCTGCAGAAGTGCTGTATCACCGAGGTGAGCGAGATTAAGGCAGCGGTTTGGTGATTGAATTAAAGAAAACTGCATCACTATTATAGTGGCAAACCACTTAAGGCAAATGATTTTACAGTTTCCTAATGCATTTTATTTTCTCTGACAGGCAGGATCAGATTGCTTTTTCCGTGATATATGGCAAATGAAAATGTTTTTAGCTACGGTGTTCACACATTTTGGGCAGCTTTTCTCCCTGTCATTTGAGCAGAGGTGTTGTCACAGGCTCTGATTATCCCTGGCTGTATTCTGAAGGAAATGGTCTACAGGAGAGAAAGTGTTTGAAACGCTTTACTCCATAAATCCAAGGTAGGAAACCTGGACTTTTGGATGTCAAGGGGAAGATTTTCTAAGTGAAGTCCTTTAATTTTCAGAGCCTCAGACTAATGCTGCTGTCCTGGAGCCAGCAAGACTCCCACTGTTCTCTTCAATGAGAGCCAACAGCAGCTTTAGACATGACTAAAGTTTCTGTTCACTCCAGATTATGCTGGATGGGCAGCAAATGTGGTGAGTGCCAAATTCACAGGCACAGGAAACTGAACTGTGAATACATCCCGATGCCCGGTCCCCTGTGCACAGAGATGGGGCACAACACTGGGCACAGCCAGCCCCACGCGTGGCAGTTGGGTTTCCAAGCTGCCCTTGGAGGCCTGATGGGCCAGAGTGGCAAGAAAATTGCAGAGCACACCCGGGGCACGTCCCCAAGACTGTTAATGTCATTTTAATGAGCTGAAAATAAGCCCAAACAAACATCAATCATGTCTTGATTAGCAGGTTGTTCCTCATCCTTGAATACAGTGGGGTTTGCCTGGCAATTACCTCTTCTGAAAAGGTACTTATATGTTCACTTTTTGCCACTGAGAAAAGTGATTGATTTATGGATATTTTTTAATGTATTAAATTTGACCTGAAAAAAAAAAAAAACCCCAAACATTTCCCCTTTTTATTCCTTTCCCCTTTTCTCTTCTGTGTTCTACAAATACTGGTGAAACCCCTAAACTGTTCAAACAAATACATTGTCATTTAAGGAAAAGAGATTTATCATTCTCATAATGTATTATTTATAATGTATTTCTAATGATTGTGTATTATTGTAATAACAGCAATAATAATGCTAGGAGACTTTCAGTCAAACATAAAACACCCTTGATTACTCAAGTTTAACACTTGCACTTCAGCATTTCTGGGTTTATGTGTTTAATATGATTTTGTATCCTTTCTTTTCAGCTGAAGGAGGAGATTCTCAGTGATTATGCTGTGATTGTTGGTGCACTGAGAAAAAAAAATAACAAAAAAAACCAAAGCAAGAGTTGGCAGCCAAAGTGTTGAATGAGCTGAATTCCCAATGAAGTTTTTGGTTTTTCTAAGTGAGAAATATTAAAGACATGGGCATCATAATGACCACTTGGATCTGAGCTTCCATGTTTTGCTGTGCTCAATCCCACAGATCTAGTACATACACAACATCTGAGCCTTCATCTCTAGTGTGGTGAGTGTGGTCAGGATAAGGGGGAAAAGAGGTAGAAGGCATCAAGATAAAATATGAAGAAATAAAGACATGAAAAGGCAGTGCAACCTTACCTATGTCATAAGAGAATTTAACAGAAAAGCATTTTTAATACTTCTCACATGATTTTACACTATTTCCATGTCCAGAAACCTCTTTAAAACTATTTACGAATCCTGGAACAACCTGCTCTCCACATGAAAGTCCATGGGGAGTAAAGAGGACAATTCAGGGTCAATCCCAAACCAAGTCGGAGCCACTTGCAAAGTTAGATGGAAATGACATAAGAAAAAGAAAAGACTTACAGTAAGAGGAAAAAAAAAAAAGAAATTGTACAAATTGGCTCCAGACCAATTGAAAAGGAGTCCAGCCTCATGCATCCTTAAATACCTGGAGTATAAGGTACAGTTTCACACTGAATTGGAGATGTTACTGCGAGTGCAAATCACAAGCTGGAAGCAGAATTTTCTACAGCGTCTTGTGTTAACTTGAATAATATTAAAGAAAAAAAGTCAACTGAACTGAAAAAAATTTTCAGGAATTGTCATAGCCTTCACCCCAGGTAAAGGATAAGTACAAATTCTCCTCTGTGGCACTTGGTAGGTAATTAGAGACGTTCTGGAGGTACTCAAGCAGTAACATTTGCACAGACCTTCGGGATCATGCACCCGTTCTGTTTAGCACTAGGAGACTTTAAAAGCTCATTATTTCAGAGCATTCAGAACTATAGGGCACGACTTAATAGATAACAGATTTCTTACCTGGCTCGTACTCTGCAAACCAAAGTCTCAAAATCTATGTCACTATTTGATCTCCAGTAAATACAGGGAATGCAAGTAGAAAAGCTGCTGAAAACAACCAAAGGAGCTGCACTATAAATTGGTTTTTACTTTATTTCTGGGGGAAAAAAATACCTCTTAAGAACATTGGAAATTTACTGAAAACCCCTTAGGGTCTGCAGAATTATAATTTACTTTTACAGCTGTGTTCTTAGCTAGAGAAACAGCTTGGGGAGGGGGGTTTATTTACATTAACATCAAAATAAAATTGTGCAATTAGATAATTCTGAAAAAAATAGGAAAAATATTCTTGAAAAAAAGCACAAAGGAAAAGTGTGAAAAGAAAAATTTAAATAATTCAAGCTCTTTTTTTCCCCCCTTTGGAATATTTAGAAGTGAGTTAAATATGTCTCTGTATTTCCCCTACTCATGAGATCGTAGAGATAATGGAAGGGAAGTCTGTGGTGTGTGGCTCTCCTCTGGTACCTCTGCTCTCACCAGCATTGTTTATTTACTCACCACAGGTAACTTTACACTGACTCAAGAAAAAATACTCATAACTGAAATTACAGTTATTTTCAGTGCTGAAAAGGATGCAGACGTTTACAAGGACATTTAACCAAGTTGTTTTAATGGTGACAAATGTAAATTTCCACAAGCTTGTCTGGCAAACATTATTGAGCTGTCTTTTCAGGAAGAATGATTGATCTGCTTTGAGTGCAAATTCATGGTATCACCTCACCTTTGCATTCAGATAAGATTTTCTGAACCATGATCCCCTCACCCATCATTTTTCCTTGTATTTGTTTTTGGGCACATTTTTCTAACCATGCCCAGAATATTTGGGCACCACCAGTTACTCTCACACGGCCTCAGAATTTTCTTTTATTAAAATTCTGCTTACCTCACCATTTTCTATCAGTAACAATTCTAGGCAAAGTTTCAAAACGCAACTTTTTTCAATAGAAAAATTTATATTTCTTTTTAAAAGTGGGTGTTTTTTGTAAAAGTTATTTGGAAACTAAGACAAATAATGGTGTTTTGTGACCCAGAGAATCATTGCATTTTGTTGTGTGGTTCTGCTTTAAGCCTGCTCACTGGACAGAATTAATAGTGCTTGACTGTTAGTCTATTTCAAGTGAATAAAAATACCTTTCATTCAAACAGTAGCAAACAGCTCCCTGGTGATAACATCGTTCCACATCTTCTGTTCAATCCAGGGCTATTTGCCTGAAACACAAAGTTCTCCTAATATTTAATTACATTTTAACAAACTTCAGCCTTTTTATTCTAATACTCTGAAAATTTACTTTTAGAAACACAATTATTAAGAATTATTAACAGACTTATTCTCTATCCTGTAGAACGTGAAATTATTATGCTAATGATATGAGTTATCACATTTCTCTAATAGTTTATTTTTGAGAGCAGTTACTGTAGGAGTTAAGGTTTTTTTATACATCATTTCCCCCTTTCATGTTGGAACTTCTTTGGCGTATTTCGAGTGGCTTTCTCTGACATACAAGAAAAAATATGTTGCAAAAAATGCAAGAAAACCATTTTGTTGCTCCCTTAAATAACAACAACCAATAATTTCACCCCTGATTTTGGTTTTATGAGCTGCCTGTATTTTTAATTACTGCTATTTAACAATTTCACTTTCTTCCCCCCCATTTTCAGTCTTGAAAAGCCTCATGAAAGGAATCTGTCACTGGAAAACATAAATTTGAAGACACAACTTTATAGACTCCATATCAGGACTCTGTCACCACATCCTGAATAAAAGACAGCCCCTGCTCTCAGTCCCTGATAGCCCTCACAAAGGCTGGAGGATTCATTCTCTGGCAAGGTGGGTGATATCGACCTGCTGTTATTAAATCCTATTTGATGGGATGCTTCAGAGCAGCATTTCCTGGAAGGGCAGAGCTTGTCAGTCCATCAGCTCCTTTTATGCCCCTGTTTGCTCCGTTGTACACAGCAGCAGAGACCTTCCAGGGGTGCCAGAAATGCTCCTGATGTCGCTGCCAGCTGTCTGGTGGCAGGGTAGCAGCTGCCCAAGGAATGGGGAAGGACAGCAAGGCTCAGAACCCAGCAATCCCTTTAGTGTAGGCAGTGGTAAAAAGCAGTAAGTTGAGAGGGAATGGGGCACTCCCAGGGGCAACCCCCAACAAAACCAACCAACCAACCAACCAACCAAACCCCCAAAAAAAACAAACAACCCCCCCCCCGCCCCAAAAATAAAAAAAAATGAAAACAAACAAAAGTACCCCTTGAAAGATATTTCTTTCCAGATCTTGGAGTTTAAAGCTCAGGAGTTAACAGCTTTGAGGACAACATTTGAGCAGGTCAAAATATGCAGAGCATCACTGGGAGAATCTGTGTTAGAATGAGGTTTCAGCCTTGTTTGCCTTCTCCTAAAGCAAAGCTATCTTCTCCTAAAGAGAATGGTATCACTGAAACAAAAAGAAGCTCACTTAAAACTTTTCAGGCTTATTTTTTAAATTATCCAATTCCTTCCTCTCTCATCCTCCCACCAAAAGCCTTTTCTCAAATTCTTTGCAGCAGTGATGCCCCTTAAAGGACCTCCTTTTCCTCTGGATGTACCTGGCCAGGTGAAGACTCATTTATTCAGTAATAAGTTCCATCCCAAGTGATGTCTGTGGGCAAACTTCTGTGTTACTTTGTGCCCTGGGCAGGTAATTTTGTTCATGTCTGGAGCATACAGGGAAATGTTGTACAAATTCTGCAGACTGACCCTCGATGCAGGTTTTGCTGCAGTTTTCCACTAGCACAGAGGTGCATAATTAAATCCCTGCAAGCACAGTAATCCACAGCCCCAGCTATCACCACAGCCCCATTTATCACCATTGCTGTTGCTTTCAGGCTTCTTTTTTAATACCAGAAGTTGAAGGCTTCCATATTTCTGAAACACATTTAAAACTGAGAATATATTCACCTGAAAGAAGAGAAGGGAAAAAAAGCACGGAGTTAAAGGAAAATAAAAGAAGGCAGCAAATCTGACAAAGCTGTAAGTGTGCAGTGGTAATTATCCAGCTTTAATACTAGCCTCAAGCCTATGATTCCCTGGAAAGATCCATAGAAATCCATAGGAAATAGGGATTTACCAGTTCATGGGTTAAAGTACACTGTGATTAGAAATGCAAATGCAGTTTAGACGGATATCACCATCTCACTTTGCCTGACACTTTCAGTTCTTTCCAAAGGTTCCAAAGATCTATGGAAAGAAGCTTTAGTCAAGGAACTACTCAGCTGGAAACAAGAATGGTTCCTTAACACTTCACTACTCATTACTGCCTGCTGGGATGTTGGTACTGAAGGAGGCCAGGATCAGCTGAAGTGCCCTTAGTCTTTAGATATTAGCAGTTTCCTGAATTGTTTCTAGCATCTGCTAGAATTTAAAGTATTCCCAAACCCACTCTTTATTGCCCTGGTGTGCTGGCTACCTAGAAGCCAAAAGAGCAGTTATTGTGTCTTAAACAAGTAGCAGTCATCTTTGATCCTGAACATTTCCAAAGTATCATGGGTGCAAAACAGCTGTTTCCCCAGTATTTGCCTTTCTAAAAAAAAAAAATAATAGCAGCAATAATGTATCCCTTTCAAAAATAATTAGCCATTGGGGAATAGATGGTTTCTATATTTAAGTTTTTGAATCAAATCCATTGTGATTTGCAGAGAGCAGAACATTACACGTTCTGGTAGCTGGATAATAGGATCTGTACGCTGGGGACTTTTCTGTCTGTCCCCACGCACAGATGTGCTTGTGGCAGGAACCACAGGGGGGATAAAAATCATCTGTTTCATAGGAACACCAAGAAATTAATGGGCACAAAGACCTCAAAAACAATGCTCCTAGCTCGAGATAATGACCCATTGACAGAACCACATTTTGGTAGAAAAAAGTGATAACTTGTAGTATTTCTGTCCAGGGATTAGAATGTCCTTGGTTCTGTTCCCAGGGCTGACACTGGCCTTCTGAATGACTGTCAGTCACTTGGCAGCTATATGTCCCAGTTCCCAGTTTTACAAATTATTCTAGTTCTTTGTAACACACTCATTGAGATCTGCTGATAAAGTCCTTTTATTCTTGGTAATAATTGCAGAGCTTGCATTATCATCTTGTTCATGCACGAATTTGCACACACCTCACTGAATGACAAGTTCTATCCAGCACTGAGTGTAGTAATGTCCCCTGAACGTATTTCCATGTCTTCCTGATCTGCCTCTGTCATTATCTCACTGTTTAATTCATGAGGACCTGGTTATGAAAACCGTTGTTTCAGTTTATAAGAAGAACTGTTGTCATTTTCAATAATGGGCATCCCAAATTTTGGTTTACTTTTAATTTCAGGATTAGGGATAGGAGCATCTGTCATTGGGGAGAGGCTGAGAGAGCTGGGACTGCTCAACCTGGAGGAATTAAGGCTCAGAGGTGTCTTTTCAATGCATGTAATTGTCAGTGGTGCTCAGTGATGGGGTGAGAGGCATTGGTCACGCTGGTCACTGTGGGGAAACTGCTCTAGAAACAGTGGCAGCAAGAAATGTGAGGGGAAGGGTGAGATCTTGTGAAATGCAGCCCCTGACATGAGCAGAATAATGCAAGTTCTGAGTGCCTGGCTCCCACTGAAGTTTATTAACTTGGCTGAAAAGCGATAAATTGTTTTAGAGATGTACAGAGTGGATTAGCACCGATCCAGCCCTTTTCATTACACAGAAAGTAATTACAAAATCCCACACCCCTCGTTTTGTTAAATCCAGTGGCAGTTTTGGTGTGTGTTTGTGGGGCGTTGTGTTGAATCAATATATACACTGAGAGTACCACTCGTTGCACCTCATGGAGTTGAGAACTGAGAAATTTCAAGACTATTGGTAAGTGCTTCTAATATAAATATTTAGGAGGTTTTAAGTATAATAACGTAATTTTTATCTTTCACACTCTCAAAATAAGTAGATGAAGCAATATAAACCTTCTGGCCTTTTTTCCTTTCCTAGATTCTCTTTTAAATGAATGAAAATTTTTGATGGGAAATGAGCAGCATGTACAGAAAGTTAAATGTTTGCTGTATGTAATGTGATTAAGGGGAACACAATTCTACTTTTTATAGGGAAACACAATTCTACTTTTTTTATATGTAAAGTCACCTTAAATGGGAAGAAAAGCCTCTGGATTCTGTAGTAATCTTCAACAACAAACTAAACCAGTCAGCATCTTGTAGATCTGTCCTCAAAGACAGATTTGCTCTCCTATAATATCCCTGTTTAATGCATTATAGTCAGAAACATGGCACAGACAATTTAAGAGACCTGAACACCCACAACACCCACACACAAACCTTCCAAGAATGTTTTTTCCTTTCTCTTGTTTTGCCTAAGCCTTTCCTGCCTCACTGCAGGGCTGAATTTTTCAGCCTATCCTGTCAGGAGTAATTGCACAGCTTTAAAGGATTTGCAGAACACTTGCTCAAGATTTGACACCACTATATTAGGTCTGATGATAAACTTCACACCCAGACCCTACTTCCATATAGCCAAATAAACAAGATCATAAAGACCATTTGCATTCTTCCCACCTGGCTCACTTCCTCGTGTTTGAATTATTGCTGTGCTCTGTGTTTGCTTTAGTTTAGGCAGTCAGGCAAGGATTATATGGCTCAGTGCAAGACATTTGAATTTCTTTACATTTCCCTAGGGTGGGTGTCAGTACCACAAATCAGAGTTATTCTGTCAGGAGAAAACTGACCCCAGCTCCTGATGGTGGAAGGGAAAGCCTGTGCAGGGCTGATTATCAGTGTGTCCTCTGATGCTCTTTCTCCTCTCTCTACTGGACAGTTTTCACACAGGTTATACAGTTAAAGAAACATCTGTTCTTCTGGGAAGGGGATCAATCATCCATCTTGGAAGACAAGTTTTCTGGCTTCTCTCCATAGCTGGTGGACACACAGGAATAGCGAGAGAGACCCTCACAGTCTGAATCATCAGACTTGCTTTTAATGTCTTGGATTAATACATGAAGGTGTCCCAATCTGAGATGAGGGGATGTAGGGAGGGCCTAATGGCCACGTCTGGCTCTTTGATTGCCCAAGACAGCACATTGAAGTTGATTCTCTGTCCTGAGTGAGTTGCAAAAGTGCTCATTAGTCAGAGCTGTAGCTGGAGGCAATGAGCATGGAATTCAGGAGCATAACCCAAATCAGCCAGGCAGCATTTGTAAGAAAAGGTAATAAACACCTCTTCTGTAAACCCTCATGTCTGGGCAAAACAGGTGAGGCAAACAAGGCAAACCCTCCTGGGGATGTGTGTGGGGAAGTTGGGTTTGTTTTGCAGCTGTATCAATGCTCCTAATTCATGTCTGTTATAACCTGCAAATCCACTTTAATTTACACCTTAGACCACCAGACTGCAAATCACCACTATTACTGGAAAGTTGGTATCATTTTCAGCTGAGTTGCTCTATCAGATAAGATCTGATAAGGCCTCCTGGCCTTGTAGAGATGGAGTGCAGGGGAAAGTAATTAAATAAGTATTCAGTGAAGGACTGTGACCAAGTCTGTAGTTTAAATCATGGCATAACTTGATTTCTGTGTTCATGGCCTTAGGAAACTGTGTTCCTATTGAATCTTTAAAAAAAACCCGTAGCAATTAAGAGGGAAAGCCTTTTACAAGTGCTATACTGCAAAAAATGTGTAACAAGGGGAAGAGCTTTAAGTATCTGTTTGGGGAGCTGGTTTAAAACTTAATCCGTTAAATTTACCTTTTATTTCTGCTGCCATAACTATCAAACACACACACTGCTTCTGATAGAAATGCTCTAAACTTCCTTTAAATTTTTTCCAGAGTGCCTATTATTTTATTTTTGCATGAAAAGTTATAGCAGCATAAATCCTAAATAAGAGGAGATGCTCAACGCTACCATCTACCAAACTTAACAACCCATGCTAATGGTTACTTTGAAGCCACCTTCTTGACTTTCTGAAAAATGGCACATAAAATGGGCAAGAAATTACTTTTATTGTCTTTCACACAGCTGTAAAACACGCATGTGTGATGGAGACCAGCAATTATATTAAGTTTTTAAGAGGAGGGCAGTGTCACTCTTCATTCTTGTTAAAATCTTCCAAACACATCTCAGCTTTGATCCATCACTGACAAAGAAAATTGCATGCTTATGGGGGAATTTGGATGCCTGGATGTTGCTGCAGTGAGAAGAGGCACAACTGCCCTCAAGGTATGGAATTCTAGGATCTGCAGTTCCAGTGTGGGCATCACATTGCAGCAGCCACTCATCCCTACGGCAGCCCTTCTTCCTTCTACACTCAAGGATGAGCATCAGGAATTCATCATCAATGTCTCTGCAAAAAGGATAAAATGGATAAATATTTTGTTTGTTGGGATGCTCTCTGGTTAGTGTTGCTGGTTTCTGCCTGGTTTCGTCTGCTGTGTCCTAAATATAAACAGTGAAATGGGTTAAAAGAAAATCAGTCATTCTCACCTCAGTTACATCTAGAAATCTTCAAAGATTTTCACTTCTTTTCTTTTTTTTTTTTTTTTTTTTTGGGAAGTTTTTGATTTGGGTTTTTTGGGTTTTTTTATTGACATCTGTGGTTGGAAAACCTGAGTGGACGCATATTTGTGGAAAATAAGCTTCTTTCCACTAAGCTGCTAACATACGTCCTCATTATAAATTTTTNTTTTACTTTTTTTCTTTTTTTTTTTTTTTTTTCTTGGTGAAGTTTTTGATTTGGGTTTTTTGGGTTTTTTTATTGACATCTGTGGTTGGAAAACCTGAGTGGACGCATATTTGTGGAAAATAAGCTTCTTTCCACTAAGCTGCTAACATACGTCCTCATTATAAATTTTTAATTGTTGATTTTTTCATTTCAAGCTTTTCTAAACAAAACAAACTAAAACAACATTTAACTTCAAAACAGTAAATGAATATGTTCAGTTTTAGATCCAAAAGGCTATTATGGAGTCACTTCCAGTTTGACAAACACTTGTGGAGAATGAAACCTGTGACTCAAGGGTTTCCTGCTTTTACAAAAATGCAGTATTTCATTGTGAACACCTTTTGATAGTGGAATTTCTCCGTGGAACTCAATTCACACCCAAAAATTTCCAGATGTGGTCACTTACTCTACAATGAACAAATTAAAAGCCTTTCTCATGCCTCTATCAAAACTAAGTACGGATAGCAGGGTCCATCCCAAAGAAAATACGAATTGAAATATGAAACTTATTTCCTCCATCAAGAAAAAGAATAAGGTAACTCAGCTGCATGTCTGTCTAGTCACACATATTTTTATCACAGCATTTCTTCCTCTTTTCTGGATTTATCACATTCTGCTGACCTGTGTGTTTTGGGGAGCTAACACACCCAGCACCTGAGCAGGCAAACAGCTCAGCAGCAGAATGCCTTTCTTTTATCCACAGTCCCACGAAGGACTTCCATTTTCTCCTTCTGTGCTTGATTTTTGCGCTGTGATTCACAAAAAAAAAAAAA
>VZRS01002538.1:0-68534 GCA_013398055.1 Ifrita kowaldi | reverse complement strand
AAAAAAAAAAAAGCATGCAAAAAGTGGCATTTCAAATATATTTCAGAAGCTGAGGATTAGCAAAATACCATGTTCTGTCAAAATGCTAAGAAGGCATTTTCATCTGAGGTTTGAAAAATAATTAAGTGGGTTTCCTAATGTTATCTTGTGGCCATTATAACTGTTAGAAATTAATGAAAATACGTAGGCCTTGTGCTGCCTAAGCAGGTGCCCTTTATTTTGTGTTCTCATGGACTGGAAGCTGCCGGAAGAGATCAGGGCCCCTCTCTGCACACTGCAATACCGGCTCAGAATATGCAATACTTTGTCTTTAAATATTAGTGCTCGGCTGTAACAACAGAAGGCATCTGGTTAAGAGCTCTTGAATCAGAATTTAATCAGCCAGGAAAGGTAATGAGGGAGAGAAAAGAAATATCATTATCTCCACCTTGGATGGGGTCTAGGAAAAAGAAACTAAGTGCCTACATTTTATCCACAAGGTCTCAAGCGGTATTTAGGTGTCCTGTGGATCAGAGCAGCACCACAATTAGAAAACAATCCTTTCTTTGACTGTAATTTCTTTCACCAGGACTTTCTGGAAAAAAACTCTCTAAAAATGAGGAAAAACAATCGAAGAAAATATTTGAATAAGATCAGTTTTCTCATTTTTTAAAAAAATTCCTTAAATAACCAATTGACTTACTTCTTACCACAGTTAAAAAGCAAACATATCCTTAGAAAATTTTTTATCTTTTAGAAAGATGACCATTATTTTAAAAATGTTAAAAAATGACCTCCCCAAAAGTTAGCTTTATTACATCATTTTAAGATTGATCAATTAAAGTATAAGAAAATTTTTATAAATTTTAGTCTGATTTATTTGGTCTGACTTCATATATTTCACAGCCCATACAACACAGGTTTTTTTTTTCCCAGTGCCTTATGTTCTTCTGAAACAAGTAATTGAGAAATACACTCCATCTTCATCTGAAGTAATCACAAGATGTAAATGGAAAACTTTGTTGATTTTTAATCAACATCACTCTTACGGAATTGTTCCTTAGTTGTAATCTTATGCTTATACTTAAATCTTATGCTTATACTTAAAATTTCAATATCTAAGATCTCACTTGTGGCTGCTGGTTCCTGTTATTTCTCTGGTTGGTACATTTGAAATACTGAAATGAAAAAAGGTAGGGGAAAGCCCTGGCAGAGTTAATTTGCTCTTTATTATGATATTTAATTATACACCATAATCAACTCACTTCTTGATCTTAAATTAGAAGTGTTAGAGTTCAACTCATTTAGCTTTATGTTTAAATTTTTGCTCGGCTACACAAATTGAATTCTAAAAACTTCCAACTTAAAAGCTTCTTTTCAGCTTGAAATATTACTATTAGAATAATAGTGATTAAGATAATAATAATTAGAATATTAATTATTCTATTTTTTCTAAACCTGTATGGATTTTTCAAATTATCGAAACTGTGACAAGCCCTGGTTCATGTCTGTGTTAGCAGCAGGGTATGCAGAGGAGAAATCAATTTGTAGTTATTGATTGCTTTGGTGATAGATTGTGTTCCCCAAAGGTAACAGCAAAAGAAGCCCTAAATACATCCTAAACAGAGCATAAAAGCTGCTGGAAATGAAAATAAGTGGTACTGGAAATGACAATAAGTGGTTTTCACAGACAAAGTGGTATGTGCTCCAGGGTCTGTGCCTGATTATGATTTATTAATTTAACAATTAATAACAGATGTCCACTTCATCTTGCTAAATGGCTTGTATATATCTCCATATTAACTGTGAATACATTCATAAAGGTGCAATGCCAAGAGCAGAGACATATGTGTGTAGGTAAGCTTAACTTTTCTCCTTCTTTTCCTTTCAAATCCACTCCGTCGAAAGCTTTTCTTGGCACAGAGATAGATCTTTTTAGAATAAAAGGAGCAGTTTTGTTCTTTTTTAGACCAAAAAGAACAGTTGTGTTTCTCTGGAAAGCAGGGGAGCATCTGAAGTGGTTTCGTTCAGAGGCCAGCACGGCATTTCCAGGAATAATTCTATTATGAGTCAACTCAGTTCAGCACCAGCAGTAGAGTAACTGGGCAAATCCTGAGTCCTTCTGGAACAACAGTTATGGGACATGGAAGCAAAGTGACTCTTCAAAAGCCAACCAAGAGGAAGGATCAGCCCAAGCCAGGGTGCTGTTTGTAGAAGCATTTAGCAGCAGATGTCTGCAGGATAATTTTAGATCCGGGCAAACATCTGGTGATGCTTTCCAACAATATTCTTCCATCTCTGAAATTATTTGCTTCCCAGAGCTTCCCAAGCTAAACTGCTTAAAGGCTCTCATTCTACTACTTGGAGGAGAAGAAATAGTCAGCAGGGAATGTGTCAAACATGGGATTTCACTGAGATTAGAGCTGTCTTCTAAAGCAGCACTGGAATTCTGCCCTCAGGGCCCGTTAGGCAGCTCCTGAGAGAAGTCTGGATATTGTTTCATGCCATGTACAGCAACAGTCCAGAGCAACAGGGAGGGGAAATGCACCTCTCTCAGTCCAGCAAGTGACCCTCGGGTGGTGATAGCAAACATTTATTCATGTAGCACATTCCTGGTGTACTGACCACACCCCACCAAACTGGGAGCAGCCACTGTGCTGGTAGCCAGGGGGCTGGAAAGCTGGAGAAATGAGCTCACAGGGATCTCATGAGGTTCAAAAGCTTCAATTTAAAGGCCTGCTTCTGGAGTAGAATAATTTCTTGCAATAGTTCAGACTAGGGATGAGAAAAGGCCTGGAGAAAAGCTGAACAAAGGTCAGGAGTGTGTCCCTCCTGCAGAGACCAACTGCACCCTGGCTGTTTGGATCATAACACAGAATCACTCCAGGAATGAAGTGATCCTTCTCTTCTGCATGGCATTCATGAGACCACCACTGGAGTTTTGGGCTGGGAAAGTACAGTTTGGGAGTTCACATTGCAGAGAAAATCATTGGCATATGGGACCAAGAGCAACAAACTAAGCCTCTTGCTGAGGGTGACTTGCCATGCAGATGTCCAAAGACCCTGGACATGGAGCTGCCAGACCAGTGCAGACTGGCTTTGGAAGACAATTAGGAGTGTGCTATGGCTTGGAATCGATGCCATGTGAGTGGCAAGGTTTGCACACAGTTAGGCAGGTTCTAACCAGAAATGTGGGAGAACTGCTTCAGTGAATCCCAGAATGGTTTGAGTTGGAAGGGACCTTAAAGTTCATTCAGTTCCAGTCCCCTGCCAGCCCATAGAGAGCACACAGATGATACCTCAAGGATCATTATCCAGAACTGCATCCTAATAGCAGCCTTTTGAAGGGAAAATGCTTTCACCTCACAGCAGTATTTGAAATATTCTTTGCTTCATTCCAAGCCTTCATGCCAGAGTTCATCAATTGCTGCTTCTGTAGATGATTCCATGGATCCCTTCTAACCCTCATGATAAGCTTTGATAATGCTGCACACATTTCCTTATCATACCATTGTCACTGAATGGTCCTAGTTAAATGTAAAGTTTTGCAAGAGCTGGAATAGCAGCTTTGTGTGCAATGCTGTTGCTTAAGGATTTACCTGCCTTGGAAAGTCAAAGCATTAATGCATTCACAGTTCTAATTTTTCTTTTTGACCATATTTTTGAAATGTTTTCTGATATATTTAATGATTTGCTGATGCTTAGGTGGATTTCACCTGAAGTTTTTAAAGGGGAAAAAGCACTACATGACACTTAGCAACAAAGTTTATCTTTGACTGTTTAATTACCTGGACATTGACCTGCATGAAAATATCAAAAAGTAAAGGCAAGAGTGAAGTGTCATCACCCCCTGAGACAGAAAGAGGTCACAAATAATCCTTGTTGTCCTTTGAATGAATGATGTGACATTTTTCATGGATCATTAACTTTCCTATAAACTGAAAAGGGGATCTTAGGGAAGGGATTTGGATTCTACATATCTAGAAGGCTGATGTTGTAAAAATGGTGACAGATGTTATAAAAACAGTAGGAAATGTGATCAATGTGTCAAAGCCAAACCACAGAGGGCATGAAGTGGTTTTTTTGGCTGTCACACCCTTTCAATATGTGATGGCAAGTGCTTGGATTTTTACTGGTGTTGAGAAACATCCCTCCTGCTAAAATAAAACTTCTGTTAATAAATATGCCAGTTCTTTCCTTGAGCTGGAAATATTCAACCATTTCTAGTTTTAATGAAGCATCTTTTTACAAATATTCTTTTTTTTTAGTAAAAGAGGCGAATCTTAATAAAATTGAATACTTCTCACAGCCAGCCTAAAATAAAGATAACTGAGAGCTGCCACAGTGAGTTTCCTGTTGCATCAGCCCCCAACGTTTTTGGGCAGGAGTGAAGCGTTGGTGGGAACCAGTCTGGGACCAAACAAACTCACACTTCACACTTGAGAACTGCTGTGAATCCTGCCAATCTCCATGGGCTGGCACTCAGTGGAGGCACAAACCAAGAGCAGGTTTCAGCTGATGGCTGGGATAAAATGCACAGTGGAAGGGTGTGCAGAACAGGCAATTCCCTGCAGAAAGTGCTAATCCCTCTGGAAGAAATGCCACTCTTCTAGCATTAGGCTTCATACATTGTTAATGAGGAAGAGAAATAATTAAATGACGAAAGGGGACTATTAAAACAACACTTAATTGTGACAACTTGGTAAAGGGTCCCACCAGCTAATCAATACAGCTCCTGTGAGTCCAACAGCCTTATCAATGTTACTGATGTCTGCATATCTGATAGTTTTAAGTTCCTGGACTGTATTTACATAGTGCCGGGGACAACTTTTTATATTGCAAATGAGCTGGGAGGAAGGAGAACCCAGCAGACAAGTAGTTTTCCCTCGTATTTCTGAGAATCATTTGTATCATCCTGATTCTTCCCCCAGACAGTGGCTGGGCACTGGAACAGGCTCCCCAGGGCAGTGGCCTCAGCCCCAAGCCTGACAGAGCTCAAGGAGCATTTGGACAACACTCTCAGGCACAGAGTGGGGTTTTTGGGATTGTCCTGTGCAGGGCCAGGACTTGGACTCGTTCCTTGTGGGTCCCTCCCAGCTCAGAATATTCTGTGATACTGCTTCTGTTCCTGATAAGGTTTTACCCTTCTTTCTTTTTCTCTTGTAAAAAACCCAACTAGATCAAAGCTAAATGGGAGATTTGATCCGTAATTTACTCTTTTAAAAATAAAGTGGTGCTATTAAGTAAGCAAAACTACTACAAACAAAGCTGCATGTTCTCCACACTGATTATCAGAAGTAAAACAAGAAGCTGGAGATATGCAATGAAAAAGTCGTGCTGTTGCTCAGTGTCCTTCAACACCACCTGCATCCAGGACAAATCATCTTCCAGTCCTGCCTCTTGTGTCCACATTATCAAAGACGCCAGAGGTGTCATTTGGTAAACCCGCAAAGTATTCAATTAAGCTGTGTGTAGTTGCATTATTAGATTAGGGTCTTCATCAGTTGTGCATTAATTGCTCAGCCTGGCTACAGTAACGGACTGAAGTTTAAGGGCAAAATTGTCGTTTGGTGGAGGTGAGCAGCAGATACAGTTCATAAAAATGTGACTGGTGCAGGATCCATTTAAGCCAGTAAAAGACTCAAGCGGACATTACCTGAGAATTCATATTTGTTTGCCTGTGAGATGTTAGGGCAGGACAGGCACAACAAACAGATTTTTATCCTTTAGTCTCATTTTACCCAAAGTCTCTGAAAAAAAAAACCAGTCACTCCCTCACTGTATTAGTGGTAATTATTTGTAGATTTGTTTGGAAAAGCATAGGAATGATTATGAAACTTCTTAGACCAGATTTTATTACCCTACAAGTGGCAAACACCCAGCTCTAGTATTAACTTTACATGGTATTTGATAATTCTGTGTTGAGACCACAAGAATCAACTTCTACACATCTTCATGTATTCTGAAAACTTTTCATAAGAAATCTTAAATTTATTTCAACATCAGAGTTTCCCATTTTGAGAATTTTCCAACAGTTTTTCTGCTGTGTCTCCAAGCGCACAAAATGTCCTGCCTGACAGTAGAGCTGAGAGAAGGAAATAATCTGGGTCTGGTCAAAGAATGTCATAAGTCATTCTTCAGTTTTCATTAAAAGTGGTATTGATGAAGGCAAAATAATTTTCACTGAATTACATCTCCAAACTCTGCTTTTACTGAATATTTATCACAACCATAGTTTTTTCTTACACTGACATCTGAGTAGATGTTTTTGTGGGCTGAGGTTTGTTCCCCTCTCTGTTCCATGGGTATTAAAAATCTCTGTCCTGTGGGAACTAACAGCATGAGCATCTGTCACACTGGTAATATTTTTCCTTGCTCCTCAATAGGGAAATTTTCTCAAATTGCCTAAGTTAATTAAGGTAAATCAGGGACTAGAAAAGTTGTTTCTAACCTGTGCTTAGCTTGATCTTTGCTTCTGTCCCAGAGCAGAAAAGAGGCTGATGTGCTCAAAACATTTTTTTTTCCAGTTTTGTGAAGAAACATGACTTCTCTTTACATATCTACTCATTCTTGGGTTTAATTTAATTCAGTGCAAGGCTTGTTGGAACAAATGGTGAAATACTGAAGAAATAGAGTCAAATAAAAATGTTCAAGAATACAGTAGTTCATCAAAAGCGGTTTCTGGATTAAAGTGGGGTATGTCTTGCTAAGAACCAATAGGTGAGGTTGTCTAACTTTTGCTTGTGCAGGGATTTCCAAAAGGAATTTGATACAATTGTCTAACAGTGTGAAGCAAAAAAAGTTTGTTCATTTATTTCAGTGCACACCTCTAAGATACCCATTGATTGATTCTTGTGCACACCAAGCAGAATAGGAATAGAGGTGGAGAAACACTGTGAAAACAGGAGAAATCTTGGTGAAATTTGAGGGGGAAGGAAGAAAACATATTTCAATAACCAACTAGAGAACTTGCTTTCATGGTCATCACTAAAATTGCATTCTTAAATTAGTCCTTTTACAGGAGAAATAATGAAATAGTTTCATTAAAGGGAGAAATCTGGGATGAAAATAGTTTACTAGGATTTAAAATACTCAATATTGCTACAAATCTGTAGTCTTGACATGTAACCCTGGTCAAATGAATGCCAGGGGTGATCTAAGAGATCCCTGCTGTGGTCCCATTTCCCTGCCCTTTTCCCATTCCCTCCTTTTGACTTCATTCTCTTTCAACTTCCTCTGCAGCAGCTCTGGTACTCACCTGACCTCCACTGAGCCTTTTCTGTCCACTTGCTGGGCAGAAAACTAGGCCACCAAGCTAAAAAGGAGAAAAAGGGAAAAAAAAAAAAAAAGGAAAAAAAAATAGGGGGAAAAAAACCCAACCAAAATCAAACCCAGAAATAGTTTTCTGCTGGTTTAGTATATTCACATTCTGAAGTTTTTAGAAGTTCAAGTCCTGCTCCACAGCCTCCACATAGAGGCAAGCCATGGTGTAGAGTCTGGAAGATGTTTTGCAATATATAATGTTGGTATTTTTACCCCTTGAGCATTGTGATACCTGTTTTCTCTCATATGTCTTTTGGAGTCACCATAAAATTCTCAGCATATATTTGGAGAATATGCAAACGGAAACACATACAAGCTAAAAAGGAAAAGTGGACAAAATTAAGAAAAGGAGTGAAAATGAGGGGGGGGAAGTGCACTTGAAGACAAATACAGGAAGAGAAATGGAAATTACTGCTGAACACTCATTTTGTTCGGAAATATCAGAAAAGACATGTGACATCTGTGAGCATTTGCCCTTTAAGCTTGGAAAGATGCCTGGGTTCACCTGGGGAGCAGCCTGAACAAATGGCATTTGCAGCTGGGGGAGGTGAAAGAAGGAAAAACTAATGTGCTTGAGTCTGAAAAGGAACTTTCTGACACAGCTCCTGCCCTACGGTGTTAGAAATCAATGGGATTTGGAAGGGAAGGCAAGACTGGTTTGAAGCAATACTGGTTTGTATGTCAAAATGACATACAAATAGAGAAAAACAGATATTTTGGTAGTAGTCTGGCAGCTCATTCCATCAGTGGTTATGTACTCTGTGATTTCACTACATACATGCAGAAAATAAATCACAGCCTGGCATTGGAAAGAACAGGTTTTTCCTTACCTGGCTGGTTAAATGTCTGAGTTACCAAACAAACAATGGAAACCTGGCTGACAATACCTATTTTTCATGATGGCCCACTGACAAACACTGCACATAAATCCTGTTTTCTGACTATGAAATCCATTCTTTTTCTCTGGATTGACCTTTCTAGTTCCCTGATCTCCCTCCTTCCCAACACACCGGGGGTTCAGGGTAATGTACTTTTTAGGTGAGTGATTAAATCAAAACTGTTTTCTACAGGACCTGTGGGTTCATGTTGCCTCGAACAATTGATTCAGGAAACATGAAGTTTTATTCTCCTCCAACTTACATCTTCTTCCATTTGAACAGAGAAATGTGTATTTAATTCATTTCATGGATTTAATATATCACCTGACTTCAGTGTGTTCAGTGCTTTGTTTTTCCTCTACCATTCTTTCTTTTTGTGTCCTCTAACAAAGCTGGGTTTCAGGGCTGCTGATACGACCTTTTTCTTTGGTCATTCATGGCCAAACGATTCTTTCAAGTTTCCTCACTGATCACCTGTGTGGGTAAGGTTGCAATTTTTATTCACTTTCATCAACTTAGTCTTTTCTTTTTACATCAAGTTCCATATATAAACGTATGCAATGAATTCTAGATGTTGGCTCCATATTTTTGTTAGTTCCCTCCTATCTTTTATCAACTAAGGTGGGATTTTGCCTCGATTTTTTTGGGGGGTGGATTTCTTCTGAGGCTTCACCTGACTGAAGGGCTTGTGGCAATTTCCCTCCTAACCGTTCAGTCTGGCAATTGTTTTTGAGCTTTGGGAATGGCCTTTCTTTCAAATTACCAATGCACATAAGGCTCTTAGGGATGCCAGAGCTTATTCGCAATGACACAACCAGTAGCACTACCTAGATAAATAAACAAACTCTTTTTTATTGCTAGGAACTCAAATCAGGTACTTTCTTTCAAGAATTTATCCCCCAAAGGTAAAATAGAGTTTTATCACCAATTATGAAGGGAACTGTATCAATTCTCTACAGTTAACTACTCACTCCAGACCATCTGTCCTTTTGCAAAGGTTCCTTGGCAAAACATTTTCCTTTGTTTGGTTTTCAGGGCACTCAGCTGTGCCCTCGTGCCACAGCAGCTCTGAGCAAGAAAACATCAAGTCCCACACCAGTACCTCACTGGGCATTGAAGCCTTTTTGATAATTTCTCTTCTGGAGTCCTGACTCTGTGTGGCTACCTCAAAACTTTTCATGGCCAAAGACATGGGTTTAATTACCATTTAATTAGTACTCTTAGGAAATGCCTGATAAGGAGAGGTGAAAGGGGCCAGAGATTATACCAACTGTGTAGTAAGAGCAAAGCTACCTCCTCCTGGGAGGAGAGGAAAGAGCAGATGGGCCATGTCACCTGTCTTTAGGAAAGGAGAAAAAGTCCTGGCCTGTTTTATTGACAAATACAGAAACAAAAACTCCATGGTTCTGCAGCCATGGCTTCCTTTCCCTCTTCCAATTTTCATTGTCCCAAACAGAAATTCCTGTGGCAGTGCTGCCCATGATGTCATAAACCGTGTACATATGTTGGACTGTGCAATTTTCAGCCTTGCTTTCAAAGCTGAAATCCATGTCTGAGCTGAACCCTGACAGAGCTTCCCAAGCACATTTCTAATAAAATCACTGACAGATCAGCTAGAAGCCTGTGATAAGGTGGGAGTCCCTGTAGTTTTCTTCTCATCCCCCCATGGATGCTTTTTGTAAGCCCACATCAGGCATTTTGATTTAAAAATCAGTTCTCCATAAATAAAATAAAGGACTGTATTAAGTCAAGTAGCTCCCCTGATGCTATTTGCTTCATTAACACTCTTCCCTGGTCTCCAGTGGATGTTCAAGTTCTCCTTGGGGAAAATAAACACCTCTCCAATCTGTTTTTCGCCTCTCATTTTTTTATTTATTTACTGATTTCTGGTGAGCCTAAAACGTGCTATCAAGCTTCAGGAGATTTTATGTTGCATTTAATTTCCTTCCAAGGTGCTTTTCTCTGTTGGATCCTCTGCAACACTGTCAGGGTTTTGTTTTGAGGTTAGGACTGTCTTAGCTGAACTGATTCCTTCTGGGGTAAAATAAACTGCACCACGAGCCATTTTAGAAACGAGTAGTGAAGCATCTGTTGTGTTAGTAAAGCCCTACCTGTCCCCCCTGCAAGAGCTGGCACTCAGGGCTTTTTTCCTGTTTTTGACTGACCTTTTCAAGGGAGAGATTTCTATTTCAGTTCTGTTGGCAGCCCGAGGTAGGCAAGGGCCACAGACAGGTTAGAGGCTGGTTCTGTTAAAAGCTCTACAAACAGGTGAAGCATGACAGCAGCTCCAGCCAGGAACCCACAGGTAAAAATAAAAATATATATATCTATATATAACAGATGCATCTGACAAAATCCAGCGAAGATGCTGAGCTGTTTTAGCAAAGCCTGGGTGTGTAGGCAATTCAGAAGCAGCAATAACCATAGCTCCTGTCCTGCTCTGAGTTTCAAATGACAATTTTCTTCAGGCATTATGGCAGGGGTGATTTTAGAGGATGTGAAAGAGTCCTCTACAGAGAGGGTTTAAACGTGAAACTTTTGCAACCTGGACTTAAGAGACACATACAAATCAAATTCCAGTTAGAGTCAAAGACAATGTGAACAAGTGGAGGACTGGATGGCACTCTGCTTGTCTCAAAATTTTAAAAATGTATTAGAAATAGGATTAGGGATGAGTCACTGTATGTGTTCTTCTCAGTAAGAACAAAACAGCCCAGCTAAACCGTGTTATTCCCATTGTACTTCCATATTCTTCATAGCATCTGTTATTCTGGCATTGTAGGGACGATTTACACAACTGAGTTGTTAAATGTATGTTAGAATTGCAATAAAAACTTAATTCGCAATTTCTTTCATTGGTTTCTGTGTGTTTAATAAATGTTTAGGGAGCAAAACCCTTCTGTGGTAGCAAACCCATGGGACTCACTGTAAATGTAAATAGTTTTCAGTACTTGTGAATGCAAATTTCTCCACCATGCATCTATTTCCATAGGTGGAAGGGGTTTAGCTATGCAGTGTTTTGCTCGTTTTCTGAATTTGGGGACCACCAGAGCTCTGCCTTCCATGTGCAGTGCTCCAGGGACACAGAGGGTATGACACATTAATATCCACAATCAAGGTATTTATAGCTCAGTCAGTGACCCAGACTGGGGTTCAATTGCCTAAAGCTGGATTTCTGATGCTCTCTGAGTTGCCCTCAGAACCTACAGAAGAAAGATGCCCTTAAGGGCACTTGAAAGTTTGAGAGGATGCCCAGAGCATAAAAAGGGGCAGTATGTGTGGGTAACTAAAACATGCACTAAGGAACTCGATGGAAATCTAGTAAATGCAGGCAAATGGGATTAAGACAGTCTGATCAATTGCTGAAATTCAGTTCTTTTCTTTAGAGGGGCCTGAATAACTTTCTGGCTGCATTGATTGCAGTTTGTGAAACCCCATCCCAATGAGTCAGGCAGACATGAGACAGAAGATACAGGAGACCTGTACTCTCCTGGAAAGTACAGGGAATATTTTGGGGAATAAAACGTGTCACCAGACACCATTAATTGGTACAGTTGGGAAAATAAACGTGTGCTTCCTTGATTTGCTTAAAAAAATCTTCACTGCAACTTCAATTAGCACTTCAACACTCCTGAAAACTAGTGTACATGAAGTGTCCTGATTTTTTCATTTGGGAATCGACAATACCTTCTTTCGGATCATTCCTTTCATCAAGGACTTCAAAGCCCTTAATGAAAACATATTTTGTTTGTTTACATTGCATAATGGATCACAGCACAGTAATGCCTGAGTTGACTGATATGCAGGGTGGTACAGCCAAGAAATTCAACCTCTTGTTTTGGCCTTAGTAGCCCAAATATATCATATTTCCAGGTTAGCCTCAGTCAAAGGCTGCCTGTACCCACTTTTGGAAGAAAAAGATAAAGAGATGGCAAAATGTTGCAAATGCAAAAAAAAAAAAGCACTTATTAAATAGTTAATGAAAGACTATAAATTTATTTATAGCAGTGCATAGCAGAGAAGCAAACAGAAAGAATCCTGATATCTGTATCATTTTGACTCATTTGCTACCATTTCACAGCAAGTTTTTCCCTTAAGAACGTTTATTCAAGATAATTCGTGATTAATTCATATGCACTGGTTGCAGATAGCATATGTCTGGAGGAAGATCCCAGATTCCATTTAATTAATATCATTTTTTTCTCAAGTCTTTCAGTCAGTTTGGTTGGATTCAGCTCACTGGCTGAGACATATAAATAGAGTTGTGCAGAGACAATCAGCTGGGATGTCCCTCATGAAGATAAAATGCACAATGAAGACTTTGTTGGGAGTCGGTTTCTTAGGTCTAACCACATTCCCTGGAATATCTAGTGTATCCACAGGTGACTCAACCACCAGCAATATTTTATCTACACATATTAAAAAAGTAATTATGCATTTTTAATTCCCTTGTTTTCAAATCCTGCCTCCATTGGGAAACTCAATCCCATCATCCCCACTCTGTAGCTGCAAAAATGGAGGTGGAAAAGAGCCAGGTCTTTTGCCCGTGATTACTCCCAGCCCTGACAGGTACCTCAATGTCCCCTCTGGTAAAAGAATAGAGATCTGGGGGGTGCAGTGTCTGTGCCGGTGGTGGGGAAGGGTGAAAAGAGCATGCCATGAATGAAAATGCACTTTCCATTTCAGCTTACCCAAAACCTGAGTCTATTTGGATTCAAAGAACAAAACCCTCTACTTACGGTTTGGGCTGGTGCAGCTGAAATGTCACATTCACTACTGGGAACAACAGAACTCCTTACAGGAGTGTAAACACCCAGTTATGCTTCTGACTCAGAAATTAGCCCTCAACACTCTGCTGGAATCACTTTAAGTGACTCAGGTCTCCAAAAAACCTCTTCATAAAATATTGCTCTGCTAAAGAAATTTCTCTTTCAAGCTTGCTCATTAGTATCCCTAAGCCAATAGGAAATGAAAACTGATTATTTTCCCTTTGAATCACATGTGCTCTGCTCATTTTCTGCAATAATATAATTCAGAATAAAATAAGAGGAGGGATATAAATTTTCATTGACCATATTAAATTGAACAATGTACATACTTCTGTGGTGTTAGTTTTCATTACAAAGGAAATTGAACTGCAGAAGATGGTCATTTGAAGCTCTATAGATTTTTCTGCCCCATAAGCTGCAGAGAATGTTTGAATGTGCTCATCCTTTCTTTATATGTTTCTATGCACACATATATATTTTATATAAGCATATGTGCAAACATACATACACAAATAAATGTGCTACATTTATGAGGAACACAGACTCCTGATATTTCACTTGCTAGAAAGATACATGTTTAGTTTTTGTGTATTTCCCCTCACATTTTTAATTTTAACAATTTTTCACTATATTCTAGTCAGATCCTTGGGTGTGGGGAGAGGCAGAAAAGAGAGGAAGGAAGGCAATAAATGAAAATATACACTGAGCGTCCTAATTAAGATTTATTTAATCCAGCTACAAAACAGTATTTAGCATCCTGATGGGAGCAGATTGCTTTCACATTTGATGTGATTTCCCATTTTTAAATGAGAAAAGTGCACTGTATTAGACCTGAATTATTGCTGCAGTGCTGAGATATTTGCGATTTCAGAACATGTACTTTCTTCAGGGTCAGGTTTGCTCCAAAGCCACAGCAAAGATCCCAGCAAAGCCTGCCCTGTGCTGCAGAGCTCCCTGTGCCAGCCTCAGGGGAAGGACCTGCACAAGGGCTACCAAAGGCAGTTTTCAGCTGGTGCTGTGCATCTTTATTAAAACATGACCTTGAAGGATCATGGCAGGCAATAAAATGTCAAATGGGACCTACTGCTCTGGATCAGGTCTTTGAAAAAGTCAACCTGAGGAAATAAGAGCGAGATGGCATTTTCTAAACCCACTGAAGTGGAGGGCACTTAGCTCCTAAATGATTTCCAAAAGTATCCATATTCACACTTAAGTACCTAAATACTTTTGAAGAGATAGATGTCAGTGTCAAAGGAAAACCTTAATAGTGAGAAGCAATCCCTGACCAAACCACCTACAGCTAGAACTGTACCAGGGAACTAGACGGGGAACTAAACATCTCTACCTCTTGTAAGCCAGAGACCTTTTACCAGCAGTAGATCTCTGGGATTCAGCTTCTTACACACAGGTGTCTAACCACACTTAGCGTTCCCTAGGGAATATTGTGAAAAAATTGGGAGGATATTGGGAAGAAATAGATATTGGGAAGGATACTCTAATATCTGTGTAGATACTGGGAAGGAATTCTTCCCTATGAGGGTGGTGAGGCACTGGCATAGAAGGGGTGGGTGCCCCATACCTGGGATAAGGCCATCCCTGAGTTCAAGGCCAGGTTGGTGGGGCTCTGAGCAACCTGGTCTGGTGGAAACTGTCCCTGCCCGTGGCAGGAGGTTGGAACTAAAGGATCTTTATCTTCCCTTCCAACCCAGACCATTCTGTTGCACTTTTACAACATCATATTAAACCCATCCTTGCTAATACCTTTGACAGTGATTCTTTAAGTGATCCAAATCACCCACTCACAACACCACTAAGATACAACTCCCAAGCTCCCCGTAGCAGGCAATCCCTGCAAACAAAGGGGGGGAAAAGTGTTCTGTAAATTCATAATCTCAAGACAATCTCAGTTATTAATTTCTGAAGCCTTTCAATATAAAGAACTACATTACTAGACTGCTTTCCAAGGAAAGAATACATGTGACCTCCCAAACCAGGCAGCCTTGATGCAGAGGTATATTAACTGGAAGGTTTAATGCATTTTTGACAAAGCTCAGCAGAAATAATTCCACCAGTATCAAGGAATAAAATGAGAAACATAATGATGCTGTTTAAAGTGCCAAAGAGCTCTAGGTTAAAAATATGAATATAAGGCCTGATTCAAAGTCATGAATTTAATAGAAAGAGTCATGATGAATGCAGTGACTCTGGAATAAGGCCCCAGAAGAATTAAGCACCACCATGTATTAAGCTACAGGTCAGCCCTCTGCACATTTCTAACACATGAACCAATTTCCACCGAGGCTGCTTGGGTCAGTGCCAGGCTCACATTGCCCTGAGAGCAGGACAACTCACTTGGGGCATCTGTCTCTGTTTGACCTTTGGGAGGCAAAAAAAAAAAACATCTGCAGGCCTTTGGGGCTCGACAGAGAGGAGTTTTGGGCTGGAAAGGCTTTGTGAGACTCAGTGAGGCAGAGACTGTGGGTTCTGTGTGTTGGTTGTGTCCTGCAGGCACCAGTGCATGGGAAGAGCATCCTGCACAGAGGGCCCCAGGCTGTGCCAAGCTGTCTCACAGAATGCCACAAGGTCCTTTTATGCCAACTCAGTGTGTTCCCAGTTCAGGCCCAGTGACATCAGCTGAAGTGGGAATTAAGTCCACAAGCAAACCCTGTGCAAAGCAAGGAAATCCCTTGTTCCAAAACTCGCCATAAAATAGGGATGCAATTAAAAAGTGAAATATTGAACTGTTTCATTGATAGGGAGCAACCTATAGCTGGTAACTTATTCACAGAGTTATCGTATCGATGATCACATCTAAAATATTTAGAAATTGCTTTGGCTTTTCTAGACCGCAGCCTTTAAAACATCCTCCCAATTCTTTTAATAGAATATGTGGGCTTATTAGAATAATGTAATCAGCAGGAATAGAAAGTAGCTTTGTGATCATATAATGGGTATTTCAAAAAGATCAGTAGCGAGTTCCACACTCTCTACTTCCTCTTCCTCCACCTCCTCCTCCAAGCAAGAAAAAAAACCCCTAAACAAAAAACAAAAAAGGAAAAAAACCCCAAAAAACAACAACGAATGAAAGGATTATATTTCCCTAACTATTATTAATTTCAGTGAATTTGGTCTTCAGCTGCTGCTTTTTCAGTTGGTGAGCTTTCCTAGGCCTCAGTTTGCTCAGCCATGGATGGTAGATTGCCCAGCTGTCCTTTAAGCAATGTGACCTTAACCCCAGCTCTAGCTGGTGGCACTCACTTGGTGTCACTCAGCTGTTCCCTTTCCACATCCCCTGAAAACCCAACTCTCTGCAGGAGGGCCACCAGAGATTCCCATCTGGTTATGTGGCATGTGAATTTTATCTGTTTATTTTACTGTTTCACCTTTCTACCAATTTTTGCTGCCTTTACTTCCTCCAGGACTTTTAGGGACACAGACCATCCTACTTCTGCCTGAAGAAAATACTAAATTTTATTTGTTTATTTTTCCCTCCTCTCCTTCCCCCAGAATTGTAACAAACAATATCCATTATGACCTAAAGGATTACCCAGCATACAAGTGTGTAAAAATCATGACCATGGGTACACAGGATTCCAGAACAGACGGGGACACAGAGGATTCTATCCTCTGAATTTCTCTATTTTAGTACAGATTGCAGCAAATATATAGCCCAGAGAGGGATCTAACCAGCCCAGAAGCAAATCAACCCCAACAATGTGTCCAGAGGGAAATGAATCAGAGGACAGACTCCCTTCAAAGACAATCCACGGCACAGTCTGGAGTCAGACAGGTGTCCCCAGTGATAGTCCAAGATCTTGAGGAAAGGTCATGAGGAGAATGCAGCCTGTTTGGTAATGGTGTACAAACAGCATCAGAAGTCCTCACAGAAAGAAATTTCATTTTGGATAAAAATTAGGCCCTTTTTATACCATAGAGCCATCAGAGGATGCGGGACACCATCACTTCAAGCAGCCAACATGTGCTGCAATTTCAATTTTCACCTGTAACAGCCAACAGATGATGTTTCCTTTTCTTTCAGACCCACTTGATTTTCTCCATTTCCACTTTTTCAGATTTTTACAGTTTGTTGGGGTTGTGTTTATTGGTAATACCTCAGGCTGTCCAGCTTCCAGATAACCCAGCTCTACTTCAAAGAGGCCCAGCAGCGCTTTCCAAGGATCTTTGAGGTTTCCAAGCTGTTTCCAGACTCACAACCCCTAGGCTGCCAGGCCTTTCTCTCTTCAGTAATTCTCCCTTCTAACCAGGCTGCTCACATCAACACCCTGCATTTGTATTTCACTGCTGCAGTGACTGAATTCTTTCTCATTTGAGTTGACCAGAAAAAAAAAAAAAGGGGGGGAAAGTAGGGAAAATATTGATCTGGTTTATTCTCTCTCTTACTTTCCAAGGTTTTGAAAAATGTTTTTGACAACAATGACAACACTTTTGTACTGTCTGAAATGTCTCATGAGATACAAAGCTCCTTAGGAAGGCCTTTATCCTCTAAGGATTTACCAGTCTCAAACATCTGTTTTTTGTGAGTGATAAGAGATAAAGAAGACAGAGAAAAGAGAGATGTCAGGAGAGATGCCAGTACCCCAGGGGAGAGAGGACGTGAGGATCCCCTTAGTGCTGCTCTACATAATGCCTCAAAAACTTAGCACATTTTGTGATTTCTGGGTACACTGAGGTCTATATTCCTTAAAGTCTGCCTGCTCTGCTATTTGAGGATCACCTGAAGGCCTTCCCACATTATCCAGAATATGCAGCAGCACAACCTTCCTTATACAAATCATTTATGAGAGGCTGTACCAAAGCCCTCTTTTTCAGTATAAATGTGGTGTCTGCCAAATTCATTTGTGCCACACACAGCCAGGCCCTCTGGAAATCGGACTCTGGATTTGCTTTTCCCTTCTGGCAAATGGAGTTCAGAAAGATGGGAACAATAAATCTGGGACTTTCTGTTAATTTATTCAGTGTGTTCATGACCTGTGGGCTTTCTTTTCAAACCTGAGACTGTAGAACATGGGTAAAGCTGGGAACCAGGCAGGGAGAACGTGGATTTCATGGCCATGGAACATCAGAATTCGCAAGGCAAGGATAAAATTGAATTCCAAGAAATAGAATTTCCAAGCAGGTGTTGGAAGCACGTTTTAAAGGCTGAATAGTTTGTGATTAATAGCAATCCAATCTAATCCTATTAACATTATAATTCAGGATTGTTAAGAATAGAGTATCTTTTTAGGAAGATGTTATTTTTCAGATGCTGTGTGTAAATTTGCAGATAATCACTTTAACAGCTGTCTTCAGGAACTTAAAGTACTTAAATAATTTTAAGAACTAAAAATTAAAATGCTAATGACAGAGGTATTTGTTTTGTTATCCTTAAGTAAAGATGTACTTATGTAACACAACTTTATGGCTTGTTAGCCAATGTTAATGTACTTTAAAAATATTATACTTTAATATCTAAGTTTTTAATAGATTGGTTATTTCAGTGCAACACAGGTAACAGATGATCATTCACATCTGCCTCCCTGCTTTCCGGTGCTAATAACTGAGAACTACCGAAGCAAAAACATATCTTCCTATTAGCAGCCTGTGTTAATGAAGAAGGTCTAAAGCACACATACCACTTAGCTCTTAAATAAATTACAAGCCCTGGGTGTTAAGTGGCTAAATGAATATTTTTTAACAATATTTGAACATCAGCTCTTTTCTACAGCTGCAGGTGTTTACAAAATGCCTGTATTTTACCTGCATTTCTGCACTAATCTCTAAAATAACATTTTTAAACAGCTGTTAGTTTTTCTGTCAATAGCTCTTGCTTTGTAATCACCAGTAACGATTCAGTGAGATTCCCACTGCATTCCCTCAAGCCATACTACACAAGGAGGCAGTTTTCCAACTTATTTTTATTTAAGCAGCATTTCAAGCACAAAACTTGAGAAGATTTTTCAATGGCATTAATGTGCAGAAAAGGGAACTTGTTTGAAACAGGTGAAAAATTGTTCATCCCTCACCTAACAATGGAAAAAAACAATCCCTGCAGGCGGGCTGAGGTTCCCTCCTTTGCACCCAGAGATAAAGTATTACCACATTACTAAAGAATTCTGTAATAGGAAGGAAGGAAGGAAGGAAGGTTGGTTGGTTTTATGTATGACTGAGAATGTTTAACATTATCACAATTTATTTAAATGTTTCAATGCAACATTTAGTGCCATGGAAAATTCAAGGGTGTTGTACTTTTACTCCAGGACCTTGGTATTTTTCAAGTAGCAACCTGGAAATTAACAATAATGTTAAAGATGCACATTTATTGTCAATGTGAGAGTTGTAAAATTAAATACGGAACAAGTTAGTTGTGGTACTATAGATTAGAGGAGAGATTTGACAGATCTTCTCACATGCAGAACCCTGAGTCCTCAGAGCTGAAGAGCATCAGAAAAGGCACAGAAGTGTGACCCCAAGTGAGTGATACAAAGCATGTAAAAGTCCAGAGAGAGAACAGTTTTGAAGAGTTGAAAGGTATTTTTACATGTGCTATTTTTGGTTCAGTGTTCCTGACAGTACCAAAATAAATGTGACCAAAATAAATGTTCACAATGAACCTCAGTATAAAGCTTTTCTCCTCTGAGGGATCAAGCTGTGGGAATGATGGAGGAACCTCAAACAGAAAGTTTTGAGCTTAAACTCAGACCTCCAAAAATTAGAAGTGTAACCAAATCCTCCAAATGTCTTTGGATGTGTAAGAGTATTCACCAATGTGGGGGAGTCCTAGAGTTGCCAGCCCCTTCCTGTTGGGCTGCAGGACTATTTTCAGCACAGCTGAAGAGGCCCCAGACATGACTGTGTGGAAGGAGGTTGCTACAATAGCAGCACACCCAAGTTTAGGAGCTTCTGGGTACAGGTTGGAGTGCTTTTATGCAGCTCGTGCACCTGGCACTGGGGTGACACGTCCTTTTTCCAGCTCAGAGGGCTCTGGTTTTCATTGCATGCCACAAAATACCAATACCATGCTGCAGGGTAAAGACCATTGCTGGTGAGACTCACTAAGAGCCAAGCTCCACCCCACAACCACTTCTCTCTTTGGGATCTCCCAGTGGATCATGCAGGACTTCAGGCAAACTCATAGTTTCACTCACAAGGATCCTATTTTAGGTTTAATATCATAAAACAAGATTGAAGACAATGCATAAAATGGACTAGAATTACTAGACCTGCGAGGCCTGAATTACATTTTGTGTCTCCTTAAAATAGGTTGGAAATAAACCCAAACTACTCACGGATATCTTCAGGGTTTTGTGCTAGAATGAGCCTGACACTTACAGATCTTCTGCTGAAAATATGATTTTATTACCTGGTTGAACTTGCCTTTTTTCAAGGAGAAGGATCTGGAAGATAAGATGTCAGCTGAATACAAATTTGCTAACCTCAGAATAAATTATTCCCAGTAGTCTTCATTCCCCGTGAATAAAGGGCAGCAGTATCAGTGTCTCTCTTCATAGTCCAATTACTTTAGTTTTGCTCCTAGTGACACTTGGCTGTCTGCTGTCTACCAAAAAACAGCTAAGTAGGGTTCTATTGAGTTACACTGGGGAGGAAAAAAATCTGTATGCTAAATCACAAATCTCACAGTCAAAAATCTGAACTTTACAAGTCTGAATTTATCTCAATATTTTAAAAGGCCATACAAAAGTTTGTCCATTGTCCAAAGTCATTACCATGAACTGTAAGCCAAAAAAAGGAAATCTTATACCACTAAAAGAGGCTGGAAGTGAAACATAGGGAAAGCTGTGCAAGAGTAGATTGGATTTTTAAAAGGATTACAATTTTACTTTTCATAATGATTATATTTATATTAGGCTTGGTTTTTTTCCTAATGAAATTACGGAACGGACCAAATTAAACTAAGAATGATACTGAGATACCAGGCTATGTTTGTGACAAGCTGATAATTTCAGTATGTCTGTGTAACACTGAGAAGCGAAATAAAGAAACATATCATATCCAAATTTTTCTGGAATTACATTCCATTTGCACTAGAAGGCACAATCAGTGGTGCCAGTGGGTCCATTATTCATGGCCTGGATGGCAGTAGGTATCAACATGAACACAAACCAATCTTCATGTGGTAACAACACCACACTTTTTAGAGACCAAAATTTTATAAAACAGTGAAAAATGTCACCTAGCTCAGGCTACCCCTTCCTGTGCTATCTCAGGAGCTCTCTGACATGCCCACAGCAGGAAGGATGCTGCTAAATGGCTTTGATGAACAGTTCAGGGAACTCTAATGAGAGCAAAATCACCTGACAGCTGAATGGAGGATGGTACAGACGTGGAGGGAAGCCAGGGATGGGCTCAGCCTCTGTGTTCCTTGCCCATGAAAGAGAAGGCACTACGGCTCTGAGGGACAGCAGTGAACTCACTCCTCATTTTCTGTCTTTTCTGGGAAAACCTTCCACAAAACAGAATTTTCTGAACAAATGGAACAGCCTCTGCTTCCCAACACGGGAAAGAGATGGTTTGGCACTGGAGATAATTATGTCTGATTGTTAGACAGAGGTCAGGTAGGTTTTGGTAACTCCTTTTCCACACTGACAGTGATTATTAAACTGTACCTTCAAAACTCTTCTATCATTGGTCCATTACTGTGTCCCACAATAAAGGTTGTTCTCTCTCCTACCTTTCCTTCAACTCTAACAGGGAAGAAAACCCTTTTTTTTTTTCTTATCAGGCCAAATTTTATAAAATATGGTCAACTACATTTGACAGTTGATATATTTAAAGTGAATTTTCAAAGCATATGCCCCTTATGACTTCCTGATTGAACCATGTGCATTAAAACAGTGACAACTTGGGGAAAATTTCAAAGTTAAATGATAAAAAAAGTACTGATTAAATTCAGGGTTAAAAATGGCCTTTTTTCCCTGGAATCTTAGGGTCTACCTTGAGAATCTACTCTAGAAATGACCACTCACTACCTGTTCCTTAATGTTTCATTGATATGATCTAGCACATAAAAGAATCAGAGTAAGATGAATGACTGATTTGGATTTGATGATTTTTTTTTTTAATTAACCCAGTTAGTGGATCTGTGTTTAGCAGCTAAAACTATCTGCAGATGGAAACTCGTTAGAAAATTGACAAAAAGTCTCATGGAAGCTGTTTTAATCTCTTCAGCAACACCTTCCTCACAATGAACATCTGGTGTCTTTAATAGTGAATTATCCCACACATTTCAAGAAAGGGAGGAATTGTTAAAATTTTCTTTTTCTTTCACCAGGTTTTGCATTCTTCAATAAAGCAATTTTTTTATATCTTTTTTAGTAAAGTGGCATTTCCTGAACACATAATGTTTGCATGTGCTATGTAATTTCGTGAGCCATTCCATGCCTTGGGTTTATTCTATCATTATATTGTTAGCAAAAACAATGTCTTTTAGTTCCATAGGAGGCCACATGGACTCCCAGGCTTTTTTGCTTTCACTTTAATTGCATCTAACTTTCATTTAAGGACAGTCATTGCCATGCCTACTGATTGAGAATATTGTGTGTTGTAGGTGGATTTTCATACGCACAAAATGCAAATTGGGATTTGTTCTGTAACCTGATGATCCATTGGCATGGCCCTTGCAAGTACATGTGGGCATGACTGTTTTAAACTTCTTGCTGTTTGCCTTTGCATGGATTTCTACAGACCCATTCCATGGGTTTGGTCTTCCTAAAGGAAACCACTCCACAGAGCACAGCAGTGGGAACTGGTATTCCTGGTGTTTTCTCTGGGTAGTTCAATCTCCAGCTGACACTCAGCTGCAGCAGGGCTCCTATTGAAAGGGAATTTGGGGCAATTGGAGACTTGCCTCTTTTCCAGGAGTAGAAAAAAACTGCAGTTTGAGTCGGCCTCCACTAAACCCATTCCTGTCCAGAGTAATTTCATTTCCACTGGTGAAATCAAGAGCAGAATTATGTCCAGATTGTTTAGCAAAGAACAGGATGTAATGAAGCCTGGATTTACTTTCAGAAATCCTCTTAGGGTATTGCCTCAGGAAAGATAAGAGAAATAATTTAATTTCATGAACAGTTCAGTGGTGGTAAAATCTCACGCTGTGAAACAGAAAGGAGACTTCTGGAGAAAGGCTTCTTTGGGGCAGCCAACTGCTGAGGAGCATCAGAGCATCTCGCTCCAGTCCCACATCCAGACACATCTCAGCTACAGTGCTGCAGCTGCGGTGCTATTTTGAAATGAAACGTGCTCTTCCTTTGGCAAAGATGTCACCTATCCTTGAGAAATTAGTCCTTTCTTTCCCCATCACAAGGAAATATTATTTTTGTTACAAAGAGAAGAAAGATTTTTTTTCTGTTTTTATTCAGCATCTGAACCTATAAATTGAAGGTAAACAATATAATTTTGCTTTTTTCCTCCCATATCTCTTGAAGTATATATTTAAATTGCTTGGACAAAATTTACTTCTATTTCAAGCCTGCTGTATCCTGTACCTACTCAATTAATTTTCTGCTTTAAGGTATTTTAATGTATTTTGAAATTAGACAAAAGACAGTGACTATGAACCCTCAAACCAATTTGAGCTCATATAATGAGCATAAATCATTCTAATAGAGCAATTTTAAATCAATTATGACACCATTATTTTTGAGCTCATTACTGATTTTATAAATAAACCAGTAACCTTGCATCATTATACCATGTAGATGGCCAGGCTGCCTTGTGTAGTGGGTGTCATCTTGCATCCTCAAGGCTGTACAGTTATTTCCTAGGTTATTAAAGGAATAATCAATCCTGTGAAGTGCAATGCAGAATAACACCATGGAAAGTGTCTATCATTTCTCTCAAATCACAGGCAACAAGAGAGTTTTTCCACTACTCTCTGTTAAGTAATCTTCCTCCCTAATTAAGGAGACACTAATTTCTTTATATTATTCTTTTCTGCCTTTCCAGTTAGATCTTTTTACATCATCTGAAACTTGAGGCTGTGTGGGACATCCCAGCTGAGGGCTCAGTTGTCTCATTTGAACTGTTCCTTTTTTATGCATTAAATTTGTGCTTCATTTAAGTCAGTACCTTGTGCAGAAAAATGAGCATGCACCTAGTGAGTGTCAGAGCCTTCCCAAAGATGTAGATGAGGTGGATAAAGCGGTGGTGGTCCCATTCAGTGTCTCAATATAAATCAGAAGCAGAGATTAAAACTGAAGACCCCACTCCTGGGCCAGTACCCAACTAATCTGCATCCCCTCACAACAGTGCTTGCAGGAAAAAAAAATCATTTACCAGGTAAGTTTTCATACCATTACAGTGATACTCTTCAAATGTCTTTTTTATCTTGGTCTGAAAAAATTTGTGTTTTCTACCTCTTTGGACCACTCCCATCCATGTAAAACTGTTGACCTTGAAAACAGCTGTTCAGATAACCAGTTAATTATTGAAATAAGTCGCTTTTATAAACAAATATGTGGGTTCAGGCTGCCAAAGGAAATGGGAATGTCATTGACATGAGGATGATGACGTATTTCTGAGCAGACTTCCAAGGACAAGGACAGGTTAGAAACGAGGAGACAGAGAATGTGAAACTGAGATCCTGCCTGCCAGAAAAGGAGAGTAACCTGTTGTACAAGGGGAAATTTACTCTAGTGGCCCCTCTTGGGATGTGGTGACCCTGCCATACTCTTCACCTCATCTTATCTACCCAGCCTGTAATCACAGGGCTGCTCAAAGCGGGTTATGAAAGAAATGCAGAAGGCATGCTGCAGACATGACAGCACCACACTCCCTGACCTCTGCAGTGCTTGTCTGAAGCTGTGCCTGTGCTGTTAAAGAACAGTCTGTCCTTTGTCCTTGAAACCCAGTGGTGTCTCACGATAGCTAAACTGTCTTCCCTCCTTTGAAAACAGTGTCGCCTCATACGTGCTGAATATTAACAAATACCTCCAGCCGTGCTATCCTGCAATTCATATTTAGGAGAACACTTGCCAAATATAGAGACCCAGGCCAAAATCATGCCATGGAGCACACAAGTAATGAAGCATTAGGAGCCACCATGGGATGGTTTTGAAGGCAGCTCCCTGGCCCTCATTCCTTCACCACTGTGAGTCAGTGACTTAAAATCTTCAGGAGATCCAGGGCATAAGCACAGGAGGTGAGGTCTGCACGCTGGACCATAAATCACAAATGAGCTGGAGGGTTCCGCCTGTCCCCTTGTCAACAACTGACAGACAGCAACCGAAAAGAAGTGGTGGTTTATAAAATTGCCAGAGGGAAAGCAGAGCACAGAGCAAAGGAGTGTGGGCTGGAGCCCCTGCTAAGACAAGGAGGGGCTTCTTTTCTACTTCTCTTTGGATTTCCAGGTGGAGACAATGACAAGACACCAGGTGTGCATTTGTCCTGACTGTGTTTGGAAGCAGGCAGAGTGCGCCAGCCCCACCTCAGAAACCACGTGCTGGTGTGATGCATCTGCTGGGGGTTGTGGCACATTAGCTCTGCCCTGGTGTCTGTCTTTGGGCAGTGAGTGCTCCAGCTCTCTGCTGTGCCCTACACTCTCAGAAATTTTCAGACAATTTCAGAGGAATTATTACATACAAGGCATGAAATTGGAAACAAAAAGCCACAGCTAAATTGTTTGTAAAGTTACTGCTACAGAGATATAGATCCAAATCTTCTGAAGGCATAGACTGTTGGAACTCTTTTTGTCTTCAGTGGAACAATAATCTCACTGGCTTGCAGCAAATTATCCTTTCCCCATTTGAAGGGTAGTGCAGTAGCATAAGCAAGGCAGCCAAGGCTGCCTAAAACCTGGGATCCTTCTTCAAATGTGAATCCAGAGGGTTTCTGAATGCAGCTGCATATGGGGTATCCTAACCTTCCTCACAAAACTATTTGAGTTATCTACAGCTCAACATGGGGTGTAAAGAAAGCAACTAAAAGGACTGAATTCAGTAAGTGTAGGAAGGAAAATTTTAGATTTTGTTGAAAGGTTATTCACAGCTCCTTAGCGAGTACCTAAGAGACAAAGCACTTTGAAGTCTTACATTTCTTCATCTTTATCTCCTCCTCCTCCTCCTTCTTTTATGTACGTAGCAGGGTTTGGCTCTGAGGTACAATGTCAAATGAATATAGTGCTTTGCAACCAAAGACAGGAGAAGGAAGTTTTTCCTCAGCCTTCTGCTATGCTTTAAACCATCTCCAACCGCCCCATTTCTTTTTAAGACTTACGAATCGGAAAAAGAAGCATTTCTGTATTTGAAGTACACTTAAAATGGGATGTTGCAATAGCACAAAGGCACACCTCACCTGAAGGCTGACTTCAAAAGGCACAGAGCCTTCTGAGAGTGCACCAGGCTTAATGGCCATGTGGAGACATTCAGTGTGGTTTGCAATATGGATTTGACAGGTTTTTTACTATAATTCCTTGAAACCACTTTTAACGAAGTTTTTTTGGCAATTCATTAAGCATTATTGCCACAGAATGATTGCTAGATATTTGTTAGCTGTAGTAGAAAAGTTTCCATACCTAAAGACTGTAGTAATATGTATTTAAACCCTGATGGTGTACACTAGCCAAGCTCTCACTCAGGACCAGACTCAACACCTGCACTCAATTGTTATTCAAATAGAGTTCAGGCCACCTCAACCTAAAGTGCTCATTAACCTCCTACAAACAGCTGTAGCTGCAGGGCGGGCACAAGCCCTATAAATCTAGCCCTGGGAGGAGCCAAGGTTGGGGTGGCTGTTTTTGGTTGTTGTGTGCTGCTGGAGCTCTGCTCTGAGAAATCATAATCCAAGACTCAGAAGATTGTGAGCTCCGGCACAAAAGACCAAAAGGATGGGATTGTTCCTGTGCCCTGCATTCAGCCTGAAGGAGGGATTGGTTTTAATGGTAACAGCTGGGGTTGCTGGATCCCATCTCCTTCCCATTTCCTTCAGAAGAGAAGCATCCAAAGAAAAAATTCCCTCTTTGAGGAAAAAAAACCATCCTGAATGAGTCTATTTGATATCATTGTAATTTTAAACAAGTTCAGAGACATGATAAGCTCTGACCTGGTGCTTTCACCTCTGGCAGTTTTCAATGGCCCGTCAGTCACAAGGCAGATATTGATATGTATTTCCACTGCCTGGACATCCAAGGTTCATCCCTAACACATGTGCAGAGAAGAAAGCACCCAAGCCAAGATCCTACTCCTCTGTTATATGACACTGAATATTTTCCAACATCTTCTAGACTTACCTGCTACACAGAAATCAGGGTGAGTATTTGCTAGAAGCAGGAGATACCCAGCTGACCTCGAGCCTGCAAGCACAGAAGAGTTGAAGCCACATTAGTAAGGATTTAAAGGCACTCTTTTTTAAGATTTACTTAAGAGTCCTGAGAGGCTTGTACAGTTTGTAGTAAATACTTTTTTTTTGTCACATTTAAACTGTGACAGCTATGTCAAAGCCAATGTGAAGAGCTCAGTACAGATGGCCTTCGCATCTGTGAGTGGAGTGGAAAAAAACCACCAAAGGCAGATATTTAATTAGGGCAAATGGTGGGATTATCATTTTGCTGCTCTACAGACTCCCAGTACAATGACTTTGGCACTGACTGTGAGCATTGTGAGGAGAAAGATCTAAAGCAATTATGGGGAAAGTGTCTGAGCTCAAAATAACACAAAATTAAAATTAAAGTAGGGAAAAACTGACAACCTTCTCTGTGGAGTTTTTTATCGCAAAATTTTAAAGTGTTAAAGAAATGAAGAAAAAATAGGTGTATCATTTCAAAATGTACTTCACATTGTTCACATATTGTTTTACTTTAATGAGACGTGTATAATATTCAACTCCAGGCACTGAGGCAGTCTATCAGCATAACAGTAAACAAAAAAGTATCTCAAACTCTGCAGGAAATTTTTAATAAAATTATTTAAAATAGGCAAATGTGTTCTAAGTTACAAATTAATACAGAAATCACCTGAAATAATGATTTGTTTTGCTACTCTTATTGAGTGGACAAAGCCTATGCTGTGAATAGAATATTGGTACCAGAATCATGCTGGCCAAAAATGGGCAGGTGTTATATGAAAGTATAAAGGGGCAATACCCATTTATAGTCTAGATGAAAAAAAAAAGATATTCAGTGACAAATACAGGAGAACTCAAATTTCACAAATGCCAGGGAAGAACTCATATTGCCCAGACACTGTAAATCTTTGTTGTGTGTTTACCTTGCTACAGGTTCTCTCAAAAATTCAGTTCACAAAGACAGTCATTCCCTTCCTTTTAGCTAACCCCTTATATTTATCCCTTCATTAGAAAGTCTATACCTAATTCCAATATTTTCTATATTTTCTTAAAAAACACTCTGGTAATCTTTATATCTATTCAAGCTTTTGTGAGGGAGCAAGGCACTTTGCCAATGCAGCAGCCTCATGGGCAGCAGCATTTGAAAGGTGTTTATTAACATCTTCTGTCTCTGGCTTCATCCTTCATTTGCTTCTTACTGTATGAAAAGCTGCATTTTATTGAGCATTTCCTCAGTGTAAAGTCTCACACACCAAGAACGATTAAAGCACACCCATTAATGCAATCTGTTCCTCAGCATATCTTTTTCTTTTCTTCCCACTTCTCTTTGATTTTCTTCTTTGCTGCTGTTTGAGCTCCCATAAAGGCATCACACCACAGTAGCCTGGATGTCAGATGAAGATAACTGAAATACAACAAAATCAAAATCCTGCCCTAAAGAGTTGATTGTGGGGGCAGAAGGAGGGGGAAAGAAAGTTTACCTGCTTAAGTTAATTGATTCACGTAGCTGTGGTATCAGTTCTGTGATGTAAAGTGCTGGCTGGACAGCAGACAGATCAAACTGCTGCTCAGTCGCTCTGAACCTCAGATCAGATCTTAAACCAGTTTGGAAACTGGACTTTGGCCACTTTCTTACTGAGTTTCTCATGGGCAAAATTTCCCATTAATTCTTTGAAAATAAAATGAGGGGAAGGGAGGGAAGGTGTGTGTGTTTTTTGGGGGGATTGGGTGAGAGAGAGAAAGAAGTGGGGGAGAAGAAAGTTGTCAACACCTAAATGGTCAGGAGCAGCAAGCACTGCTGCATTGCAGGCAATTTGAGCCAGCTCAGGTGGGAACCTCTTACTTTCTGAGTCTGGGCTGGTGCAGGTTGATTATATACAGTCATTCAAATTCCTTCACTTCTGTGTCAGGTAGATCCAGTGCAGACAACTTTAATCCACAATAATTTACATCAATTATTTTCTTTAGGTCACACATACAGAACTTTTTTTTATATTGATATATCCTGTTTCATTATTTTAGATGAAGGAAAACTAAATATTAAAATGGAAGGGCTAGATGGTCAGACACGTGAAATTTCTCTAGCACTTTTAACTGGTTTGATAGGTCTAGGGTGATTTATTGCATCCCTAAGTCTCCTTCTGTCCTGTAATATAATGTCCTGACAGATGTGCTTAGCAGGATATACACCAGAGGTTTAACAAGTGAGCATTGAAGATTTTACTACCAAAAAGAAATTAGACCTTGAATTCAGAAGGATCAAAGGGAAAAGGTAGAATGAAATGGAAAGAGGAAGGGAAATATGAGCTTGTCTTCGTGGATTAGTTCCTTAATCTTGCACCATCGTGTTTGCGGGTTTCCTTTTGCCTGTATTAGAGCTTGCAACTTGTAGCATGACAGTGCCTGGCAATCGTGGTGTTAAATACCTCTTTCTAATGTTGCAGCTACAATTTCTATCGAGATGTAAATTAAACAGCATAAACTCAGGTATTTGAATTTCATATGTTTTTAAAAATAATTTTAAGCAATTAGAAAAAGGTGTATTTTGTAGCAGCTCTTTCTGTAGCTCCCCTTTACTCACTCAAATTGTGGTAATTTAAAAATTATTCTAACAGTCTCCATGCCCCTTTTGCATCAGTCTTAAGTCAAGCCTTAGCTTTCCTGAGATGTGGTCTAACACTGAATTAAAAGAGGATGCAGGGTAGCTAAATCTCTGCAGGAGTTCTATTTTTTTGCAAAGACATTACTTGTACATGGCACATTGTCTGTACTCAACCAGAGATGGGAATGAGAATTGCAAAAGCATCTAGAGCTGATATTCAGTGAGAGATGTGTAGCGAACTCCTTCAACCTTTTTGGCTTCTTTGCTTTAACCTAATTTTATTTCACGATTTGAAACACATAGCTGATGTTCCCAGTAAGATTATTCAAATGTTCTGTAGTTCCAGATACTCAGTGATGCCTTCATGAGGACACACCTGAAAATTGTCCGGGAGCCTTCACTTCCTCAAGGCTCTAAGAAGTGCCACTCAGGTAATTTGCTCTCAGTGATGGATTTGGTGACAGTTGCTGATTCATAAAGAAAATCAAGCTGGAAGGTACAGTGTAATTTCAAAGCCCAGCTGCTTCCATACAAAGCAGAAGATCAAAAAACATTCAGGTTGTCGTGTGAATTTATCAAGGCTAAAGTAAAGAGAGATTTGTGTTATGTCTTTGTAATTCCTCACTTCTGTTCCTCTGAAACCGAAACGAAAGGCATGTGAAGGAGGAGGCTCCCTCCTATTTGTACTTGCCAGGCTCCTTTTATGAGGATCCCGCTCGAATCCACGAGTAGGAAGAGACATCAGAGAGGAGTTTTCATGCAGGGTGCCCGTGCTGCTGCGCAAGAGTTCTCACACAGATCCCTGGCACAGTCCCTCCTACTCCAGGAGTGAGCAGGATGAGGTACAGGAGGAAGAGAGAAGAGGTAGCCCAGGATGAACAGAGCTGTGACAAAGCTGAGGCAGGTCATCACTCCTCAGGGCTAATTAGGGCTGTTTGTAGTGGAGTGAAATCAGAGAATTATTTAAATATGCCCTAGACAGACTTGAAATCAGATAGAGGATGTACATTTTATCTCACATCTTCTTGATCCCTAGGAAAGAAATTCTGTAGCTCATTCTTCAATCAGTAGAGAATTTCTCCTGTCATTTTTTCCACACCCCCTTACTGTGGCATGGGAGAAGTTTTGGTAAAGATCTATAAATGCAGCTCCAGAGTGGATCCAGGAGTAGAAGCAGGCCAGGCACTCCTCACTTGCACTCAGCAGGTTCCCTCATGCAATCTCCAAAGCCACCACTGCCACAAAATGCTGATAAACTCTTGCATGAGTCAGGCTGAAGCTCATTTCATTTGCATAGGTGAGAACCCCGACATCACTGAAAGCAATTCAGTTACTTTCATTGCAATTCATTGAGTTTTCAGTGGAGGGGGAGACAAAATTACATCGTCTTTTCTTAGAATAACCTGTTTGCTGTAATCAAATTCCTGCTACCAGATACTGGGTAGCAAAAAAAAAAAAAAAAGGAGGAGAGTAGTAATTTTTGGTGGCATAAATTCTAATTCTAAAACCACTGATATTTCCAGAGCTACCAGATCTGTGTGATAATGTGAGTGGTGGTGTTCCTGGCTTGTTGACAGAGGTGTTGCTCCTTTACTAGAAATGTATTTAGGAACCTGAAAATCAGCATCACAGCAGTGAATGCTCTCCAGTAAGAGACTGCTCTTTATTAACCATGGAAAGAACAGAATCAGTGAGCAATGAACCAATAAATGAGACAATCTGTGAAAAAAACTGGACGAAGTATCACAAGGACATGTTGGGCATTTCTATCAGCTCAGGGAAAAACAGACTTGTGAGCCTCTTGGGAAGAGATTTCTGCTCTTTCATATCAACACCTATCCCAGCATCGCAGACAAGCCATGTGGGAGGTCAGATTTAAGTCTCCCAGGGCTCTTTGCATGGTATTCAATGGCTGTTCAGAAAACTGGGAACAATCAATCTGCTGAGAAAAAGTTAACACATCTTCCTTCTCATTCTTCTCCTCATCCTCTCATAACAAAACCCATTTTCAAGGTTTTCCAACAAAATCTTAGCACCCGGTTTTATTTTAATGGAACAGTCATTGAATTTAGATTGCAGGTAGCTGACACAACAAATATGCCCAGGAAATATTTAAAAAATAAAAAAGAGAGATGGAGTTAAGGAAATTGGACCCTGAAGTTTTGCTATAATGTTCACCACTGCAATGTTCTTGGATTTGATGATTACTAACCACAGGAGCTGGCCAGAGAACCTGCTGTATATTCATTTTGTGAAAGCTGGTAATAGAGAGTTATATCAAAATGCAAGGCAAGGAATTGCCATGAATTGTTTCTCAACTGCTACATAAAGTAATAGAACAACAAATGCTTTTGTGAAGTACTGTTTCTGGAGGAGGAATTTAAAAAAAGGAACCTATGTCAAACATTGTCCATAGAAATATTTGCTTAGAGACAGAAATAATTCCATTTTCTTGTGCAAAATTTTTATTACTATCTTCCATGCACTGTGATTTCCACTGGAAAAAAGAAATTTCACAGACACATTTGACTCCTCAATATAAATCTTTAGTATGAGAACTGAGATCATCTGCATATATAACTATACATCTTTATTTATATGTCATTTAGTAAAAAGAATAAAAAAGTACTTTGGCTGACTTCTTGGACTAATGTAGTGAGTAACAACTGCAGGCAACAGGGCTGAATTGCGACAGTGTATAAATGAATGGGAGAAGTGGATGAATCCAATCAAAACAGAATGAGGTTAATTCAGATAAATTTGGAGTATTTTGCTTGTGAGAGAAAATTTTTGAGTCATTAAGGAAAAGATTTGCTAGAAAATTGTAAAGACTCTGCAGCATTTTAACTACATTTATAATGACTAGCAAGGATAGATGACTAAGGCTAGAATAAGAACTAGCTCCTTCTGAGTCCTTAAATGTCTTCCTGAAAGAATTACTCTATCTATTTCAAGAGTGGCTGAACAGATCTCAGTGCACTGAAAAGCAGCACTGCAAGAGAGCTGGTTCTGATTACCTAATCTTGGGAAAAAATCTGAGGATTCCTCAATGCTGTGCGACAGAGAGAATTTGTCATTGCTGAGATGCATGCAATACACAGCGACACGTGCCCCAGAATGTGAAGGAGGGATAATTCACCTGTGTGGATGCACCTGGAGACCACAAATGGGATCTTTTCTGTTCAAATTCACCTGCAACCAATTTTCCTCACTACAATAAGGTATTGCTGTCCTCTGAGTGGTGGCAATTCCCTGTCTGCCCTCTCAAAACCTCAGAAGAGGTGAGGTGCTACAACATAGCCAAGTCTGTAATGACAGATGGTTGGACTCGGTCATGGGACTTTGCCTTCTTTGTCCACATGAAAAGTCCATACCGACACAGTGGCTCAGATAAGGCAGAAGATAAGTACAGCAGTTTATCCCTGAGAACACGAGAAATGTGTCTCTGATAAGACCAACAGTCCATCTGGTCCGGGACTATGCAATAAGGCAGACTCTTGAAGGTGCTGTGGTCACTTCTCACGTGTCCTGCTCCAGATGATTGGTGATGTTAGAAACTACATCCAAGTCCATTTCTTTCAGCCTCTGTTGTTCACAAAGCTTTCCTGAATCTAAAAAGACTGTTTTCACAACTTTGTGTAGCAAAAAAAAAATTTGGAAATTCACTACCTGCTGAGTCAAGAAGTCCTAAAATCAATATCCTACTGATTTTACTGAGAGCCCATTTGTCTTCTTTTCATACTGTCCAGAAACATGGACTTTTGCTCACACCCTAAACACCTCTCCTCTTCTGAACTCACCTCCGTTTCTAATGGACATAGCCACAGTTGTGAGTCCTTTTCCTGTCTCAAAATGATGATGATGTTTAGGAAGGTAGCAGTGACAGGTGACAGCCTGTCAGTGTGTTCATTCCTTGGAGGCTGTAGGATGACACATTTCACTGACACATCAGTCTTCCAACGTTCTTTTTAAAGACACACATGCATTCACAAAAACGAAGAACCAAGGTGGGACTACCGGAATGAGTAGCTTGACTATTGCTGTTCCTATTGCTATTAAACACAGATTTCTTTGCCAAATATCACTGGAGAAAAGGTGTGATAAGATAAAGATTAGTTTCACTTTAGAGTGCTTTGATATGAAGGAGAAATGCACAAAATGATTAAGGCCATTCTTGGAATGCTGTGGGCCAGTACCATGTCAGAAGGGCAGGGTGTGGCTCCTGCTCTGCTGTGCCCTGCCAGTCCTGAGGGGTCATCACCTCCCATGAGGAGCAGCAGGAGGAGGTTTGGGCAGGGAGTTTGTTTTGATGCTGAATCCTCTCCTGAAACCAAGTGTGAAGCTGTCAAAATGCTGAAACTAAAATTTCGCAGTGCTCTGAGCCTCATTTTCTGGTGTCTGATTTGGTAACTATCTGATTTTCAGAATTGAACATTCTTAAGTTATGGTTTGAGACAAAATAAGTGCTATTCTTTAATTCTCCAAAGTGCTAATAGCTTTTAAACTATGTTCCTTAAATTAGACATCCCAAATAATCAGTTATATTTTCGTCTGTTAGTTCTTTAAATTTATTATCGGAAAACAGTCCATGGCTTATTTCTTGGGGAAGTCACAAAGGTTTCTTCATGTTTTTCAGGAGAAACACAGATGTAAGATGGCTGAAAAAACATGAAAATTCCAGTGAGTAATTAATAATTCTGCCTTCAAGGCCAAGCAGGCAGAAAATGCACTTCAGCAATGAAGAAGGAGAAGGCATCTGAAACAGCCACTTTGCACCTTCAAAGGGGCAGGGACTCTGCAGGAAAAAACAAACTCAGAAACCCAAACAGAATCAGTGTGTGATCATACTGAAGGGCTCCTTCATAATGCAGTTTCTAATTTCAAATGATTGATTTAGCAAGAGAGTCAGTGTGAAATTCGTTGACAGAATCATTTGGTTTTTGAAGCAACAATTCCATCAAAATGGAAATGATCCAAAAAAAGTTTATTTTCCTTTGACTTTTTGGGTTGGAGGGGAGAGAGAAATATACATTATCCCATTTTTACTTTTTCAAAGTTGAATTTTTATATGTTTTTTTTCTATCACATGTGATAATATACAAGACAAAGTACAAGTGACAAAACTGATGGTACGACAAATATGGTTTCACAACAGGATTTCAACATTATAGAGCATATCATAACTACATTTTAAACTTGGCAGCAGTTCCAATTTTATATCCTTTACATTATTTTTTAACTTCTCTATGTAGATATGTTTCTATATATAAATGAGACAGGAAAAAGCACAAAGTACAAAGCACGAGACATTCCTTGGGTTTTTTTGTTTTTAATTCCGTCCTGTGGTGATGGAAAGGTTGAATTATTTGGAGGTGCCACCAGGACATTCTGTTTCAATTTTCTGGTCACAATAATAGGTGGCAAACATTATTATGGCCAACCTGAGTAAAAAACTGTGGGCAGGGACACCTTCCGCTATCCCAGGTTGTTCCAAGCCCCATCCAACCTGGCCTTGGACACTTCCAGGGATGGGGCAATGCCTCATTAGCTGTCAGCCCAAAAGTTCAACCTTCGTGATCAGTCAGATTATTCTTCCCAGGACTCTTTACACACATTCATTATACAAAGCATATTTTTTTGTGTGTGTAAAATGGCAGAACATGGAAAATACACCACCTTTCATACAGGGGATCCCATACTTTCACTCTATTTATGTTCAACACTATTCTCACAGCGACTGCTGCTCTCTGCAGGACATGGGAATTGTCAGGATTGCAATAAAAGCAGCTTCACTGCTATTGATGCTGTTGTGTTGGGCTGTTCACTGGTGTCAGTGCTAATCTTATTTCACGGAAAATAAGCAAAATCCTGTCTAGTTCTAAAGACTCGATCATATTTGTCACCTACAAGACACAGCCCTAACATGTGTCCCAAAAATGTGTGAGTACATTGTCGCAAAGCTACAGCCACAGGAGCAATGCAAGGTTTATATATATATACTTTTTTTTTTTCCCACTCCTTCTTTATACAACAGTAAAACAACAATACAAAACAATGACAAATCTCATCTGGATGGACACATTCCATCACCATCACAGATGTGCCACAGAATTGTCACCCCTTACACTTCGTAAACATATTCCCTGTCATTCCCTTTCTCAATCAAAAAATGTCTGGTACCAGCTCCCAGAATTCATGATCATGTCCTTGCTCGAACTGTCCATCTGGCAGGAAAGCTTCTGTGGGATACACTCTGGCTGATCCTTTAGCTTGATCACCTTTGTCTCCAACTGAAACTGATTAGACTCATTAAGTGGTTTTACTCTTAAACAGAGTGAATGTTAACTCTGAATGGACAAACTTAGAGGGGAGGAACTTTATCACTTCTAAAGATTTTTGAAGACTTTTATGTTAACCAAATTTGTATGGTTCTTCATGAAAGGGGGCTAACAATCCTTTATAAAACCAGTTCTGCACTCTAGTACACACTTCTGCGGTGAGCGCTGATTATCTGTCAAATCTTCCTTCTAATCCATCCAAGTGAAGAGGATGGCTGAAGAATCACTGTAATAAGTTTTGTATAAATATATTTATGCAAGTGTGTGTCTGTTACATTTCATTGTTTCATTGCATCCACTATTATCAAACATCATCATTTTCTCTGTGTTGTCTGGTAGACCTAAATTATTTTGCCAGAGATCTTGCAAAATAAATATGCAAATGCATCTCATGAAAAAGGAAGGAAGGCAGCAACCTTTAACTGCTTGATTACAGCCTTTGACACTCTTTAGAAATCAGTGATACTGACTGCTCTAATATATACAAATGTGTCCTTATCTCTTTCTTTAATATTCATAATATTTCATCTCATACATCTGTCTCATCTCCGCTCTGCATAGATCACCCATTTTAATGACAACACACCACGAATCATCTGTGGTGGTCCCCTTTTCTGCTCTCCCCCACCAGCCTTCACTGACCCCATTTCTGCTTCTGAGAAAACTAATTTACATGTAGAGCAACTGCTGACCCCACTGGAGCTCAGGCTTTTAACACAACTCAAGTACTGGTTTATCTTTATATCTCGGGCAGTAATTTCAAGCAGTGGCTTCACGAACAGCTGGCTCATCTCTGCAGGGCAGACAGCTGGAAATGGAAACCATCAGTGCTGAGGGGGAAAAGGAAAGCTATTCCCATGCAGATAAAGCCCTTGCAATTTCAGCTCCTTGACTAAGCCTCTCACCTAGCCTTGACCTTTCCTCCTGGAGGATCAATCCCATTTGGGTAACAAAGGAACCAACAGAAACCCTGAATGCCAAATTTAACAATTCCAATGTTCTTGATTTATTTAAATTAGTGAACATTTCTTCAAAGACCCTACTTTGCCCTATGAATTTTCTTAAGTTACAGCCAGCAGCCAGAATAAGAACCAAGTCCTTTGATTGTCTTGGTTTGGGTTTTTTTTGCATTAAATCTTAGAGACCAGCAGAACATTTCATGATACCTGCAGAGGATGTACAGAAGCAAATCAAAGATTCCAGGGTTTTAATTGCCAAGAATAAACATCTTATAAAAGAAAAAGAAAACAAATGCATAAAAAGATGAAGATTGTCTAAGGAATTTATATTCACTTTTATCATCACAGTCACAAGTGGTACCGCACTTTTTTAGCTTACCAAGCCCACCTTAGCAGCAGACTAGTTTATGCAACTTACCCCATTTTAGGTCTCTTTCCTCAGTATTCAATCTTTCTGCCTCTCAGGCAACACTTCAGGTTCCTGGATTAATCAATTTGCCAGGCAATAACTATGTGAGTGGTCTACTAGGTAGGATGGCTCCCAGCTGAAAACACAAAGCCAAAGGAGTAAAGAGAGAAGGAAATGAACACAAGAGGTGGACTGAACAATAATGCACATTTCAGACTTGCCAGGAGTGGGGCAAGATATGCTTTTCTTTGTTCGTAAATGAACAGGAAATACTACTTTTATTTGCCTTGCAGTGATGGCACAAAAATTACTCTTTTCTAATTTCTCCAGTATTCTTTCTTTCTGCTTTGCTTACACTTAATTACATTAACATCTTCTACTGAAAGCAGGCTGTCATCCAAAAATTAAAAATGGCCATTGAGTATCATAATTTGCACTACTTTAAAAAGAGATTCTGTGGGAATAACTCTCTCAAATATGTTGTGTGTGTGAAAGTCTGAATAAAAGCCTCAGAACTGGATGTGTGGATGTGGATGAACATACATAAACTCACACACCACAGCATATATGTACTCACTATCTAACTAATGCTTCTAATGTTTTTCTTCAGATGGTTTGCACAAAAGATTCTCAAAGTGGACTTGATGCCTCCAAAGGGTCTTGAATGGCTTCATGTCTTTATAATTTAATTTTATTTCCCTTAACACTGGTAAAGAAATAGATTGTTACTTTGGGCTCAAAACACATGTAGGTGTTTAGGAACATGGTTTAGTGGTGGACCTGGCGGTGTTAGTTAATGATCTTAGAGCTCTTTTCCAACCTTAATGATTCCATGATTCTCTGGGCACAGATTTGACATGGGGCAGTTTTGGAGATATCCATTCCTCCAACACCACCCCCATTTATGCTCTGCCCTCTGAAACCACAGCTACTTCTTTGATGCAGCAGCTTCCAACAAACCTGTAAGAGCTGGAGGAAGGACCTCACAAACCAGGGAATCCAGGGCAGCAAAGCAGCATCACTGCTCCCCTCCCACCAGGGAAGAGAGACATGCAGACAAGTGCTGGAGTAAATGGGAATACAGCCCTCGACAATTCCTTCTTCCCCTTCTTTCTCCCCTTTAACCACAGTGGCTGCAGGGCTGCTTGTTCTCAGGGTGCTCATTTCTCCCCTGCCTCTTAATGCACAATTCTGGTTAATAAAAAACCTCTAAGCACAGTCTCCAAGCTGGTGCTGGCCTTTGTAGCCCATCTGCTGTGGTGCCTTTTTTCCCCTGCTAATATTGGCTGGCCCAGCTACAAAGGTCAGTGAGCAAATAGAGGAGCCTTCCATACCTCAGGCAGGAGAGCTCATGCATTAAAATCCAGAGTACTGGGGTTCAGTGTCTGCTGTCTGGCAGTTCAGCCACAGGCACATCAGAACACCTGAACCACTTCCTCTGCAGAGATGGCTTTAAATAATGATATATTCCTGTCTTGAAAGAGTCAAGGCCAAAGTCTATTCCTCTTAAATTCAGTGTCAAGGATCCTATTGATTTAAAGGGATTGGTTTTCAGCCATCAAACTAGAAATGTATGCCTTTACTGACAGGAAGAAATATACGGTAGGATAGAAAAAGAAGGGGAAGGATCAAGGATTTCAGTCACTCAGGAATGTGTGCTGGATCCACCTTTGTTATTTGAATGTCAAAGAAATGCTGTTTATTCTTTAAAGTGCAAACCCCCTCAAGGTGAAGTCCAAGCATGTCTATAATTGTAATTTCTCTTGACTGTAGGAAGCTTCTTCCCATTTCATTTTTTCAATAATAAAGAAATTGATTGTAGTATTAGACTTACAAGGCACAAATTTATTGGTTGTGTTCCAAAACCTTGTTTGGATGTTTTTAACGGAGAGAATAAAACAAGGGTGGAATCAAATAGCGATGGAATAAAAAAATAGATTCAAGTGATACTTTTGAAGACATATCCAAAATTTTTTTGTGTGTTTAAATGTATAGAAGAATTTTAACCCTGAGTTCAGTGAGACTGCTTGATTCAATAAATTCATGTGAGAGTGATTTTGCAGAATGATTCTCAGTCTGAACTCTGTGAGGCAAGGACTCGTCCTCACCATCCTTGTCTATGTGGAGGCTAACAGTATTTTGAGTATTATATAAAGAATAATTCACCACAAAGATTAACTGACTCCTGCTAAGGATCCCACTTGCTATTCAACAGGCAACTGACATTTAGCAGTGATGAATTTAAAGCACTTGAGATAAAATCAATTTGCTACTAGTAAACTTTTAAATTCTATTGCCCCGCAGAAAGGTCCACTGAATTCTTGTAACGTGGTCTACCATGTGCATGAGGTTTGCTCATGGAGGGGATTTCCATAAAGACTGTTTTACTCAGTAATGTAATTTATAAATGACCTCTGATTTCAGTATACTTTGTTTGTGTAAGTATGCATTGCATATTTGGTAACAATGCTGTGGTGGGGAAGGATGGAAACAGCTAAAATGATGGAGCAGGTGAAAAAACTAAAGTATATAGGAAGACCATTTTCCCAATTGTGCTGAAAAGCTCCTTCCTTTTTTTATAATTCTTCTGATTTATACTCCAAGATTGAAGGTCTGAGGAAGTTGATCAGTCTGAATGCAAAAGCAGTCAGAATGTTTTGCTTTGTGTTTATCTTAATCACTAGCCAGTTGATAAATCACAAATTTAGAGACAACCCTAAAATCTGATGTGGAAGCTGGTATGACAGAAAAAATGCATTGCTATTAATTCTCTCTCAGGGCATCACTTTGTCTCTGGGTCAGTGTTTGAGCCACTCTCCAACTTTACAGTGACAGTTCTGCTTTGTACAGAGAAAAAAGTTTCTTCATTTAAAGGGTCCTAAATTTAGTCCGAGTTAAGACTAAATCTTGTTGAAACAGGAAAAAAAGTGCTGAGTAACACATTGCTAAAATATTTTGGTGACACAGAGCGTAAATAACCTTCTTATACAGACAATAATGTTCTCAACTTGAGGATTTCACCCTAAGGAGCATTAGGCTACAATCCCTCAGGGACAATTTGGTAGAGGAGTTTTTCTTTCTTATTGTCAAGCAGATATCCTATTTAATGAAATTTCTTTTCTTATTATAATTCACATTGTTTGTTCTTAATTCAATTATTTCCTGTAAATATTTACTTCCTGTCCAGCTTGACTGAATGTGGAGATCATCCATTCTCTCCCTTGAGTCTTTTAGTTCCAACATGCACCATTTCAGATACCTGAAACGTAAAACATCCCCTCAAATTAACTTAGTTACACAATACAGGTGCTAAGAGACCTAAAGATAGACCCAAACTGATCATGTGTGATTACAGGCAGTGCTCTGACACAAACCTTTCAAGTGTTGTACCAAGAAAGACAAGCTGGAAATAGGAGGATAATTAGGCTCTTTCTTTAGCATGAGCACATTTCGGCAGTGCTGGAGTAATTACAGCCCTGCTGTGATACGCAGAAACTTTCTTGGAAGGCAGAAAAAGGCTTTGGAAATTGTAGCCATTCAAGAGATCACTGGGTCTCTATTTTTGTTGAATTTTTAAGAATATAAGCACATATAAGTTTTAGGCAAGCTTGCAAAAATTAATAACATCTCTGCAATTTGCAAATATTGCTCAGACTTAACTCATTTCCCGACCAGGGATTTTTTACAAGCAGTTGCATAATGTTAAGACTCATGGTTTGGGCACAACAATCATTGCATGCTAGGAACCACAAGGAGGTCTCTCCCAGAAAGTTACATGGGTACAAAACCAAATCCGAAGTCTCTGAAATTTATGAGATTCAGCTAGACTGAAGTATTTACACATTTCTCTGGATCTGGACACTTCTGGTTTGCTTCATCTCACACAACTTTAGTGAGCTAAACATTAGAAATAAAAGTTGCTCATTCAGAATTTGCTCAGAAGCTGGAGAATACTTTTCTCAGGCAGCTTGGAGATGACAGGATGAGGGATCCTACAGGAGCAACTACCTGTATTCATTGATTGCTGAGAGATTTAAGATTTCTTTGCCCAGTGAGGCTGTGGATTCCCCATCCCTGGAAGTGTTCCAGGCCAGGCTGGATGGGGCTCTGAGCAATCTGGGATAATGGAAGGTGTCCCTGCCCATGGCAGGGGATTGGAACCAGTTGATCTTTAAGTTCCCTTCCAACACAAACCAGTCTAGGATTCTACGATTCTAACTTTCTGGGTTTAGTAAAAAACTTCCCACAAATAAAAGCCCAGAGAGTATGTCCTAGAACTGCACTGGTCAGCATTTAAGAAAGAGTTTCAGTGTCCCAAATAAAAGAAAAGAGGTCCTCAAAGGCGCGAAGTGTAACACATTTGAACTCTGGTGTTTGCAGATGTCACAGCTAAAAGTGAGGAATCCAGCTGTGTCTTTAAATTGCATCTCTAGAGTTTTTAACCTGGGTTTGATTCTTAAGACACTTGCTTTGATATAATAAAGGCAATGGTGTCACAGCGATTTGAATTTTGTCGGATCAAAATTAATACTCCAGATATTTACTAAATTATTCAAAAATGTTCCTGTTGAAAATAACCTTGTAGATAAAACAATAGTCTTGAAACAAGGCCCTGAAAATAACCAAATGTGGCCTGTGTGTATATATTAGTATAATTTTATGCTCCATTTCCAACATGGATATTACAATAATATTTCACACAAATTATAGGTCAATTTTCACAGAGATGCTGCCCTAAAGGTGCATGAAATTGCATTAGGAGGGGAAATTCACATCATACTTGGCAATCACAATTGAACAGAAAAGCAATGTTTTAGTAACCTCACAGCTTTGAAAGTGATGGTGGGTTTCATGATGTAAAACTAATGTTCCACCAGAATGCACCAGCTGTAATTAAAGTGGTTTGCATTGTTCCTCATTCTATGAAACCTACTATGAATGCTAACACAGGCACCTGCCTTACCAGGTCTTATGCAGTTTTGTTGTATTTTTATTTTCTAAAAAAACCCATGCTGAAACACTTCTTTCTATGCTATTCCCCATGACCTTGTTGCTATAAAAACTTGAAGAAAATTGCAGTTCATTCCTTTTGATGTTTGGCTGTTGTAGTTGGAGAAAAAAAAAAGAAAAACATGAAGGGCAGGTGAGGCCAAATTCCCAGACTGCTGGCCCATGGAATGGACAGTCAGTGCTCCTTCCAAAGCCCAAATTTACCTGGCCAGAATCCCTGTGCTCAATACTTCCTATCACCTGGCTCCAGGATTCCAGATGGGCTTAATTAATGAGAAACATTAGTCCCAAGGACTGAGATAGAATTAAGAGTGGATTACTTCTGGCTCAATTTCTTTGATTTTTTTAACCCAGAGTACATATTTCTGGGCAGCTGAGCTGTACTGACATTTTTATATTCCTTTTGTCAAGAAAACTTTTCTCCACAGTTTGTTATTGCCTGGTAAGTGCCCTAAAGAGCAGCAAGCACCTGATTCTTCCCCTGTGGTAGATTTATCCATGTATTTGTCTGTTTACTATGTTCCAACTCATCTCCAAAGGTCTGTTTAATTAAGATCTATATAATTAACAGGGCCAATGAATGAAGAAGGTGAAATTCCTGGGCTTTGTGGCTCAATAGCTGATAGAATTTTTATCACTCACTTTTCTATGTGACTCAGTTTATCTAATAAAATCTAAAATTTTAAAAGATATAACTCCTTGCATTCCTCAGAGGACATATTTGAACATAATTCAGCTGTGACAATAGAAAAAGAGCAATTATACTTACCTACATGGTCTCAGTAAAATAAGAGGTGTGATTCTGTTCAAAAAGTAATTGCCTGATGTAAATGGACTTCCCAGTGAAAGCCGCCCACACCCCTAATTCTGTGTTTCAGAAAACAACTGGCATGCAAACCACAGGAAGTCTGACTAAGAAATTTAATGTCCCCAGATAACATTCACATAAATATGGTTAATCATTATTTAAATACTCTTAGCCGGAACATGGATTTTCAGATGGCACCAGCCTCCCCTTCTATCCCAGGGGTGCTGCCATTACAAATTTAGAGAACAGACAACTAATGAAATGTTTATAATTCCAAGAGCATGATTTATGTGCACCTTTACAGTCTTATCTCAACTGAAATCAATTTTTAATACTCTGTGTAGGTCAGCTCTGAACTACCACTACAAGACTCACTGCTGTGAGATGTTGTGGACAGAAGGGGCTGTCCTTGGAAGGTGCCAGTCTTTCCATTGGCATTAGACTGCTGGTTTTGCTTCCTATGAAGAAATGATATGTAAACATTTTCTTCAGGCCTCTTTACCCTCGAGTGATGTTAATCTTCTTTTCTCCAGATGTAGAAAACAATAGTTTTCTACTAAATGCTATGTAGGTGACTGGTAAAAGAACAGGAATGAAGGAATTCATGCATCACTATTTGAAACCTCACTAACATCTTCCCTTCTCCATAAAAGAGGTGCACCTTTTTACAGCAAACCGTGCAACAGTCAGATGCATCACTACAAAAAAATGTTACATGCATTTTCTGTCACTGGGTTTGGAGAAATCCTTGGACTACTGAAATAAATGTCTTTTTTTTTTCTCATTAATTTTATGAAAGGAGTCCCAGTATGTTTCACATTTGTCTTTATGCTCAGTGCTTTCCAAACCAATACCTGATTACTCTGCTCTAGAATTAAAAAACCACAAATGGATTTTTTTTTCTTTTCTTATTTAAAACACCCTATAGACTATGACAGCCACATAAGAAAAATTCCCATGTTTATAACTAAGACAAGTATAAAGCAAAGCCTTCATTACATGCCCCCCAATGTGGATCACTTTCATTTTCATTTATAAGAGAGCAGAATAGAGCTCAGCAGGTCATCTACTCCTTCGTCTGCACCATAGCTGAATCCCATTTACCTTTTTTTCTTCTTTTTTTGCAGGTGTTTGCAGGTATGTTGTTTATCACAGGTCAATTAGTGACTTATTGGCAGATTCCACAGCCTGGGAGTTTCTGTCAGACCTCCTTCTTCACACCTAATGAAGATGGCAGGAAAGCCTCTAGGCAATTTTGCTGTCCTGGTAGCTGAATGCCCTGAAGGACAGAAGTGGAGCACCTGCTCATGGCTGGATCCACAGGACAGCCTGGAATTGCTCTTCTTTGTATGGATGTGCATTTTCTCTCACAGCAGAAGTTGCTGTTGCTCTACCGTGGGCTGTAAAATGGGAATTTGGACCTCATAACAACAAGGGTTGAGTTGTTCATGCTGGTGGATAAACAAGAGAACTCTTCATTCTGACTTGTGACACATTTAAAGTGTTACCTTTTCTCTCTGATCATGGTCACTGAATCAATAATGTATTATTGTCCTTTTTTTATTTGCCCAGAGAAGCTGAGGCTGCCCCATCCCTGGAGGTGTTCAAGGCCAGGTTGGATGCGGCTTGGAGCAATGTGAGCTAGTGGAAGGATTAAGATGATCTTTAAGATCTCTTCCAACCCAGGCCATTCTGTGATTCTATGATTCTCTTCTTCTCAGTAAGGCTTTTTTTAATATGCAAATATTCATGAATATCCCTGAACTTTTTTTTTTTCCTTGGGCTGACAAAATTTTTATTTTTTTTTCTTTTTCCTCACTTTTTTATTTTTTATATATATGTATATTCTAACATCAATGTGGATGATGTTCTCATAGAAAGACACCGATACAGATCTCTAATGAACAAAGCATGCCACCATGTCTGGAAAAAGAATCATATGCTTGAATTATCTAAACTCAAGAGCTGGTTTAAGTAAACTGGGGGAAACAGACTTGAAAAAGAGATTTCTTAGAAGCATACAATGGTTCGGGTTGGAAGGGACCTTAAAGATCACGCAACTCCAGCTGTATATAGAAACTAACTGATTATACCTTCCTATTCAATGGTTGTTAGTAGTTTAGAACCATAGAATCATAGAATAACTCCTGGCACTGCACAGGACAACACCAAGAATCCCACCATGTGACTGAGAGCCTTGTCCAAATACTTCTTGAACTCTCTCAGGTGGGTGCTGTGACCACTTCCCTGGGGTGCCTGTTCCAGTGCCCAACCACCATCTAGATGAAGAACTTTATCCTGATATCTAATCTAAACCTCCCCTGACCCAGTTTCATGCCAGTTAGGGTGTGTGAGTCTCAGCTTGCAATCACTCTGCTGAAATGAAGCCACAGTCTCACCTAAAGTGCTCTTGCAAGGTGGCTGAAGAATTTTTATTGGGCAATGTTCAAACACAAGCAGTTCTCCTGTATGGTAATTTCCTGTTACCCCAAGTTTTTGGCTCTCATTGGCACTGATTTCACAATCTGAACTACACTGCACTAGCCACGATAGGAATACTGTGCTTGACAAACGATGGACTTAAACTTCACAACAGTGCTATTTTGGGCCTGACCAGAGCAGTAGGTATTGAAAATCTGTCTGCTGTGATTTGTTTCAGGAGATATCCTGCCCAGTATTCCAAAACCTGCACTGTGACTTTTATTGCAGAATTTCTCCAGGCATTTATATCCCTTCAGACAGGCACCCTGCTCCTCATGTAATTGTAGGACATTACACGAATGTTCCACTCTGTAGTCGCTATGAATATGTAGATGTGCCTGTGCTACCAGCAGGTGTAACCCTCTAACTCACTCTGCAAGGGCTGAGCTTTATTACTCTTTAGAATGAATGAAATTATACATTAATTCACTTAGAGAAAAAAATAGATGCTGCATAGACAAGACTTCAACTGGGGCAGTTGAGCCAGGACTCAACGGAATTATGATGCAGCCCTAGCTGTATTATGATGGCTGTGGCAAAAACTCCTTTGCCCATCAGCACAGGGCAAGAAATGTGGTGATCCCTCAGCTTCCAGTCCCTCAGGCATGGACTGTTCTGCTCACTCTTCAAGTACAGACTAATGTGCAAAACAAATATTCACAGATTATATGCTTTATCTGGGGTGTTCCCTTACTCCCTATGCATGGGCAATATCGCCTGAAAGCTCTCAGGAAGTTAGAAGTCAATAAAACAGAAACTGGCAATATTATTACACTGCAAAGCAGAATTCAGTTTTTGAGCTGAACTGAAGGAAAATCTCAACCAGCATTTGACTGTTTGTTAATTAGTGGTTTATTTCGACAGTTATAAACTGGTTTTGTGCAGCAGAAGTCACTGCATTTTGAACGTTTCATAAAAATGCTAAAATCCTTGCCTTTGTCAAAAGGAAAAAAGTTCTTAAATTTTGCTCCTTTATTAAAGAGTAGGCAGACCAGCCTTTCCCTCACTTCCCCATGTGAGGCACTCTGCCACAGAAGAGCAGGGTGTCCAGCAGGACCCGTCTTTCCCAAACCCACACTGGGGAAGAAGCTTGTCCTGTACAAGCTGTGTGATGGCACTTGAGGTGATCTGCTCCATGGGGAAGCTGTTGCCTACTCAAGGACTATGAAGTTGCCTGTGCTGCCTTCATGCACTGCAAAGAACATCTCAGTGCAGCTCTGCTCCTTGGAGGGGCTGCTCACCAGGAATTTGCAGGAGCAGGAGCAGGGCAGCAGCATCAGATGCTGGCACGGCCACTGAGGCAAACACAGCCAGGCTGAAAACAGCAAGTTTTGCACCCAGGTGGAGATTTGCTCTATGTTTAAGTAGGAGCCTGTGCAGAGAGTTTCTAGGAGCAGTGAGCTGTGATCCTGCAGGATCTCGTTGCCCCGGCGATGGACAAAACACAAGGAATATCCCATCAGATGCTCCATGGAGCATGTGCACTCCAGCACCACACGGATGTCAGAACATCTCTCTGGATGCTGCCTGACAGTGTCCCGCTCCAGGATGAAAGAGTGACCAGGGGGTGGCCGCAGGAACACGAGCAGCTGGTAGAAGATTCTGTTCTCGAAGATACTCCAGGATTCATGGCTGCCATCCATTCCACTGTCTGGGTAAATCTCTGGCATGAAAGTCCTCCGGGAAAACTCTCGGCTGATATACACGAGGTCACGCACCAGCTGCTTCAGATTCCTGCAGGGGTCACGCAGTTCCTGCACTGGTAATTGGGTGGACTCAGCCAAAAGCCTGGTACCACTGCTTGCTTGGTTGAGGTCTTGTTCCCCCTTGTTGTCATCCTCCTCCTTGCTGTTGGAGGCAAGCTTCCTTTGCCAGGCCAGCCAGCACACCTCCACGAGAATGGCTGATGCAGTGGCCCAAAAGAGCCAGTTCTTAATCACAGAATGGAGGAGGGCTTCTTCCAGGGACCTGGCCTGCTCAACCTCCTGCCACAGCCGTGTCATCTCCTGATGCAGAAGCTCCTTGCGCTGCTGCATCTGCTGTGCTGAGGCCATATCAGCCTGTGGATCGTGTGTCGGCCTGGGCAGCATGGCCAGCACAGCCACAAGGAACACGACTGCCGCAGTCATGGCCTGTGAGAGGTGGGGGAAAAGGGGGCCAGCAGCTCTGGGTGACAGGGAGCATGAGACTGGGGTAGCAGGACAGGAGCTTCCTGGTGTTGGCTCCCACTGTAACCTATTCTCTGTGATGTCACAGCCACCAGAGCCATATCATGAGGTTGACAAGCCCCAGACTCCATCCCCACCCCTGCTCATTGTGTTCTGGGCATCACAACACTGAGTGCCAACACACCCACAGGAGCTCCCAAGGGAGCTTTTTCCCTTGGCAAAGCAAACTCCCAATGCCACCACAGAGACCCCTGAGCTCCTCTGACCCATTCCCAGTGGCAGACCCCTGCCTGGCCCTGAGGGATTAGATCTCCTGCTTTGGCTTAGAAAGCCCCCTAGGCATTTGCTCAAACCTTCATCCAGCCCAGCCCAATCGTGGAACAGAGCAAAGAGCCGAAAACATCAGATAAAAAAGATTTCACTGACTGACAGAATCAGAAGGGAGCCTTGAGATCACACTAAACTTTGACTAAGTTGAGCCTGAGCTTATGGAGGATAAAATTTAGTGTGTGTTTCTGCAATATCTAATAAATATCGACAATCAGCAGAGACACTGACTTGCCTGTTATCTTTATTATTAAGCCCAAGTTTCCTAGAACAAGGAAAGACTTTGTGCAAGAGGTAAAACAATGTATTAATGATGCTGTGGGATGTGGGGATGAGATGTCCAGCTCTGCCTTGAGCTCAAAGACTGAAGTTTAGCTGACACCTGAAGAGGTCAGTGGCAGACCCTGACTGTCCTGAGGGGACAGACCAGGCCCACACAAGGTCTTACTTTGGTGAATCTGAATTGCTCTGAATTGTTCTGGCCAGATGTACAACAGAGCTTCCCAACAAAGGTCAGGGGTCTTCTGTGGTCCCACAGAGATGGGATTAGTGGAAATTTATATTTTGCTGATTGGTTTTAGTCATAAAGAAGTAGCTCACACACAGAGACACACACAGGTGACTGTGAATGTATCAGCCTGGAGATAAAAACATTCACAGTGTGTGGAGACATCACAGCTCAGGGACAGAGGATGTGACCTGAGCACATCCTGTGATTTACAGCTGAAAGGTCCTCTGCAGATACAAAATTTGGGGGTGGGAGCTGGGCTCTGCTCCCTGGCAATCAGTGATGACAGGACAGAGCCTTAAGCTGTAGCACGGGAGGTTTAGGTTGGACATCAGCAGGAATTTCTTCACAGAAAGGGTGATTACACGTTGGGATGGCTTGTCCAGGGAGGTGGTGGAGTCACCGCTCCTGGAGAGGCTTAAGCAAAGACTGGACGTGGCACTCAGTGCCATGGTGGTGTTGGTTCATAATTTGGACTCGATGATCTCAGAGGTCTTTTCTAACCTGATTGATTCTGTGATTCTGAGGGGGTGTTTGGAGTTACAGCATTTGCACTAAGTGGAGGCTTAGGGCGTTCCCTGTCCGGTTTCCCCCACTGAAGGATGTTTGAGGGCTGTTTCACTGCTTAGCCCCTTACACACAAAACCTTTACTATAATGATGTCTCTAGCAGGTGGTATTGTGTGTCCTGTAGCTGTCTCAGGCTTGGCACCATTAAAAATCCCCTCCTTTCTTTCTTATTTTAATGCTTAGGTCTTTTCCCCTGTAGACTCAACAAAATGCAAAACTCATTCCTTTTTTTATTTCTCTTTGGTGGATATATATGGATATACAAATATATTGGTATTCATGAACTTGAATTTTATCTATTCTTACTCCACCCCCCATCTCTCCTCTTCCCTCTCTGTATCCATATTTATTGCATTAACTTTATCAGTCAGCCTCGAATTTTATTGTGTCACCAAAGGAAGAACCTATTTCATCAGTGGGGGAATGCACCAATTCTTCTGAGGGTTTTTTCCCATTAAGGAAAAGCATTTCCCTGGTAAATGCTTCCTTTTGGAGTGTTTCCAACAAAGGTGTTTCCAGAGGTCTGATTTTCAGCTGCTGAGCACACAGTGCCAACACCAGTATTGATATTTACTGGGACACTTTATAGCTTCAGCAGGAAAGGGTTTGTATGTGTCTATTTAAAAAGATATTCTTCAAGATATTTTTCTAAAATGTCTCAACAGAACTGTATTTATCCTTCTAGACTTGATATTAAGGTAACCGGCCAGTGGATCAAACTCATGAGATAAATTTATGAAAGATATAAACATGAAGAAGCAATTTGTCTGACAGAAAATGTGTGTAAGCAGGTATAAGGGTAGGTAACAAGAAACACCCTCTACTCACTGATTCTGTTGCCATACTCCTTCTTTCCATTTTAAAGCAATATAAATTAGAATTTATCTGATTTGCTGTTATGAAAATCAGCATTGACCTAACCTCAGGAACTTACCCACAGAATGTGGGAGATACATCCCAGAGTTAGACATCCCGATGTGGCAATGAAGCTCTCCTGATTTTTATAAACTCCAGACCTAGACCTAAAGGTGTAATTTTTGCAAGTTGTTTTGCCTTCAGCCTTAGTTCACTCATGCTTTGTAATTTTTAGACTGCCCTGACTGTTATGGATTGGAAACATATTTTCTCTAATACGCAAGCATTGTTGGTGGAAAATAAAGTGTAGACTAGCACACAGCTAATTCATAAAGAAGAATCAGAAAACATAAAGATACATTGCAAAGCCTGGGGAGAGTATCCTCTAAGAGAGATAAAAAGAGAGTTCCCTAAAGGGTTTAAAAGAATGAAAAAAATCAGAATGTTCCTGTTGCTGCTACAACATGATATGAACGCTGATTTCTTCAGGCTCTCCCTCCTATCTCCTTCTGAACAGGATCCCTTGTTTGCATGCTTCAGTCCTTGCGGGGTAACTCTTGCTGCTCTTCTGGTGAGTTTTGCCTTATATACACCTGGTTTTACATAACCTCATCAAGACTTCATCCTATATTCCCCTCCCCTCTTCTTCAGTTTCAGTTACAGATCCATCTGCACTATTTCTTCATAAAAGCCTTTATTTAAGGGAACAGCTCCTACCCCACTGCGCTTTTTTCAAACAGCAGCTGTGCAAGGCTGGCCTCATAAATTTATTTAGTTATCTTTATTTTGATGTGAAGCATTAACTCTTAAATAACTCTGTTGGATTTTTTTGTGCATCCCTAGGCAACCACATGCAAAAACCCCCTAGCATTTCACACTACATCCATGTCTTTCCCTTTCCTGGATTCTAAACCCAGACTTTACCATTTTAATCTGCCTCAGGATATTTTATTACTGTATTTGCTCATGTCTAAGCCATAATTTTTTTAAGGTATTTCATCACATATATGCTAATGAAATGTGCCAAACCAATGCTTGTTCTTTGGATGGTGGATGTCTAGGATAGATGAAACAAAGCTTCTTGATGGAAACTACCTCCATGGAATTTGAACATCCAAATCCAAGCTGATTTTTAATATACTCTTAGATAAAACTTTTATCTATCTATCTATCTATCTCTACACAAACGTTTTAATTGCTATGACATCTTTTCCCTTCAGATTTCTCTTTTCTGATAAAAAAATAAATTCTTATTTTGCTGCTGGTGCCAGTACTTGAGGAGTTCTCTTCTCCTTCCTAAGAGAAGCTGATTTAGTTTTAAATGTCATATTACATTCCTGGCTGCGGTTTAACATAACTTCTAAAGATTGTCTAAGAAATCTGTGTCCAAACAAAAGAAAGAAACTGTTTCTGTAATTATGGACAACATATTCTGATATAGCCATAGCAAGGAAGGAAGAAATCACTAGTAAATAGCATTTTTCTCAATCTCTTCCTTACAGGTTGTGAATAGCAACCCTCACAGCACTGATCAGTAAACTTTGAATTAACTCTCTTTTAGAGGAAAACTTGTGCTGTCCATGGTCATGAAGGAACGGAAACAAACAGGCCCATTATGGATGCAGGCGAAAGGGAAACTCTCATTTCCCCTTGGAACAGGACAGAAACTATTTGGAAAAATACTGCATCCTGAAGTTTGGAGGGAACTCTGTTCAATGATAGATCCTTAAAATTTTTTACATTCTTTCCTGTTTTCTGTTCACAGTTATAGAGAACCATTACTTTTATCTTTTTCTGTTTGTACGATTGTGTCCAGAATACGTGTCTTTCAACTTTCAGCTTTCCAAAGGAATTAAATTATGTCTGAAAACTTTTTACATTTGTGCAGTTTGCCTCCCCCAACTCTCTCCAGACTTTGCTTTCCCCACCACAGACATACAGTAATTGCATAATATTGATGTTATTCTCCTATTTTTCAATTCTAATTCTGTGCTGCCATACTTCAAAATACCAATTTGTTTCTTAACATCTACAGTGTATATGGAGTAAGGCTGTACTGTTAGCCAAGCTGTCCAAACTGATTTGTTCCTTTTCAGGCATTTTTGGTGTTTTAATTAGTTTAGCTCCTTACAGTGGATACAAACTTTCTCTTTTTTTAAAGTTTACAGTCTCCCTATTTACCACATCCCTTCTGCCCATTAAATTCTTCCTGTTTTTTTAAAATTGAATCATTAATAGTGTTTCTGTTGGATCATGACAGCTTTGCTTGTTGCAGTTGTCATTTTCAGTGTATCAGAGCTGACCCAGAGTATGGCTGACAGTGATATTGCTCCAAAATGAAAATTAAATGGGGCGCCAGCTCCTGCTGGATAGATAGTTTACTTGAGAATATATATCTGCAAAATAACTAAATCATGATGAATGAGAAAGGAAAATAGAAAATCTTACAAGAGGAGATGGGTTGTGTTAACACTGAATAAAGCAAAAAAAAAACATGCGTTGACATAGAAATGGAGTAAAATAACTGATACTAGCAATGCTGTAAATAATAATTCAAATTGTTAGCCATAATAACTGGTAATGCAGGTTGGCACCATGAAGTACTGTCTCCAGGCAGAAGTACTGCCCTGAAGAAATTCTAGTCTGGGTTTAATGATAATCTGTCGCTAAAAGTAAGTACTGCAGCAAGTGGGGTTTGGGGGTTTTTTGTAAATAAAAATTGTCTATGAAGAAGCAAAAGCCTAAGGGAAGATGTGGGAGATTGGAGACTGCCTGAGAGAAGGATGGGAGAAAAAGGGAATCCTAGACCAAAGGAGTCCCAAGGGCTGGAAAGAGAGCTAGGGACAAAAGTCCTGTTGTGGGAATATGCCCTGATATCCATTCTAGCATAAGAAAGAGTATTTGAGAGGCAAATTTGTCCTTGATTTGAATTATATTTTAATATATTTGATGGTTGAAGGTGTATTTTTCTGCATGCCTGGCCTCTGTTTTCCCTGGAAGGAAACATCCTTTCTTCATATAGAGGAAAAACACACAGAAGCAAGAGGAAAGGGGCAAAATACTGCAAAAAAGACACAGGCAACACAGCTCCAAGAAGGATAACTGATTCGTCCGGACCTTTACAGAGCAGATAAAGCACATGGGGAAAATCAACCATCACAGTTAAATGCTCTGTGGAGAAGGAAAATCTTTGGCATCTGAATCCCACAACCCGGAGCCCACACTGCAGTCAGCATCCATACTGACCTGGGGACCCGACAGGTTCCTTTTTCCTCCCACATTAACCCAGTTAACTCAGTGTTGATTTCAGACCACAAAACAGTCCTTACTAAGATGAAAATCCAGCTCAAATTAAAAATGAACAGTTAAAGGCTAAGTTATTTTTTCCAAATCCTGAGCAATTGAAAGGAAAAATCTCCCAACAAAAGAAGGAAAAATTGCATGTCAGTAGCTGTATGGAAGGTCTGTCTTTGTTGTCTCCTCAGTCAGATAGAAGTTTTTTCTGGTTTATGAATGAAAAAATAGAATTTATTAGAGAGATACATACATGTGCAGATGTGTGCACACACTTTAACCATTCATTTTATCCTCTTGAAAGATCTTTGTTAACAAGGGTCCAAATTTTATTTTCATGAAACCACTCAGCTGATAAGAATGCAAAACTTGTAATGGTTATGGGAAAATATTAATTGAGATCAGGTCAGGACTTCACATAAACATATTTTCAGTGGGAGAGCAGGAATGATTATCCAGCCACTGAAGATTCTTTCCATCTATTTATCTCTATGAAACATCTTAAAATTTGTTTAGCTTCAATGCACAAATACTTATTTTGACCTTAATAGGTTTTACACACAGTAGAAGGTAAGTATGAGTGCGGCTGATTCCTATCCTGACAACACAGCTCATTTTATAGAAAGCTATTTTAACCAAATGTTGACTTTGAATCAGCACAGAGGGAGGGAATTGTTTGGAGCCACAGCCAGTGAGATCCTAATATCAAACTTGCAGTTTTTTCATTTTTAAAAGAAAACTCACCTAAGGATTCCTAACAGACACTCAAGATTTGCAATAGGATTTTCACTTGGTCTTGTTTTCACTGCAAATGCTGCAGAGATACAAACTGAAACAAAGACCTGCTAAGCAACCAATTCTGTTTTTTCAGGGCATAGAGGATGGCTTTCACCTCATCTCTGCTCTGAGTTCCCCTTCTTTCATATTCTTATTAATGAGCTCCTATTTAGCAACAGAAGTTGTTGTTAAGTGAAAAGTATGATGGCACAGGACAGACAGATACCTGACAAACCAGACTTCTGCTTAAGTAAACTAAGGACTGGGTGAACATAATCTTGATTCTCACATGCTGTTTAAATAAAAGCACTGCTCCTTTCAGACACAAAGGTAAGCAAAGCACAGCTGTTCAGGAGAAAGCACAAAGACAAATTGTGCAAATCACTACAGTATGGCAAAAAGCACTGGGCTGCTGCAGTGACGTCAATGTGCACCAGCACAGGATTTGATCTTTAACTCAGTTTGTCAGCAAAGGGAGTAAGTTCAAAAGAATCCTTATTTTCAGCATGTAAATCCTGCTCTGTGCAGCCTTAAAAAATAGTCTTTGTAACAAGTGTGCATTTAGTTTTGCTTTCAATTATTCCCACTATCACGGAGAAGAACTTGCACATTTATATCATCATTTTAATATAGAAAATTATACAGATATGTTTGATAAGATCCATTTCCCCAAACCTGCAGTCACTAAACTTTAAAAATACTGTCCCACTCTTTTCAATCTGGCTTGGAAAGTAAATTTAGAGGACATGTGAAGTACTGGAATGTCAGCCTGGGACAGCCAATCCATTTGTGAGGTCTGCAGAGCTGACACAGTGAACATGGTGTCTTTACAGGCTACCCCGTTAACCCAGCTTTAAAATCTTTGAGCTTCCTCCTTTGTAAGATTACATCCTGAGTTGTTATTTTCCACCTATAAACAATTAGAAAGTAACCACTTACATTTCCATTATATCAAAAAAGCTGATTTTCTATTTATTTGTTTAATTTATTTTTAAAGATTTTTTTTTTCTTTTTCTTCACCCCTTTTTTTTTTTTTTTCCTACTAGAATCTGGAGTTTGACTTTTCCCACAAAACAAAGCAAAAGTCCTTGATCTTTTGCAGGAATTAGTGGCACGTCATTTAACAGCATCCTCATCTCCTGTGTGTGATCCAGATGAATCCACACCACTGAAAGTCAGCAGAGCCAGGTAGATTTACGTCAGGTGAGGTCTCCTCTGATCCAATATTGTCCAGCCTGGGTGCCTTTCAGTGCTGGAGAATACAGGTAAAACAAGGTGAACAGCTCCATCACAGACTGGTGTTCTCACATCAGTTCTGCATGTTCTCAGATAGATAAATAAATAGGGAGGTATTTTTGTGACAACATGGAAAGTGACTTTTCCTTTTAAAAAGGAAGGTGCTAACAAGAGTCTGTAATGCAGTTACTGCTTAAAAGGCAAAATTGGTGCACATGTGGCACTGGTCTGAGCATTCCTAGTCTGAATCCCCTTCCTAGACTCAGGGAACTATATCTCCCGTTGGAAGAGCAGCGATGTCCATTTGGCACAGGAGTGGCTCCCTCTTTTCTCTCAAAGCCAAGCCAGGATGGTGCCACCACTACTCTGTGCCAGCCTCGTGGTTAGAAATCCCAGGACAGAGTTGAGGATTTCACTGAGGCTGTAAACAATTAAAAGCACTACCTCTCCCAGCAAGGAGAACGCACCAATTTCCTGTACAGGCATCAGGCTGGACCAAAGATACGTTCCATCCCTCCTGTACTACAGTGCTACTAAAAAAATCAAAATTAAAGGTGAAAAGATAAACAGTTTCCAGACAAAACCAGAGTAACTCTGGAACCTCACAGCTAGTGCTCCCTTTCTGAGGATGGCAGTGTCAAACTCTTTTACCAAGACTGAATTAAACAGTCTTTGAATAAAACATGTGAACAACACCAGGAACAACACCCCCCCATGTGAGTCGCTGCATCACTGGGGTACAAAATCAAGCTGTTTTCCCCCTGTCTCTCTCCCTGCCCTCATGAATCTTGCACTGCTGAGCACAGCAGCCCAGCTCCTGTGTGTCTCCACACACAGCTACACACTCTACAGCCAAGGCTGGGGACAGACACCAGCACTGAAGGAAATACTGATTCCTTAAAGAAGGGCTGCTGATTTTTCTGCTCTACAATAATCCCTCACACGGGACCCTGATGTGTGTCCAGACTTTCCTCTTACGTTTATTTGCTTTTCACATTTCAGCTACTATAAGGGGGAAGATTCATGTTTTACAAGTATTTCTTCCCAGCTTCATTAGATTGAATATTTCAATAATTTCTTTTAATTGGCATTTTCAACAATCTCTTTCTCAGAAGTATCAGTCTCTCTATAAGTGGTTTATTTGAGTGCTTTATACTGACAGAATACACAAATAACTCATCTAACCTTGTGTCAGTCTGGCAGAGGCGGACTGCACTCAATAGTTGATGTATTTAATAGCTGATTTTGTTGCCTGCATTTCTTATGGAAAGAAATCACATGGTGTTAAGTGCTGTCAGTAAATGTTTAAGAACGAGAAACTGTATTTGAATTATTCCATTCCATATTCTATTGGTCTATTGAATATCCAACCCAGGAAACAAGTCTTGGCTCTACGTTCATCTTTGTTTCCATATTGATGGGTTTTAACTGTCTCATTCCTTTGCAACCTTAGAGCAACCTGATAATTTATTTATTTTATATATAAATAATCAAGAGCAACCTGATTATCCATTTATTTTATAATGCCACTCAGAACATTGCTCTCTTTGACTCCTTTGACTTCATGGAACTGCAGGGAAACCTCTTGTTTCTAAAACTTAACTCCATTAGTGCTGGTCAAAATCTGCATTTTCCAATTTATTTTTTCAATATGTAGACATACTAAGACATACACATAAATATTTCCATTAAAATAATTTTTAAAAATTCTCAATGGTCATTGATTTAAAAGTGTTGGATCAAAAATAAAAATAATCTATACACACACACTCTGAAGACGTCAAAATCTGGAAGTAATTTTCCAAAATGAGTGCTACTCCCAGCACACATTCTAAATAAATATCCATTGTCATTTTCTGAGTAGAGCAGCATATTTCTCCTGTAATACACTTTTCCATGCTGGCCAATAGATTTCTGCAAGATGATGATTTGTAAATAAACTAAAAATTATTTTTAACATAGCTGTTTATTAAACAAGAATTATGTAGTATACACTGCAGTATTAGAAAACATCTCTATGATCTCAAAAACTGCAAGCAGTAGCCCATGAGTTAGAATGTTCATTAAATATTTCTTTTGCTATTGTCTTTTGACCTCCTGTTTTCCTCCTGCCTTTTTAAAATACTGAACACTTTTAAAATCTGAACACTGTAGAGTCCCCCAAGCTAAGAAAAAGTAAATGTTTATTTAGAAAAAGGTGAATGTCAGTGTTTATCATGAGACTAAAGCACTTTAAAAGGGAAGTAATCTCTCACATTCCAACTCAAAAGCAAACTTCTGCCTAACAAGTAGGCTCAGGAACATTTCCCCTTGTTCCTTCTAGTAGTCCTCTTGTTTCCACAGCTTTTATTATGTTCTTCTCACAAGCATCTGGGACTGGCATCAGGTAGTGCCAGAACCATCTACCAAGACATGTCCTGCAGGTCTCATAGTATGAATCTGTCATATCACATGCAAAGCAGGTAAATTCCCATGTATTCTTCTTCACATTAATGGCAATAATTTTCAGTATAATACGGCCTTTGAACTACCATACACCTGATGAGTCTCAAAACTGGAAACTTCTGAAAGACGGAACACCTTTAAGTTGTGAGAACTCTGGAACCAATCCTGTCTTTCTCTAATAATAAGGAGTGTACAGCTGAAGAAGACACCTTTGGAAGGAATTCACTTGTTTCTGTTGCCATTTCCTGTAAGCAGTTCATTGTGCTCTGAACCCTTCTGCCAGGAGCACTGAAAGGAGAGGCTGCTCCTCTGGCAGTTCTGTCTGCTCCCTCAGACTCCAGTCCATGCCCAGCTTTGGCCCGCAACAAAGCAGCACGTGGCCACACAAAGAAACCTGCTCCTGCTGCAAAAACCCTCGGCTGTCACAAACCCCAAGTGGGAGCTGGTCCCACAGAGCAAGGGGACATTACTGAGCCATGCAGTGACTGAGAACCACACCTCCAAGAGCTGTGGAAGGGACTGTGGCATTAACAGGAGTCTCTGAGTACAAACAATTTCAGCACAGCTCTGCAAAAGCAGCAGAGCCTGGCTGCAGCCCAGTGGCATGGATGGGTGTCCAAATTAGCCTGGAGATGGACGGGACGGGACGGGACGGGACGGGATGGGATGGGATGGGATGGGATGGCAGCAGCACTAGTGGTTTCAGCCTCAGAAGCCTTTCAGTGACATAGTTCTGATTATACCATTTCGTAAGTACAGGTTTTAATTCTTACGTGTTATTCTCTAATCCCATTTCAAGAACCCTCTCCTTAGCCCTCAACAGCTCCAAAGATGACCTTTCCATCCTCTGGCTGTCTCTCACAGCACAGATCTTTTCCAAGCTCCTTAGAAATAGTGGCAGATCACCACAATGGTCATAATGATAAGACCCCTAGGAATGATGGACATCAGAGATCCCTCAAGTTCTTCCTATCAGCTTGAGCTCAGTTACAAGATGAGGGTGATGGTAAGAAGAGTAAACAAATGACCAGTGAATGGCAGGATGTGCTCTGAACGTCCTGTCTTTTCACTTTGAATGTTCAGAGAATCTCTAACTGCAGTCCATTTCTGGGAAATCTAAATAACAGGACCAGCTACATGTTCCTGCTGCCTAAAGAAGGTAATTCTGCCTTGCAGGACTTGGTTATTCACCAAGAGTTAAGTTGGAAGGGTGACAGAGGGGGCAGGCAGACAGGCACCAAGAAGAACACAGGCAAAAAGTAGAACTGTCCATATTTGCCTTGACATAAGCTTCAAATACAGAAGCACCAAGTTCATCTCTGTAAGGATTCCTTTGCCTTTAATCTGCATGTTTGTTTTACCCAAAATGATCACATTCACATGGAAGGAATATGAGGGAAGCATTCTTTCTGAACTACTTAGAAGGGCTTTTTTAAAAGCCCTTTCATATTTACATGAACCATCCAAGCAATTTGACCGGTATTCTTTCAAAAATATGCTCCAAAACCTTAATCCTGCAAACATGTAAATCATTCCTTTATTCCTGAGAGTACAATGCACACAGGGATAGACATTCTCTGCATCAGAAAGATACACAGGGCCACACCCCTGCTTTGAATAAATTTTCAAAGATTAATTTGTTTTAAAAAATTAAGGGGATGTGCTCCCCTGAAAGCGTGAGCCACAGCCACAATCCAGTAGGCATGGGCAACTGAGGCTTAATAAGTGATGGGTCCTCATCAGGTGAGCTGCAGTGTCTCACCTGTCTGAATTTTTTTCTTTTTCCAAATGCAAAATAAGATACGGAAGCTTAAATCCCTGTCCCTAACCCTGAGGCTAATGCCTTTTATTTGTGCATCCTACGTACAGGCACTCAATTACCACAGACCAGCTGATGAGTCCCAACTCATTAAGTTGTGCTAACTCAATTGTGTCCGGGTTGATGATAACTTGTGAGGTTCACGGGCATTGCAGCTTCTGCTTGAGACAGAAAGCCCTGGACAATAATAAACAGCAGTGAATGAAGTGTTCCCATGTACATGGCTTTCATCTGATCTGACCCGTTTCTGATGCTCTCTGGAGTCTCCACCTGAACCAGCTGCCTCAGCTCCTCGCAACTATCAGGAAAGGTCTTGTCAGCTGAGTTAGAAGAGCTCAGTGTCTCAATTCCATTCCCGTACACAGGCCCCGGCAGTGTTTGATGTCTGGATGGCTCCCATGTGCCTGTTCTTTCTGCAGCAGCAGTCAAGGGCCAAGCAGGAATCTTTAAAACCAAAGTACCTCTATGTGGGGGCAACTGAATGAAGGTCTGCATTCACCTGTGTCACCAAATGAAGGGGTCTGCTCCTCCTACACATCCGCTACTGTCTAGTGCCAGAGACAGGACAGTGGATTTAGTGGATCTTTGGTCCGACTGGATGGAACCCTTTTCCATTTTCCTGTTAAAATGGCAATGGGACTTACTTTAAGGCTGAGTTACACGTCAAATGACTTTCTGTGAATTAATTCTCTTCTGCAATATGCTTATTGGGCAGAGTGTCTCAGGCAGGGATTTACTGTTCAGAACAAGTTTACAGCAGGAGCAAAGCCTCTGACTGGCAGGGTTTGGGTTGTGGACCAGGCTGCAGTGGAGGTGACTATACTGTGCTGCCAACTGAGACCGCAGCCTGAACCTCCTCCTGAAACCTTCATCCAGCCACCCTCCTTCCTGTGGCTTCTGTCCCCTCTTCTGGCACAGCATCCACCATTCTTCACTTGTCCCCAGCAGTCCGCCCACTCAGCCTTACCACAAAGTCAAAGTCCCTCTGTATCCCTGTTCCAGAGGCTGTGTCCACTGTGTATCCCTGCCCAGGTCCTTCCTGATAGTCTGGGACCTGCTTCTCAGAGCCCATAATTCAGAAAGGGCTTCACATTGCAGGGTTAGGAAGAATCCTCTTCAGCTCTGCCAGTTACACAAAATACAGGGTTTGCCGTGCCTCAGGCTTATTTTGTCCCATCTCCTGGGTGAAACAATGCCCCTACACAGTTAGTGCACCCTCACTGTTTTCCTATCCTGGCAAACACCATCCATATCCCCCTTCTTATTTTGACCCTGCTCCTCTTTATTCCAGGGATGGATTGCTTTTGTTTTTTTTTTTTTTTTCCCCAAATACATGAACTCATATTTGCTCTGCTGATATTTGTAGTTTGTAGTCGAAAAATGAAGTCTGAGTGCTGTTTCAAGATTTTCCACCACATTTCTAATTGTTGTTATCTGCTTTCCACTTTCATTTTGCTGCTGCTAGAACTAAGGCCACATGCAGAGGGACTTTGTAGGCGAATTCAACTAAGCTTTGTTTTCTCAGATGAGCAATGCTCTTGCTGTAAGTGCCTGTCATCACAAGCCTTTAGAAAATATGTCATGAAAACAGGGAGTGACTAGGGAAAACAAGAAACAAAAGAGTACAAGTACATGTGGCTCTAGTTTTAGAATTAGAAATTGAGGAAAAGGCTTTATATAATACATCAAAAGACTTTTATATAAGTGATTTATTTGGTTTAGTATAAGTGATTTATTTGGTCTATTTTTGTTCTAGGCTTTCAGTGTTATAAATAACAGCAAGGTCTCTTTCAAACAGAAATACAACACACACCTTGCTAAGACAGAAACTTTCCCACTTCTCATGTAGGAGAGATGAGGTACTGCTGGATGTTAGTCATAATTCTGGCACACTGGCAGGTATTTCTCCAAAAATAACACTTGGAAATATTAATTTACAGCTTTGGAAGTTAAAGGGTAGTTGCAAGTACAAAGAGTTACTTCTCTTACAAAACTCATCCAAATTCCTGCTGTAGTCGCATCATAAGCCCCACAATGCCAGATTCTCACATAACATGTCCATTATCATCCCAGCTGCTCCCTGCTTCCTCACCCAGGAGCGGAAGCTGTGTTGGATCACCCACAGCACAGGGACAATGTGGGAGCACACACAGGAGGAAATAGCAGCAGCCTCTCTGATGGAAGAACAACTCTCTGTGCCAGCTGCTCCCTGATGAATAATAATATTAATTCTGCCCCTGAGGGGTATGCAAGGCTGCTTTTTGCTTCCCCATCTCCCTCACATGCCCACAGTGAGCAGGGAGCTGCTGGCACAGGGTAATCTTGTTCTGTGAAGACTTTTCTTAGAACTGGTTTCTGCGCTGGCCTTGCATCTATTCAAAATTATTCCTGCCTGGACACAGGCAGTTTTTTCCCACTAATCTCAGGTTGTTTACAAAACACTTACAATCAATACTGCCCAAGAGCCTTTTTTTACCTATCTCATTTGAAAATTAAGGAATTAAAAAATATAATTGCAGAAGATGCGACTGACCCATGCCTAGAAGTGTTCCCAGGCTGGATGGGGCTTGGAGCAACCTGGGATAGGGGAAGTTGTCCATGGCAGGGGGTTGGAATGAGTTGATCTTTACGTTTCCTTCCAACCCAAACCATTCTGTGATTCTATGATTCTATTCTCGCTCTGGACAATCCCCAAACACACAAATATTTAATGCCCCTTCCACGCCCTCACTTAACAGAATGAGATTTTTCAGCTGTTTCCTAAGAAAATATAACTTATTCTACCTCAGTGCTTCTGGATTACATCAATTGAGAGGGAAAACCTGAAGCTCAGCCACATTGCTGGACACAAGAAAATCTGCCAGGGGAAGCTTCACAGAAGGAAGGAATTGAACAAGAAGTTGAACAAGTTCAACTTCTCACAAGTCTGGTGGCTCTTTCCTGCGCTCCAAAGAGCATGATGAACTCAAGTCTGAAATGTGGTGGTCATTCTCTGGAGAAGTTATTTTTTGTAGTTTATTAATGAGGTGTGCTGGCTCATAAAGACTGTAAAGATGCCTTGGTGAAAGAAATAATCTAATCAGGTTGATGGTCTCAAAGAAGACTGTGTTGAGCTAAAGAGGAGCAGGAAAAGTTTCTCATGATGCTCAGGCATATGACAAATGTGTATAGCTTTTTCTTTTTTACTAGTTGCCTTGAAAAAATAAAATACAAGTTAAACTGATGATTTTTTTCTTTGTTTTCTTAGCAAATATAAAATAACTTTGAACACTTTTTTCACAGATGAAGTCAAATGTTTTCTCTTCTTTGGATGTCTTGTAAAAATTAATGTCAATACATTTTCAGATAAAACCATTTTGAAATACTAATGAAAACACTTCAGTTAAAAATGTCAAAATGAAGACATTTATTTTTCATTCTTTATTTCTGTGATGACATTTGACAACAAAAGAAAAATGTGAAACGAACAGTGCTTTCTCAGCTTAGTTTGTTACTGGGTGACACAAAAGTTTACACCTTTTTTCTGCCATTGACTAGAAAGACCACTGAGGAGGATTTTCCACAATGTGAACAGAGTATAGAGAGGAATCCAACCAACAAATCTGAGAAAATACATTTTGGTGGGAGCAGAATAGAGAAACTCAAAGAGAACAGAGACCTTTGCTATGTAAAACACTTCTAGACAATCACAAGCAAATACCATATCAATGTGATTGATTTCTCACAAATGATATGCTGTAAAAAAAATTAACTCAATCTCTAAGCAAATGAAATCTCCTTAGCAGCTTTGCCTGTTCAGTTTATTTGCTGGTGAGCTAAACTACAGATTAAGAGCATTAACATGCACTTTCTACACTCAAAGGCCATGCTGAGGTGAGATAAGTATCTTCATAAGCTGATATTTAGATTTGAAGAGAGTGTGAAAGGGAGAAAACAGAACCAAAAGCCTCAAAGGAACAATAAAGCTCGTTTCCAAAAATATTGATTGAAGCATTGCTGTTTGAAGTCAGCTTGGCTCAGGCAGGTGGCTGATGAGCTGAAGGAATGTGCACTGTTTTGACAGGAAGGCAAACATATCAGTTTAAATTTAACAATCCCTCTACTCAAGTTGTCATTTCAAATCTTTCCTATGCCATTGACCTGACATTAGATCAATAAAATTATGACATTTTATGGCACATCAGTGACACAGCAAAATATTGATTGAAAATCCTAGAGGATGGAAAAATACCAGAAAGCATATATTACAGATGTGGGTTGTCTTTTGGTTTTTGGAATATTTTTTTATAGTCATGACCTCTTTTACATCAAAGACGTTAACTGGTTTCATCTTTGCCACATAACTTTATTTAGTAGTTACTGAAATTTTACCAGGGGATCCTTTCTGACTGAACAATCTTTGCCTGGCCCTAAAGGAGGCCAGTTAGCTGAACTGATTACTTTTTGTCTGAATATACACATTGAAAGGTATTTGTTCTTCTTGACTGTTTCTACTTCAATCTTATTTTCATCTTTCTATTATTTCTGTATGTGAGAAAGTATTATTACAATTTTTCTAGAAGTGCAGCTCGATACCCACCCTATGCATAAAACTAACTCTTTATGAATGATGCCAGAAGGTATGTTAAAATGTTATATTTTTATCAGTAGTCTCAAAGTCTAAATGGGAAAAAAATAACCTTATTTGAAGACTGACTATAAAACTCCCTCTTCTCAAGGTAGCCTAAACTAGTGCAAGTTTAGAAAAGTACACTAAAAAGCCCAACTTTATAAGACATAACATCTGGCACAATGTAACCGAAATGCAGAAAAGCATTGTTTTGTGATGTTAAGAAGGAGTAACAGTAACACAGATTATGTTTGGTGGAATCACAAATTTAATTTCCATTGCCCTGGACTTTTTCATAATTTGAAAGAGTTCAGCAGTGCCTACATTTTGGACACTGGGGGTTCTGTCTATGGCAGCAACATTCCTATTATCTGTGTAATTACCTCATAAGTTACTCTCCGAAGAGCTGATGAGGAAAGATGGGTGCTTAGCGGTGTGATTTGCATAACCTATTGTGGACATATGCATTAGAAAAAATTAAACAAATCTATAGACAGCACTGGCAACTTCATCCAGCCCCATAATTACAGACCCTGGAGTGTCTAGCACAGCTCTAGCCATCTGGTCCAATGAATCCCTGCTTGGATCATTGTCCAAATAAAACAATCTTCCACTTCATATTATTTCTAGGAGCGATATCCCCTTAGAGTACAACATTCCCATCTGCAAACTAAGGATCTTCTGAGTGAGGGAATAGTCATTGAAGAACTGATGTGCTGGATTAGATTGAGACTGAAATTATGGATTTTAACATTTTCCCTCAGCTATGCAGGGCTTGACTTGAACCAATCAGGAGTAACCATGTGTTTCTACATGGTAACTCTTTTCCTGACGACAACAGCAGGTCATTTGCAGTATAAAAACATCAACTGTGGCTCCACAACAGGCTAAAGCCTAAAAAGTAGCAGAACAAGAGAGCTTTCCAGGGAATACCACCTTTTTCTCATACCCAAATTCCCAAGGTTTGCTTTGGCTAGTGCCAAAGACAGGAAACATAGATATTGGATCTCACCAACCATGTATGTTCTCAAGAACTTGATGGATTCCTCCAAATGGCCCGACGAAGGTCAAAAAGTAGATAACTGAAACTAAATTGAACTCTTGACTTGAAAAAGTGGGAAGTGCTATTTCAATGTGTTCCTGTGATATGTGTGTGCATTACATGTGTCCCTGCTCAGATGCATACTTGTATTATTCTTAAGTCATAGTTATGGCCTAATTTTTAATAGTTCAGACTCCAATATATGAAACAGTGTTCAAATATATATTTTTGCATTGCTTTTAAATTTTCCCATCATATCTGTGATTAGTCTAAACTGCAAAGGCAAATTTTCCTCCACAGACAGCGGAAAACTTCATTCCTACAATTGCCTAACTGACTGCAGGTCTGCCTCTGAGTGCCACAGTGCAGATAAGAGTTGAAAAAGATGAACTGCCTAAAATAAGCGTGTTTTCAATTCATTAACTTTATAGTTGAAGTATTCACTTCTGATGTGGAGTTCCTTTGGTTGAGAGAATTTAAACCTCACTCGACCAGCATGAGTTTTCAAGCCACTGAAATAGATGGAAGACTTTACGGCATCATTCTTGTAGACCTCTTGGTGAAGTTATTTCTGCACCAAAGGTGTAAAATTTAACTGGGCTAGGGACAAGAGAGAAGATGGGTTTGATTCTATATATCCACCTGCATACCCTTCCTGCCCCTGGAACCACACTGACCAGCTGCCAGGAGCCAGTGCCAACCTCAGTATCGATGGAGCAGGTCCTGTTCTGCACTTCACACCTTCCCCAAGTGTTTGATCCTTTTCTCAGCTGATATGAAACAGCCAAACTCCTGTGTGGCCAGAGGAGCTTGGCTGGCCAACAGCAGTGTCTGGGGTAGGAAGTGTTGAGCATATCCCAGACCCCTTTTCAACTCCAGTTCACAAAGCCAAGGGCCTGGTTCACGTGTGGACACCTCGTGCCATTTTGGATTTGTAAGGTATTGTGTGTAGCCTCCGCTGCCTTCAAGGAGCAGGGATATCTGCTGTGGTTCTTCTGTGGCTCAGGGACCCTAAGACAGCTCACAGTAAGGGCCCATTTATAGGTGCAGCTGAAAAGTTTCTGTTTAACCTTAATTTCTAGCTGCTGCCGCTTTAAGCTCTGGAGCAGGCTGTGTTCAAATCCCAGTGGTTTAACTGAATGCTGTTTCTCAGACTTGGATGCTGAATGAACAGTTGTGCAATGGGAACAATCAGACTATCTTCAATGGCTTCCACAGAACAATGTCAAGTTAATCAACTGAGGATGTGATATTAAAAAAATCAGCAAAATCTTGCTTTGAGTCCAAGAGCATCCCAGTTCTGAATGTCTGCATGTGAACATATCCTTGCACTTGGCTGGACACAATGAAATAACACAAAACAGTGTTTGCAGTAAGAAAGGATGGAACCGCTATCCCTAGCAGAAACTTGAGCTAAAGGAAACTTCATTATTTTGGAAAAAAAACTTAAGTGTCCTGTTAAAAAATACAGATCTTTTTAAGGTATATGGAAAGAAATTATGTATTTGATGAGTCCTCAGAAAAAAAATAACCTGCAGTCTGTGGATCAGACCCTATCAATCCAGTATTCTTGTTTATTCTCTAAATTTTAGGAAGTATTACTACACATAAAGACTGTAGGCAGTGATGTCCAGAAGCCAGTGAAGTGAGGTAGAACATACGAACAACAGAACAACTTCAAATAAGAATTATTGAGTTATGCAGGAAGGCTTTAACAAGAATTGATTTAGCTTTGCACATCTCCTGAAATACTCTCTTTCATTTTTCTTTTTTTACGATACATTACTCTTTGGCAAATAAAACATCAATGCCAAATTATCAGGAAAGGATTAGTTAGCTGATTAATGACCTGGTAGTCCACACAGGAGTAGTTTTTAGGTGGTTCCTTTGGAAAAAAAAAGGATTACATTGAAATTATAGGAGATTTATAGAACTGGAAGAAAGGTTTCAAATGCTTTGCAGCTCCTACTTTACATGTTCAGGATTCAATGAGCTTCTAACCTTACCAACTGTGTGTTGGGAATAGAAAAGGGAAAATGTAATGTTCATGACACACTGAACACAAAGAAAATATTTAACATGAAGTTTGAAGGCTTCATTTGGTGGAGGGGGATGTTAGGACTTCGGATGTTACAGATCACAATAACTCCCTTAAATAAATCCAATCCTCTTCTTTCACTGATCCATTTGGCTCCTTGACACCTTTGAAGACCTAGAAGATCTAGAAGGTCTCTCCCAACCCCCATGATCCTTGAATCGCCCTGTTACTGGTACAGGACCTTGAACTTGCTGAACCACACTGGGTTCTTGTAGTCTCACTGCTCAAGAATGCCCAGGTCCCTCTGGATGGTCCCTTCCTGTGTTTGTACCGCCTGTCCAGTGACACTGCGCTGACTCGTAGGCTCGAGCCCTCGATCGGAAAGGGATGCAGCACCTCTTCCGCAACATCCTGTCAGAATGCCGTCAGGTGATTAGTCTAGCAAGCTGGGCACAGCGCAAGCTGGGCACACGTGCTGGCTCCTCGTCTGAGCAGGCACGTCAGGGAACCAGTGCTCTGGGTCCGTGTCTCCCAGAGGCGAAGGAAAAGAGAGGGGCCTCTCGTACGGGTTCCAACACGCTTTATTCTAGGAAGGTCCAGGGACCACAAGAACCTCAAAAGAAGACTTTTGTACAGTTTTATAGGGGGCTGGAACGAGGCAGGTAGAAGGGAAACAACCAGCAGGGTACAAGCAAAGGGGAGGCTACAATTCGATTTTAACCAATAGGGAAAGTGGGGAGGTGGGAGTTACAATGGAGATCCAATGAAAAACCGAGCAACAGAGAATGTTCCAAAGTGGGGGAGGCGGCCTAAGCCAGGGCGCCACTCAGGGGGATGCAACTAAAACTTCAGTCCCGCCCACGGATCCACCCCCGGACTCACTCTCTTGGGCGGGGAAATCCACCCAGGGGATGGCCTCAATCGCATTTGATTGACACAGCTCCAAAAGGGGCTGGGCCACCACAACAGTACAGCTCAGCTTCCTGTCAGCTGTAA
>VZRS01002536.1:0-38828 GCA_013398055.1 Ifrita kowaldi | reverse complement strand
GGCTGGGTAGGGCTCTGGGCTGGGGCTCCCCTCTGCTGGGGGTGAGCCGGGGTGGCCGGGCGGGGCTCTTTCCTGAGCTCTGTGCTGCCGAGGGTGAGCGGAGCCGGGCAGGGCTCTGTCCAGAGCTCCGTCCTGCCGAGGGTGACTCTCCTCGGGGCTGGGCTGTCCCTTGGGAAGGGACGTTCCCAGCAGGGAGCTGGGAGAGGCGGCGAAATGCGAGGTGGACTGGAGTGAGTGCTTGAGAGCGGAGTGCAGTGAGCTTCAGGTGGGGCTGTGAGGAAAGGAGCATTAGATGGAAATAAACCCCCCTGTGTGTAAGGGAGGTCGCTGCGCTGCTCGGAATGAGGTTTGTGCGGTGTTTGTCGGGGTCTGTGGGAGGCTCTGAGCAGGGCTCAGAAAAGCCCTGCCTTTAGTCCCATGGCCCAGCTGGGTCCCTCTTGCTGCCTTTGCATTGTGCAGAAGTCATGGAATAGTTAAGGCTGGAAAAGACCTCCAAGGTCATCGAGTCCAAACTTTTTCCTGCTAAACCACATTGAAATGAAGCTGTAGCTATCCTGAGAGTGGGTTTAGTGTTTTTATGTGCCCAGCAACAAACAAAATGCAAGCAGAAGTGCGATGTGGGGTCTCCCTTGGGAGCTCTGGGTGCATTGTGTGTCTGGCCTTCAGGCTGGAAATTGTTCCATGCTTTCTGTCTTCTCAGCCTTTAGTTTCATGAGCAGCTTCCCAGCCCAACCACTGCTTCAGTTGCTAAGCTGGAATGACAGTACTAAGGTTACCAAGTAAAAATTCCTTGTATTAGCTGTGTGAGAGCATGTCTTGTCTGTGGGAGTGTCTGAAAAAGCTGCATTTTCAATTGAAAAAGCCCTCCCAATCCGCTGATTTCCATGTGCTCTTTTCCAGGCAAGAATTCACACCAGCCCTGAGCTGAGCCTGCAGTATGGGTGGCTGGCCTATATGCTGGGAGATAGGGCCAGCAAGAAGTTTGGAGAGCACAGCAAAGTCTTCACGGTGGAGGGGAATCTGTCTTCTGGGAAGGGCAGGCTGGCACAGCAGATAGCAGAGAAACTGGGTAGGTCTCACTGTGGCTGATTCCCTAGGAGTTTATGGAATTTAATTGTGAGCAAACTCGTGCAGAGGAGGCTCCCCAGAGCAGCAGCTCTTGGCTGGGTGGTGCTGGAGGGAATGGGCAGGGTTTGATGGGTGATGTTGGTGAGGTTTGGGGTCTGTGGGATTTGTTGTGAGCGAGGTTTCAGTTCTGAAGGAGTCAATGAGCTCGCCGTGCTCCTGGAGAGCTCGGGTTTCCCACGGGGATGTGCCCAAGGCTGTGCTTGGAACAGCTCAGCTCTCACTGGGCAGCGGCAGAGCTCGGAGTTTGGGTTCATTGCCCTGTGCTGTGACATGGAAAAGACTTGGGGCTGTTTGGGAGCTGTTTGAGGAGCAGTTGTGTGTTCAGTGGCTGGAGAGGTGCTTGCTGTGAATTCTAATTTCTGCTGTGGGTGTGGGGTTTTTCTTCTGTCAGGAATGAAATACTTCCCTGAAGCAGACATCCATTACCAGGACAGGATCTCGGGGGACGGGAAGCTGCTGCCTGAGAAGTTCAATGGTTTCTGTAGCCTGGAGAAGTTCTACACAGAGCCCAGGTCTCCTGATGGGCACTCGTACCGCCTGCAGTCCTGGATCTTTGGGAACCGTGTCCTGCAGTATGCCGACGCCCTGGAGCACCTGCTCAGCACAGGTTGGGGCTCCTAGAGCCACGGAGTGTGTTGGGCTGCAAGGGACCTTCCAGCTCCTTGTGTTCCAACCTGGAGCCTGTTCTCACTCTTGCAGGTCAAGGCGTGGTGCTGGAACGCTCTCCCTACAGCGACTTCGTGTTCCTGGATGCCATGTTAAAGCAAGGATACATCCACAAGAGATGTGAGTTCTGCCAGGCAAAAGGGAGCTGTTTTGTCATGGTCTGTCAGAAATCTGGTAGCTTACTTTAAAAAAAGAAATGAGAAAGGCCTGCTTGGAATGTGGGATTCCTTTAAATATTCAGTGTTCATGTGGTGCTGTTTTGTGCAGCAAGGGCTGACCTCAAGCCATGAGACTTCCAGGTTTTCTTCCAGGCTTTGGTGCTGCTGCTGCTATGTTAAACAACATGGAATCTGTGCATTCACAGAATTATGGGATGGTTTGGGTTGGGAGGGACCTTAAAGTTCCTCCCATTCCACCCCCTGCCATGGTAGGGACACCTCCCACTGTCCCAGGCTGCTCCAAGCCCCAATGTCCAGCCTGGCCTTGGACACTGCCAGGGATCCAGGGGCAGCCACGGCTTCTCTGGGCACCCTGTGCCAGGGCCCCAGCACTGTGTCCTGTGAGACAGAGGCTCCTGTATTTCCCTGGAAATGTGGGTGAGGTGCTGCTGGAGACCAGAGGCCCTTGGGGCAGAGGGTGCTTGTGCAGCATTAGGTGTGGGGTCAGTAAAGAGTCTTGCCTTGAATGACCTTGTGGACTCTCACAGAACCCAGATGTTGCCCCTGTCTTCAGGAGGGGCAAAGGAGGAGCATCCCGGGAGCTACAGGCCAGCCAGCCTCTGCTTGGTGGTAGGAAGGTGCTGGAGCAAACCCTCTGGGAAAGCAGAGGATTCATAGGAGGATGTGAAGGTGATGGACAACAGCCATCATCGCTTTATGGAATAGAAAGCGTGCTTGAACACCTGCTGGTCAGCTCCTGGCAGGCTGGGTCAGGGGCTGACAGGACAGCAGGGATATGAAAAACACAGGGAAGGGATGGGGAGCACTGCTGGGTGGAGCCATTCTGGTCTCAGTGGCAGTGGGAGGACAAAAGATAAAGGGCACAAGTCGAAATACAAAGTGTTTCATTTGTAAGGGAAAAAACCCTTTTTTACTGTGAAGGGAGTCAGACCCTGGAGCAAATCGCCTGGGATCTCCCTCCTGGAGGTACTCAGGAGGCTGTGGGTGGAGTTCTCAGCAGAGTGGTTGAAGCAGGTGATTTGGGGATGTTCTCCCAACCTGAGTGATTTGGTGTGGGGTTATGGGCACTGAGCTCCTGAGCTGTTGCTGCCTGTTCTTGGTAAATCTGTTATTTTGGTTGCTCCTGAGGTGGAGATAGCTCTTTTCCTGGCTGCCTCCTGAGTCTCCTGTTTGATTTGTTACAAGTTTAGGAAGATGTCTATTTGTTTTTTACTGCCTGCTGTAAGCTGCTGAATGAGTTTGAGAGCTGGTTATAACAACCTGTGTCTTCCTGCTGTGCATTGCTGAGGCAGCAAAGCCCAGTGACCCACAATTTAATGTAAAATCCCAGCTTGGATTGTACTGGAATCCTTAGGAAACAGACATCTTGATTAGAGCTACTGCTGCCTACTGTCTCTAAGTGATAGAGGAAGAGCTGAGGTTCCTCTAAACTCGAGTCAGGAATAAACCCCCTCTTTGGTACAACTGTGTGTAGATTCTTAGCTCTGTGTGTGTAGCTCCTGAGTTTATTTCTGTCTTGCTCTGGAGGTTGGTTGTTCTGTAAAATTCCTGAATCCTGTTTGAGGAGAAGCCTGCCCTAAACTTGCTACGTGAGCGCGGAAAAAAAGACTGCAAATACAGAGGTGGGGAATGTGATTTATTTGTGTTTTATACAGGCCTTGATCACTATAAGGAGGTCAAGGAGATCAGCATTTCTGAGTTCCTGCCACCTCACTTGGTCATTTATGTAGATGTGCCTGTCCCAGAGGTGCAGAAGATGATTCAAGAGAAAGGCAAGGTAATTTTATCTCTGATTATTGCTTATTTATCTCTTATCTTTATTACTGCTTGTGTCTCACTACTGCTGCCTGCTAATGTCTGTTGTAATCACACCTTATGTGTGAGCCCTGTGGGGTTTGCTGCTGAGTTCTGCTTCTGAAGAGCTGCTTGTCCTCTGAGCTGTGAGATGTGTGTGCTGGTGATGACTGTGGGTATTCTATTAAAAAAAAATAGCTAAAATCACCTTTTTTGTGACTGCATCAATATGCTGTCATTTCTGGAATGAGAAATGGTTTCAAGAGCAGGTGAATTTTATACCAGGCTTTGTAGCTGCCACTTTGGGAGTCATGGGCAGGTGATGTGCTGTGTGCAGTGTACTCAGAGATGATATCTGCTCTTGCTGAGTGCCCAGCTGGGCTCCCTGCCTCCTGCTTCCCAGCTGACTGCTTCTTCACACCTCTGCTGGGGTTCACGTGTGAGTCACCTGGGGTCAGCAGGTTCCCCTAACTCCCTGAAATCTAGCCAATCACTGCTGGGTGGCTGCGTTATTGAACTAGTCCTGGCTCAGGAAAGCTGTAGGGTGCTTTTGGGGAATGACTGATCTAAGTCAGGTTTGTAATTTGGGGTTTTCCCCCCCCTTCTTTGATATTTAGATGTGTGCTTGTAACTGTTTGCAGGTGTGTTATAAGGATTAAATTATATTTGCCTTGTTCAAAGGCTATGGGAAATGCAGTTTTACTCTGAAAAACCTGATAGATTAAAAGAAAGCTTTGATTTATTAGGAAAAAATTCTCAGTTAGAAAGCTCTTCGTGTACTGGGGAAACCTGTGGGTTCTTAGTCCTTGTGAGCATAAAGGTGAGTGGCATTTTTGAAACTTTTAGACAGAAATGGCCAGTGTAGCTTGTGACTTTTTGAGTCAGTGGCAGTGCTGAGCTCTGTAGGGCTTGTTTGGGAATGGTGGTTTTGGGAATTCTGCTGCTTTGGCAGATGGAGTGTTCAGTATTCAGCGTGCTGTTGTGGGGCACTGGGAAAAGCAAAGCAAAGCCTTCCAGTGGGGCCAACATAATGGGCAACTTGGATGAGCATTTCAAGCAGGAAATTTGTTTAAATTTCAGGACTGGACTGAAGGAACACATGGTAAATTAGGGAGACTCCTGGTGTTTTGCAAATGTGGTGTTAAAAGTACACTGTGTGGAAAGCAAGCTGTTTAACAGCAGGGATGATACCCATGAAATTCCACAGGAGTCTGGAGTGGGTGTTTGCACTGGTCTGAAACTGTGGAAATAGGTGCAAATTGGCCTCCTTGTGGAAAAGGTGGATTCAGTCTTCTCCTGTTTTCTGGGTGATTATTATTCCTGGAATGTGCAGGTAGCAGGGATGAATCAGTCCTTGGAAAGCTGAGGGCTGCTCTAGGTATTTAATGGCATTTAAGGAATTCCAAACACTCCAAATGTCTTAATTCCTTGAAACTTTCACCGATGTGCATGTGGTTCACTTGGTTGTTAGATTGCTTATTCCAGAGTGGGTGGTGGAGCAGCCCTTGGAGTCTGTACTGGTGGGAAAAGAAAGAAAGTTAATTCCACAACTTTTTCTGTTGGTTTCTTTGTAGCCATATGAGAAAAAGGTGTCTCCTTCCTATCTCCAGAGCATTGAGGATGCTTACAAGAAGACCTTCCTACCAGAGATCAGGTTAGCAGAGCAAAATGCTTTGTCTCTTAAGTCTTTGAGTAAAAATGGGTGCAAACCTTAAAATCTCTGCCAATTCCAACAAATGATGTGAAAAATCCTCCTTGTGCCACAGGGTACAGCGTGTGCCCCGATGAAGGGGTGCTGCATTCATGGCATAAGAGCAGTGTGGGAGTGTAGTTACCTCTGCCATCCCAGAAGCCTTGGTTGCCAGTGTTGGAAGATTAAAAATGGCTTCAGGAGTGATGTGCAGAGTGCCATAGCTATGGCTGTGTGTGTGTGTTGGCATGACCTGAGGAGAGAGTGAGGCAATACAAGGTGTTCTCAGGCCTTTTTGGATAGCTTTAGAGCTTTCTTTCCTCAGAAAGTCCTTTCAGCTGTCACAGAATCCCAGAGTGGTTTGGGCTGGAAGGGACCTTAAAGCTCATCCCATTCTACCCCCTGCCATGGGCAGGGATACCTCCCACTGTCCTAGGCTGCTCCAAACCCCATCCAACCTGGCCTTGGACACTGCCAGGGATCCAGGGGCAGCCACAGCTTCTCTGGGCACCCTGTGCCAGGGCCTCCCCACCCTCCCAGGGAACAATTCCTGCCCAATATCCCATCCATCCCTGCCCTCTGGCAGTGGGAAGCCATTCCCTGTGTCCTGTCTCTCTCTGGGCTCCCCTGGCTTCCTCTAGCTGGGAAGCAAAAATGTGTGCGCTGTAAACTGGGGGTGAAACAGAGCTTGCCCAGCTCTCCCAATTCTTACGAAAGAGCTTTATGAAGACTAAAATTGTCCTAAAAACCTAAAAGCAGAATTATGGTCCCTCATAACTCCGGAAGGGAAACTCAGAGGTCATCAAATGAATTAACTGTGTGAGTTCTGGGGTGTGCATGAGGCTGACAGAAATCAGAGTAGATTCCCAGGTGTTCTGTAGCCTGCCTGTGTCCCCTGGTGCTTGCTCTGTCTCCTGGGTGGGTCAGTGTGGTGGCTCTGCCAGCTGCTGAAGTGGATAACTCGATATTGAGCCTGTCATTCATGCAGGCAGGGGTTGTGGTGTCATGCATGGTCAGCTGCCTCCTGGTGTGTGCCCACAAGCCAGCACACGGCTCTCCGAAGGGAAAGAGCGGAATGGGGATGGGAAGCCTTGGGAATGTCATCCCCCTGAGGGCAAAGCTGCTGCACTTCCTGCTGGGGAGAAAACTGCTGCTTGTTCTTTGGGTCGCATTGAGCCCCACACACATCTCGTGGTGTTCAGTGAGGCTGAATCTTAACCCTGCTGTGATTTCAACTCCTTCCCCTCTGTGTGCACACGGTCAGTACCCCTGTTAGGCAGACACCCTCTGCTTGGCACGCTGTCAGCCGATGGGCTCCCCAGCAGCTTGTCACATCCATCTTTGTCCCCTGGCTGTGGGGCAGCTGGGAGTGTGTGAATCCAGCATCTCTGGACCTCAGGGCGGCTCCTGTCTGGGATAAATGCAGAAGCCACAGCTGCCTTTAACTGTTTGTTTGCAGGCAGTGGTGCAGGGAGCTGTGTTCACACCTGCCTGGTACCTCTTAGTCTGCCTAGTTTGATTCCCTGACTCCTGGGGATGCCCAAAATCTGGTCCAAGCAGGCTAAAAAGAGTTGTTACAGATTGCTGAGCTCGTCCTGCATCCTTGCCATGTTGAAGTTTGTTTGCTTGTTCTCTTGAAAAGCAGTTTGTTACTGGGCAAAACTCCTGTTGCCTTGTTCTGTTTAACTGGAGCAGCCTCGTGGTGCTTAAAGGGGTTTATGGTGGATATTTGCTTTAAAATCGATGTTTTCACTCTAGTTGACTTGTTATGAATGTCTTTGATGTTGCTGTTGGTAGTGATCTGTGAGCTGGGTGCTGTGGCAGGTACTGCCTGGTGATTTGGAACAGACAGGGTCTGGGTTCTGTTTGATTTTTGTCTTTTCCTGGAGCAGAGCCTTAAGATTGTTCCCTTTCATATCCAACACTGCTTCCACTGAGCAGCTGTTTTCTCTTAAGGAAAGCTCTAATATAATCTGCAGAGTCACCGAGCAGCTGTTTTCTCTTAATGAAGCCCTGATAATCTGCAAAGTCAAATCAAGAGATGGGATCAAGTGCTTTGATCGGTGTCGTTAATGCAATTGCTGGTGCCAAGCTCTGCTGAAGGCTGACCTCTCCCTTGGGCTGGCATTGAGGAGAATATCTCTTATTCCAGGTGCCTGCCCCATCCCTCGAAGTGTCCCAAGCCAGGCTGGATGGGGCTAGGAGCAACCTGGGATGGTGGAAGGTGTCCCTGCCCATGGCAGGAGGTGGCACAGGATGAGCTTTAAGGTCCTGTCCCACTCAAACCATCTGGGATTCTGTGAATTTTTCTCCATTCTCCTAAACTTTGCTGTGTGATGTTTGATACAATGTCCACCCTGGGCAGCTGTTCCAGGGCCTTCCATGTTCTCCAGCTGGAGCAGGTTTGGGAACAGCGATGGCTGAATGTGGCTGAACATGTATAGTATGAAAGGTTCATGTAGGAGCTCCTGTTGTGGCTCTGCTCTGCAAGTGCCTTTTCTCTGAAGGCTGCTGTCTGACTGAAAAATCTGTCTTGTAACCAGGAAACATTACCTTTCAGAAACAGTTTTACACTTACAGATCCTGCTGTGCCTGCATTTGTATTCATTCAGCTAGCTGAGTAAATAGTGATAACTGTATGTGTTCTTCTCCTGGAATGACTCACAGGTAGTCCTGCACTTGTAAAGAGGAAAGTTACTGAAGTTCTGGGTCAGACTGGCTGAAATTTTCACTTATTTTTCAAGTACAGTGGGCAGTTGTAATAGGGGCAAGTATCCATGTTAATTAAATGAAAACAAATTCATATGTGTGGTTTTTTAAAATTTTTTGAACTGAAGTTGTGTAGATTTCCAGGCCATTCGCCCTTTAAAAGCAACTTTCTACCAGCAAAGAAGCAGCTCACAGGTGCAACAGGAATTCTATTGCAGCAGCTGGGAGCAATCTAAAGAATTGCAGTGATTCTGGTTCGGTGTTTGTGCCTTTTAAACTCGTTTCTGTTCCTTTTAAACTCATTTCTGTTCCTTTTAAACTCGTTTCTGCTCCTTTTGGAGCGGGGGGAGGATGGGTAGAGCTGTTTTATCAGGGGAATTCAGTGTCTGTGTTCTTTGCAGCGAGAGGAGTGAAGTTCTGCAGTACACAGCAGCTGCAGCTGAGGATGTGGAGAAGGTAAGTTTTGCTTTTCTGGGAGTAAGTTTAATAGATTTGCCTTATTTCAGTGAACCTTCCTGCTTGTGAAGGGTTATTAGTGGGATAACAGAAGCCTTTTGCTTTTCACCATCGTTAACTTTTCTCTGTAGCTGCTGTTCCCTGAGGGAAGGAGCACCAAGGTTTTTGAGATTCTGGACAGGTTTTGGGCCCATTTCAGTTCTAGGGGTAGATCTCTATTAATAACAGTAATACGATGTTAGCTGGATAATAATAATCCTACATGGAAGCTTGCCAAGGAATCATCCCCACTTGGGAGGGGGGAGAGGAGAATTGCCTCTGGGCTTTCTCCAAGGGCTTTTTGGGTCTTCATCCTGATGAGGTAGAATTTCTACCCTACTTATACACAGCCCAAACTCTCCTCCTCCTCCTGTATTATGTGCAGTATGATCTCAGCAGAGAGTTGAGTAACATACATGTTGTAGTCTGTACCACATTAAGCTTATTAGCATACTCAGGATGTGTATTTTAATATATAAATGACCCTTAATCAGACTAAAATTACCTTTTTGCCCAAGGTGTCCTTCAAAGTTCTGGTCATATCACTGTGTGAAGCAGGAAATATTGATAAGGACTCTCCTGGTCCTAAAAATTAACATGCCATTCTCCCCCCAACACAGGTGCACTGCTGTTTGTCTCTAGGCCTTTTGATTCCCTTTGGAAGAACAGGGTTGTGTGCCACATTCTGGGTCCTCTGCTGTTGTGGATAGATTTTTGGGTGCTCCTGCACTTGGAAGTAAAGGTTATCATTAACAACCAGTAGGCCTGTGGGGCAGTGTGGGTTTATACCCCTAAAAAAGGGCTGGTGGCTTCAGGGTGACAGCAGACAATAAACAGGAAAAATACACAAAAAAATCAGACTGAAGTGAACAAAAAAGCTGAGGTTGTGATGTGAATATAGAGCATCTAGAGCAATTACAGTTATTTTTTCTGGATGATAACATAAAAGCAAGAATCAGAGTTGAGAACAGTGGTGTTTCAAGATGGGTACTTGGTGAATTGAAGGAAGGTTGGGATGGGGGTTATGTGCCTGTTTTTGCCCTGTCCTTCTCTCTAGACACATCTCGAAGTGGTCAGAGTAAAGCAGGTTGTTTCCTCCCTAGACTTTTTTTTTGTAGTAAACCCCATTGCTAGAGATTTGATTTTAATCCCTTAAATCGGGGTTTAAAGTCAGCCTAAAGCTCTTATTGTTCAAGGAGCGACTCTCCCCAGCTCAGCAATTGTGTCATTGCTCTAAATAGGGTCATCAGATGCACCAGTGGAGTCCTTAATTTGCTTGGACAAATCTGGACTAGGGGAAGGATTATTATTTGGAAGTTAAAGTACAATGCCACACAATGATTAAGGTTGGAAAAGACCCTGTAAGATTATCCAGCCCGTGATGTTGTCGTTGTTGGGTGTTGGTGGCAGATATTGGTACTTGTTCTGCTTGAAAGAATTCTTTTTTTCCCCCTTTTCTGCTGGACTCAGTTTCCCTTTGGGATGACACAGCAGAAATTTGGAAATCAGGGTTGGCAGGAGGGCTTTGTGAGGTGTGTGTTTGCACAGGTGTATCAATGTCCATTAGCTCACTGCAGTCTGTTTGCCTGGGGATTTGGGAGCTGAGGGTTTTTTATGGCCTTATAGTTTAATAACTTTTGATTTGCTCAGAGCAGACATACACAGCTTAGAAAGGATTTTTTTAGAAGTGTCTTAAAAAGGTCAGTTGGGGTTTCCTGTTGTAATTAACTTTGGTTGTGGTGGCTGAAGGGGTAATGAGTGCTGAAATGAGCTTCATTAGGGTGTTCCTCACTGGTTTTGCACGAGGATGAAACTGGGAATACAAAGCTGTATGTTTAATTTTTTTTAAAGCCTTGGATATTTGCTGCTAATTCCTGGGGTGTGCCAGGGCATTCCTTACAAGTTAGGAAGTTGTTCTTCCATCCTGGTTGGGAAACTGATGCCATTGTTAATTAGGAGCTGCTGGGAGAGCGATATTCTGACATGATGATAACAGTGAGCAAAACTAATTTGGATACAGATGCTTTTTCCCCTGTAGCACATTCTGAGCCCTGTTGCAGCAACTCTGTGATTAGGGCTGTTATCAGGTGCAGAGAGTTTCCAGAGCTCTGCTGTGGGGTAGAGAGGGAATTGCTTTTGTTCAGCTTTTCAATTAAATAATTAAAAGAAATAATGGCAGCTTGAACTAACTTACCATACACCTCCCTTCCTCTCATCTTGGAGTTTTGCTGCAGCAGTTTGTGCCTCAGAAATGTTCATCCAGTTTTGTCCATTATTTCTTACCGTGGAAACATAATGCTGGTAAGAGTGGACCTGTATAGTCAGGGCTACTTTGTAAGAGCACTTGGTTATCATTTTCTAAGTGGTAATAGCTGGGATTTAGTGTTTGCAGGGAATAATTACAGTGGATTTCATGTAAGGAATACAAGGATTTTCTCTTTATCATTCTGTCACTTCATTGCTGACATCTGCTTCTGTGTCAGTGGACTGACAATGTGCCATCAGGAGTTTGGTCATGACCTCAGCTTTGTCCTTTCCCTATGGAAAAGGTCTCTGGAAAGGGATGTTTGGAGCTGTAACAGTCTCCTCCTGCTCAGGTTGCTCCAAGGTGCTGGCTCCACCTCATCAGGCACCTGAAGTGCATCCTCCTGACACCAGGGCAGGCTTCCCTCAGCTCCAGGCAGCCAGGTGTGATAAGCAATTACCCCCTGGAGCAGCAAAGATCTGTTTTCTGGTGGAGCCAGGCTGCAAAGGAAGCTCCAATCTGGAATTGATAAGCTTGGGGGTGCTGAGGGAATGATTTGCTGAGCTGGCATTGCTTGTTTGAAGGGTTCTGGCTGCTGAGCTGTGAGTGTTGCCTTTCCTTTCACACACGGGTAGGTCCTGATGGCCAGTGAAATCCTGAGCCCTTGGACTCACCGGTGCAGCTCCTCCAGGTGTGAGTGTTCCAGCCTGGAATGTGCCTTTGTTTCTGTCATGTGAACCACACAACACCCAGGCAAATGCCACGCCTGCTCCCCTGCCTGTCTCAGGGAATGTGTCACTGAGCCTCTCTGGAGATAAAAACAACCAAACAGGCTTCCTCTGTACCATGATGGTTTTATTTTTGTAACAAAACGGGGTTAAATGTAGACTTATCTCCATTTCCTCCTTGTTCTCCCTCAGGGGTGAGGTTGTACCTTCTTTGCTTTTCTGTCCCAGTGGCAGGTTAAGGAAGGATGTCTGGGATCAGGTAAGAATTTGGAAACAAGGCACCTCTCAGCCAGTTTATTCCCTGCCAGCCAGAGCTGAAGGCACAGCGTGTTAAGAGATCCCCCACGTGTGTGCCCAGTGCTCCTGGCAGGGCCACAGCCTCTGGAAACGGAACTGGGAGATGATCATGTTCTCTCTGAACATTTGCCTTGTTACTAGAGCTTTAGCAGTGAAGCCTTTCTCATTTGTTTAGTAACCTGTTTTGGTTATTTCACTGGTTTTTGGATCAAGCACCCCCCCCCTTAGTGAGCTTTCTTCTCTGACTACAGGTAATTGAAGACATTGAGTACCTGAAGTTTGACAAGGGGCCGTGGCTGGAGCAAGATGATGTTTCTTTCCATCACTTGAGGCTTCAGTAAGTATGGTGTCATCCAGTCACTGAGCAATTCTGGGCATCAAATCCCAGGGGAAGCGGTCAAAGCCATGAGTTTTTAAAGGTGGGGCAGTATTTTGTGATATTGGTGCTTGGCACTGGAACGTGATGAGGCATTTTCACTGCTGATGGATGAGACAAGAGGCTGCAGGCAAGTTTGAGTGGTTTTTGTCAGAGGTCCTTGTCTGCCTAGTTGGATGGGAAGAGAGCAGACTCAGACAGTGGCAAGTGCTGTGTTGGAAAAGAATTTAATTTGATTTTAATAATTCTTTGCGAGTGCACCACTTATTTGTCAGTTTTATTTATATAAAATATAAAGATACATATATATAAAGAATCTGTCTGCACCTGTAAGTCTGTTAATAGCAGAAGAAGTGAGACAGTCTCCCCCATTTTGCTGCAACTTCAGATTGAATGTGCAGGTGGAAATTTCAGTATAGTTATGTTTTTAAAACAAAATTTAAGAGTTACATTATTTTCATTAATTCCTGGTCATCTCACAGGTTAATAGAAGCACAGGGATTTTTTAAATTGAGTATCTGCCCCTAAGGTTGTGTCTTTGTGACAAGCATTGGAGTAGTAAGTTAAACTTTTTTTGCAGGCTTGTGATATTTCTTGCATTTTACTTTTCTGTGCTGTTACTTCAAATACCTCTTAAAATTAGACATAATGCTCCTTTTCTGTCGGGTTTTTTGTATCAAGGAGTGCAGATAGGTTGCAGAAGAGCAGTGTTGGGTGGTGTCTGAGAGGAACAAGTCATGATTTGGGTGCATTTGATGTATCAAAGAGGAGGTTTCTTCGTGTAGGAACTAGAGGATAACGTCTGGTGACTTAGGCCCTGCAAAATTAACACAATCAGATTTCCTTGGAAAGAGGGAGTAAGTTGCTTGTTTTCCTGTAGCTCCACACCAGTGCAGGTATTAGGAAAGGATTGTTAATTGTGGGTGAGTAGGAGGGAGCTGAAGGAAACCTTGCAATTAGAGCAGTGTGTTAAGACACTGTATGAAAATTCTGTTTCACAGCTTTAGAAGGGAATAAATTGCTTTAAGGACTCCGTTTTTCCTTGAACCCTGGAGGAGGGTGAGAGAGTCTCCTGCACAAGGCTCTTGTCACTGTAGATAACACAAAATTATTTCTTCTTTTGGCAAAAACACGTTGTTGTTCGAAGGTCTCAGGATGCAATAAACTGCTCATTTAAACCACAGAGTCATAAAATATCCTGCACTGGAAGGCACCCACAGGGAACATCGAGTCCAAAAAGCTCCTGGGCTTTGCTTGTGAGTCTTCACTTGTGCTGGGCTGTCAGGGCACTGATAAAGGGGTGACAGCACATCCTGTGCCAGTCTTGTGCTCCTGCCTCGCTCAGCTGAGTGAGGGCAGCCTGGGAAGAGCCTCTCTGTACAAATGTGTGTCTTTGGACCTGAGCTTTTCCCGTGGCAATTCCAGAAATGCAGGAAGCCTGCTGTGCAGTTCTTCCCTGTTGGAATTGCATGCTGGAGCAATGCCCAGCTCGGGTGTGAGTCCATGAACCTTGAAGCCGATGCTTTTCTCGCTTTTTCCAGTGCCCACGTAGCAAAGAGCTTGGGGCCCCCACAGACGTGCAGGTGTCCCGTGCCCACGGGAATTTTCCCTTTGGAAAGCGCTTTTCCCACAGGTTCCCCGTGCCTGCTCGTGTGCTGGCACATGCTGCCCTCTCGTGGGTGTTCCTGGGAGGTTCCAGCAGCTATTTGGGATCCTTTAGGTTGGAAAAGCCCTCTGGGGTCACGGGAGTCCACTGTTCCCCCAGCAGTGCCGGGCCCACCACGAGCCTGTGTCCCCAGGTGCCGCAGCCACACGGTTCTGGAACGCTTTCAGGGACAGAGATTCCCCCGCTGCCCCGGGCAGCCTGTTCCAGTGCCTGACCACCCTTCCCGCGAGGAAATTTCCCGAATACCCAACCTGAGTTCTGCCCTGTTTGGTTTTCCATCTGGAATTGCCTCCCTTGCTGACCTCCTAGCTGGTGGGGCTGTGCCAGCCCTGCTGTTGCCTTCCACCCTCAGCTTGTCCCGGCGTGTTTGGGGCTTGGGCTGGGTGAGCAGGGGTGAGGAGAACTTTTTTATTGCACACACGGAGGGTCTGATGCACAGAAACCCCAGCAGGGCCCCTGAGTAATGAATGCTAATCAGCCAGCTAATCAAACCGGTGAGCCGCACCCATGGGCAATCAGTTGCATAATGATCCCTTTTATCTCCCTGCCGTGCCCTAAAGTGCTCTCCCTTGCCCTGGCTGCGTGGTTGGGGGATCTTGGTAAAAGGTTAAAAAGTGTCTGGAAGCTGGAGGGCTCTTCCAGAGGATGCTGTTCACATCTTCCCTTCCTCTGCAGGTGCCCAGTGCAGCAGAAACCGTTCTGGCTTTTTAAATGTCTCAGGGAGTTCCTGTGCTGCCACTGCAGCGTCTCAGGCGTGTTTTTATCCGGGCCCTTCCCGGTGACGTTTGTCTGGCCACACGTGTTGCAGGATAAATCCCGTTTGGGGTGAAGAGCTGCAGGCTGGGTAACCTTGCCTGTGTTATTTTATCAGCTCGTGGGGGGAACTTCCTGTGCCTGACTTGTTGCATCAGACAAGTGCACAGCTACATCTGATCCATCCCTGCAGCTCCTTCAGAACCTCGGGAATGGTCTGGGTTGGAAGGGACCTTAAAGCCCATCTCATCCCTCCCCTTGCCACGGGCAGGGACACCTTCCACTATCCCAGGCTGCTCCAAGCCCTGCAACCCCATCTCTTTGCTTCGGTTGAAACACTTCTTTGTGATTTCCTCTTTGCAGTGGCTTTTAGAGGTTTGAAGAGCTGTTGCAGCTTCTCCCCTTTCCTTTGCAGACCTGCTTTTTTGGAAAATGGTGGGTTTTTTTGTTGTTCTTGGTGTTGATGGTGAATGTGTGCTCACCAAGGGAGTGGCTGTGCCTCACCTTGGCCATGCCATACCTACTCTGCCTGGCCACATGGGGGAATCTGTCCCTTTGGCAGAAAGAGGAGATTTAATTCCATGTATTAACACAGAATTTATCTTCAAGGGTTCTGTGGTGTTGGCTCTTGGGCCGGTGAATGCTTTTAGGTCTCTCTTGCCACTTGAGTTTTTGTGACTGTGCCAACATCAGGTGTTGAGAAATCACAGCCCAGGCTATGCCAACTCGGGTTTCTTTTGTCGGGTTGCCTGGTTGGTTTATTTTATTCTACCCAATCTCCTTCCCTTACCCCACCTCGCACCTTTGGCAAGGCTCATCAGCCTCTGATGTTCACGGTGTGTGTCCTGCTGTGAGCTGCCCGTGAGGGAAGCAGGAATTCCTCCTCTAAAAGGAAGCAGGCATGTGTCAAACCTGATTCTTCTGCTCGTGCACGTTGTGCTGGATAAAGCGTGTGAATTAGTGTGTAATGGGTGCTTTAGGAGAAGAGATGAGTTATCCATTGCTGTAGGGTGCTTCCAGGTGGGATTCCTGTGCAGCAGTGGGAAGAACCATGGTTAAGAGGGTTATGTGAGCTAAAATTTGATGTTCTTAAAGTCTTGGGACCACTTACATGCCCTCAGTTCCTTTTCAAGTATGACCTAATCTGGAAGGTAAAGGTGCTGCATGCTGAGAGCTCCCTCAGGAAAGTCTGGTAGAGTGTTAGAAAAGAATAAATAGTGATAATTTTCTGCTGGGGGAGAGAGAGAAAACGAAAGAAACATAAAAGGTGCTTGTGAATGCTTCCTGCTGAGCAGGGAATTAGTCCTGGCAGGCAGCTGTGGTTTTGTGGTTAGACATTGTTGTGGCAGGTGTCTTTGGGTGTGCTTTTACTTCATATGCCAAATTGTTTCTGAGGGTGCAGAGAACACGGAGAAGCCATCAGTAGCTTTCAGCATTTTCTTGTGCAAAGAAGTTTTGGGAGCAGCACGTTTGTCACTTGGGCCTTAACTAAAATTAATGGTGCCTGGGAGTTGTCCTCTCCAAATGGCCACTTGGCTGAGATTCAGGCAGGAATGGATTCAGTGTGGGCTGGATGGCTACAAAACCTGATTTCTGTGTATGAAGTTGTGCTCTGTATGTGCCTGGAGTCACTTCTGTGCCTTCCAGCATGTGAAATACACATTTAATGTTGTTGAAGACAAACGATGTTGCTGTTTATAGGAAGTGTCCTTGGTGTTGATCCTGATCTTGGAAAAGGGCATTTATCCTCACCTTCTCCCACCGGAGCTTTGACTGGGATATTGTATTTCTTTACAAATCAGCCTCCAGTAGGATAATGTACAGTGTGAATATCAGGGTATGTTAGCAAACCAGTTTACTTGTTGAAACCCTTCATTGCTGGGAGGAAAGGCCCCAAAGTTTATGATCCAGGGGTAAAAATGATTGCTTAAAGATGACGAGCTTTGCTTTTCTGGGGGCATGTGCTTGATGTGCATGTCATTATTTGCAGAGAAATGCAATTCCCTGAAAACAACACCGTTTGCAGCAGAGTTTCTGGCAAACTCTGGTTGGGTTTAGGGTTTGGTCAGTGCTGGCTGGAGGGGGATGTGCTTTTCCCGGACACATCCAGGTGGCACTGTGGGCCTGAGGATAAGCACAGGCGGCAGGAGGCTTTCTAGCAGTTTCTCAGGCGTTTTGAACTGGGGCTGTCTGAGGTGCTGCTGCTGTGCAGAGTGGCTTGTTGGTGGATCCCGGGATCCATCCCTGGAGCTGCTGCAGCAACTGCATAGCTTCCTCCACGTATTCCCAGGCGGGATGCTGGAGGCACTGCCTGCTTCCAGACCCTCTCGTTGCCTCAGTACTGATCCGTTTGGGATGGGAATTTAGCAAGGTAGTGTGTGGCATTCAATAAAACCACTGCTTTTTACACTGCTTTTGTAGAAAGCTAAAAAGCCAGAGGGGATTCATGGAGAAGGCTCCCAGGAATGGTGGAGCATCTCCAAGGAGGAAAAAGCTGGGAGAGGAAATAGAGAAGCAGGAAGCTGGAGCAGGAGCAAACTGGAGGCAAGGATGAGGGGCAGTACGTGATAGATTTGTGAGGAGAAGGATAAATGTTTGGAAAACAGCCCGAACCTTCGGAAGCTTTATTGAACAGAAAAAAGTAGTTCTTTCATCATAGAATTATGATTCTGAATCCCAGAATGGTTTGGGTGGGAAGGGTCCTTAAAGCTGATCCAGTCCCACCCCTGTTATGGGCAGGGACGCCTTCCACTGGATTAGGGTGCTCCAAGCTCCATCAAGCTTGGCTCGGACCATTTCCAGGGATGGGGCAGCCACAGCTTCTCTGGGTACAGTATTTGGCCATTGCTGCTGCTGGGGCAGGGTGTGAACTCACTGCTCCTTCTCCCCCCAGCGTCCAGGACAAGGATGGAGTGCTGGGTTCCGTGTCCATCCCGCGCTTCGTTCCCGAGATCACGATCGGGGGCTCCGAGTACGACAAGATCTACTACGAGTATTGCTCGGTGAGTGCTGCTGGGGACAGCCAGGGGACATAGGCAGGGTGCTCCTCCCTGCCAGGCACACCCTGCTGCCACCCTCCTGCCCTTTTCTACCCCTAACTTCTGGATTTTGCCCAAATCCCCACCTTTTTTGAAGTGTAGCTTCCCCCCACGAGGAGTAATGAAACAAATGGTTTGTTTCATAAGCTGATTTTCTTTTTCTTTTTTTGTTTTTGATCTTTAGCTGTGGACTAAAGGATAAATGTTTTTTCATTTGTTTTTGTTTCGTGTGCCCTGATGAGTCTGTGACCTCTGAAATCTAAAATAATCCCTTAAGTCAAACAAGAAAATTGGAAACCCATGGCGACTCCTTATCAAAGGCTGACGGAGGGGGTGGTTTTTTTGAGGAGGAATGGATGCTGCCTCGCTTCCCCAAAGTGCTGTTGCTTTAAATAGAGTGTTTCTGCACGTGGGCACGCATCCAAAGCCTGTTGTGCCCAGCGCTCTCGTACACCTCATGCAGGCTCCCACACAGGGTTTTAATTAGCTCCTGCCTTGCTGCTTCTGGAGACAGCAGCTTCCAATCCCCTCAGAGCTCTGCCCTGCTGCTGCTCCGTGGCTCCCTGGTGTGGATGGGGTCCTCTCCCCCCACATGGGGCTTGCCTGAGGCCCAGCTATTGGAAAAGCTCCTTAGAGAAGTTGTGGAGCTGATGGTAATTAATACTGAGTGGCCAAAGCTACAGGTGAGCCTCTGCTTTCCAGTTGGGTTGAAATCTTCTCTGCCACTGCATCTTATTATTTTCCAAGCACTCCTGAAGACAAAGGGAGGAATATGCAATATAAATTGTTAGAAACCATGATTTGCATAATCAAAACACAATCATTTTTCTTTTCCTGGGTAGTATACAGTCTCTTACTGAAATTAAAATGTAAGCTACAGATTTATGGACTTGTTTGGAAACTGAACTACCAATGTTTTCTTCTGGAATAGTCAGAATATTCCACATAAATTGTTCCTCCTCAGCTGGCTGTGTAGTGGAGAGGCTGCAGGGTTCACACTGTTCTGCCTCATTTGAGATGTGACCTTTCCAGCTTGTAAAAGGGGCTAAAGCTAAAGGTTAAAGCAGCAGAAAGCATCTGAGGTTGTCTAATGGGTTTGAAAACTCCCTGGTCCAGCTGAGAAACTGCTCTCAGAATTCCCTCCTCCTTGCTGTCACATTCTTAAATCCAAACCTCCAAGCTCGGGCTCGGGGATTTTGGAGCCCTTCCCTCCGAGAGCCGCCTGTGCCGCGCAGCACAGATTTGAGCAGGATCTGCTGCATGACTCGTCTCTAACACACAACATCCATCTGCACTGCCAGTGTCTTTCTTCCCCAAGATGAGAGGGCTTTTTGGGGGCTGAGACATCCCTTTGCAGCAGAGCTGGGAATTACTGAGGCTGCCTGACACACAGCTAGATGTGACCTCGGTGCTGTGTGCTGGGAGCCGGGGGTAAGGCTTCTGAAAGCCTTTTTCCCTCTGGCTCTTACAGCAGCACATCCCTCTTTGTGCTGGCAAGAAACTGAGCATGTCCTGGCTCATCAGATAACTGGCTGCCAGGAGAAGTTTGTGGCTTGCCTTGCAGATGTAGCAAAGGGGGATGCTCAGGAGCAGGAATATGGGTACCTGGGAAGGAAAGCTGTGCTCTTGGATTGCTCTGCTCCGTGCCAGTTAGCTGACAGCTGAAGCTGAGCAAAAAAAAACCCTAACATTGCCAAAATACAATCTCCCTTCTGCAGCCTTGTTTGTAGGCCCTGATTCAGGAAAGTGCTGTGGAAAGTGATAACGTCCTTTGGAATCAGGAGGAGCTGCTCGTTTCAGGAAGTATTCTGTTGGATTTAGGCTACACTCATACTCTTTCTCTCTCTCTTCTGAATGCTTGGATGCTTGTAACCCTTCAGTGGTCTGGGGGGTGTACAGGGATGGTGCACAGTGCAAGAGGTGCTGAGTTCTCCTCTTTTCCATAAGCTCCTGCAAGGAGAAGCACAAAGCCAGCCCCACCTGCTGCTTTATGTTCTGAGGATTGCATTCTTTGTGTTGAAACTTTGAAGATCTGGGTTGTTTTTTGTTTTTTTTTCCCCTTCCAACTTTGTTTAGCAAATGAAGGGCTGAATTTTTTTTTTCTCAGGCAAGGCTGCTGTGCAGAGGTGATCCAGCAAGAGGCCAACCAGCACAGGCACCGGGAGCAGATGAGCTTCCAGACAGCCAGATTTGGGCTGTGAGGTTTTTGGGTCTGTAAGGAGGGAATCACAAGCCCTTGCCTTGCCCCTGTCCGTGCAGGGATGGTCACAGCTGTGCTGCCACTTTGGCTTTTGAAGATAAAGGGTTTAGGCTCACGTGACTTGTAAGTAAAGGCTTAATTACGGGATAATTACAGGAGTTTAACTTTTCCTCGTGAGAAATACGTGCTTTTAAAGTTGGGATAATGATGTTTACCACATAAATACAACGATTTGCGTAGGGGATTTTTTCCCCTCTGTAACTACTCATAAATCCTTGATCTCTCCAACAGGCAGCAAACTGCTGTGCTTTTCAGAGTTCCGTGCACACAATTCATGCTGCCTAATAATGGTGGTTTTCAGGGATTTACAAATTCCAGGCAGAAGCTGGGTTTTGTTCAAAATATTCATTAGAAGCAACCAAGAAGAGGAGGAGGAGGAGGGAACACTCTTCAGAGTTCAAGATTTTAGTGTGTGTGCTTTTCCACAAAATAATGAGGTGACCACATACAGTTCTGAATACTCAAAACTCACTTTTTAAATGTATATCCTCTAAATTTCTTCTGTAAGGGTTCTTTTCATGTGTGAGGAGGTGGCTTTCTGCAGCCTCCTTACACCATAAAGTCCTCTGGCAGGGTCCAGCAGTTCTGCTCAGGCATTCAGAAACTTCTGAGGATGCTTTTCTGGCAAGGGAGAAGCAACCTTTCAGTCAGGCTCTATAGATCAGAGATAAGCGTGTTCATTCTTCAGGGAGGCAACATTATTTTGGGAACTGTCAGACTAGTAAAGGCTTGACTACCCTTTTCTCCCTCCCCTTAACAACTGCTGTATCTCTGTGCCTTTCTTCCAAGTGCTCATAATCCCCAGGGACGATGCTCCAAGCTCTGCTGTGTGCACCCTGCGAAGCTGGAGAGCTGGAGCACTTAGGCAGATGTGTTTGCAGCGAGGATGAAAACAAATGGCTCTGTTTAATGGAATCAGTGTACTCAAATAATGTGCTGATGTACTTCACACTCCTGCTGCGTCTCCTGGAGCGGGGAGGAGCGGCTCCTTTGACGTGCGTGTGCTTTGCTGTGTGCATCAAAGTGCAGCTGTTTGCTGGAACTCAGGGAATCAAAGCATCACAGAACGCTTCGAGTTGGAAGGGACCTTAAATCCCATCTCATTCCCACCCCCTGCCGTGGGCAGGGACACCTTCCACTGTCCCAGGCTGCTCCAAGCCCCAATGTCCAACCTGGCCTTGGACACTGCCAGGGATCCAGGGGCAGCCACAGCTGCTCTGGGCACCCTGTGCCAGGGCCTCCCCACCCTCACAGGGAACAATTCCTTCCCAATATCCAATCCATCCCTGCCCTCTGGCAGTGTGAGGCGATTCCTCCTTGTTCTGTGCCATGGAAAGGTAAGAGAAGGCTCTCACTTTATTTCCATCCCTGTTTTCCTTGGTGGAATGCTCAAGCTTTCCTTGCTTTTGGAATACAGGGATGAGGCAAGGAAAGCTTGAGCAGATCAAAGACCTGGCTGCTGCTGTGAGGTGCAATCCAGCTCCTTGCACAGCTCAGCTGCCTTGCCAAACTTCATCTTTGTACCCTGCTCTCCTCATCCTCCTCCCTCCTGCCCCGGGGCTCGGGAACGTGGGGCTGGCAGCGCCCTGTGTCGCAGCAAGCGGAGCAGAGGGAACAGGATGGAGGGGAGGGGAATCCCACACTCTTTTCCCAGGCCTTTCATTACTCTTTTCCATAAGGATGCAGCCTTAGGAGGGGAAATCCTCCAGTTTTGGGGTGGTTGCAGGGCAGTAGCTTCAAGTGATGGAAGGTGAGCCTGCAGCACGAGTCAGCCCTGTCTCACAGCCCAGAACTGAGAGTGCTGTAGGAGCATGTTTGCACTGGGAAATCACTATCAACCCCAAAGAGAGGAGGACATTAAGGGAAGACTCTCCAGGTTTGAGGTGGCCCAAGAGCAGCCCTGGCCCCTCCTGGCAGCTGTGGGGCTGAAGGTGGCTGCTGGCAAGCAGACACTTGGCAGCTCCCTTAGCTCCCCATCTCTGCTGGGAGTGCAGACATCTCCTCACATAAAAATCTCCTGAAAGAGCTGCAGAAGGAATGCTTGAGCTTTCAGAGAGCCAGAGTCTGGAGCAACAGCAGGATCAACTCTTGCCTTTGCAGGAGCAGGGAGCTTAGGATATCTTTCTTCTCCATGTTTGTGATCGTTGCCATAGCTGCTGTCTTTGATAGAACCTTCTGTTTTCTCTCTCCTGCCTTTTTTTTCTTGGCTTGATGAAGTTTTCATTCTTTTTAGGATCAAGATCTCCTTTCCTAATTCTCTTTTAAAGGAGGTGTTTGACAGCTGTAATGCCCAGCCCTGTCTGCTCTTGAATCCAGGAAGGAATGAAAGCAGACACACAGTAAATTAGAAAAGGCTTCAAAAAGGGGTTTTTTTTCTGTTTTATCTCTGCAAAAGTATTTTTAGCCCTTTCTAAAGTAACAAGATGTTGCCTGGCTAGGTATCAGTAAGCCCAAAAGGACCTGAGGAGTACCAAAACCTGGGAATGACAGAGTTGTTGCTCAAGGGTACCTGGATCTACTTCTCTTCCTACCTTCCCACTTCTCCTCTGCTCTCCCCAGTCCTGTCCATATGGAGAGAGAGTGAGAGCGCAGCCCCTCTTGAGGAACAGGCAGCTTCTCCACCCTGCTCCCCCTGAAAAGTATCATGGACAGGGATATCTATCCCAGAAATGGTAGGGAAGGAGCCTGACAGACCTTGGAACTGTCTCAAATCTTGGTCTTGGTGGTTGTGTCTGTTTTACTTCAGGTGATGGCCCCTGCTGTCCCAGGCATTGGGTGCCTCTGTAAATCAAAAAGACAATCAAATCCCACTGGCATTAAAATAATCCATTTTCAGCTTGATAGGCTGTCCCTGTGAAAGGAAGCACGTTTGTATGTGGGAGCACATCCCCCTTTTCCAAACCCCTCTTAATCCCATACCTGTGGAGGAAAGTGATCCCCAGGGTAGATCTCAGTTAAATTAAAATTAATTGGAATATAATTTAATAGAGGGGTAACATCTCCATGGATCTTAGGCTGTGAAGTGGTGTCAGGTGTTTAACTGCTGTGTGGCTTGGATGAGTTTTTTGCCTTTTCCCTGCACTCTGCAGTGGTTAACTGATCCTCTTACGGGCACTTCTCTTCCCAAAGGATTTTTATTGTCTGTTTTTCTAATGAATGAATGAAGGGCAGGACAGCAGCCACTGAACAATTCCAGCAGACTGGAATTGTTTTAGCCTCAATTCAGCAGAACTTTCGGGTGCTGTTGTGTTTTGGGCTGTCATGGATGTTAGCAGCATGGAGGGTTCTGTTGAAGTCAGGAGTGGCAGGAGTGAAGCTGTAGCAAACACCTGTCTGTGCCAGGCCTTTGGAAACCAAGCCATGCACCCCTTGGATGTATGTTGGGGGAATTACCCCCCTCTCTGCTTTAGCTATTGCTCTGGAGCACAGCGTCGTGGGGGTTGGAGAGGATCATTGAGTCCACCTTAAACCCACCACCAGCCCATGTCCCCAGGTGCCACATCCATTAAATCCCTCCTGGGCAGCCTGTGCCAGGGGTGACAGCCCTTTCCATGAAGAATTCTTTCCCTAATACCCAGTTTCAACGTCCCCTGATGCATCTTGAGGCTGTTTCTGACCCCACCTGGCTACAGCCTCCTTTTGGGTCTCTGTGGAGAGGAACCAAAGCAGGAACAGTAAGGAACAATCAGGAACGAGACCCTCCCAGGATCCAGTCAGCATCTGAAGCCCCACGTTCCTAGATTCTCTCAGATTTTAGCTGTGTGCCTCCAGCACTGCCAAACGTTTGGAAGTGAGGATTTCTCCTGCAAAAAGCAGTCATCTGCTCCCAGCAGTGATGGAAGGGGCTATTATTATGGCTGTTACAAACAGCCACTGAAGGATGGGCTTGGGCTATTGATGAATGGGCCCGAGCTCGCAGAGTAATGACTCTGCTTTTAAGTGCTCTTTGATCAGCGCTGCTCCAAGCAGGCTATTTATAGAGCTCCTGGAGCTGTGCAGCCTGGCCATTAGCACAGAGCAGCGCAGGAATAGAAGGCAGGAAGGGCAATTCCTTTTGTTCCCCGAAGGCTGGGAAACAAGGTAGGCTCCTGAACAACCTTTCCAGGTGGTTAAAGCTCTCCAGAGCTCCACCTGCACGTGCCTGGTGCGGAACGATGCGGAGCAGCCGTGGTGCAGAGCAAACAGCTGGCTGGAGCTGTGCTCCTGCACAGCCTCTGCCACTTTACAGGGCTTTTCATCATGTTTATAGTTTTGACAGACACTTCTGTGGCAGGTTCTTAATTTAACTGATGAGCGGGTCTTGTTTTCATCTCTCTTCCGAATGCTCTTCTAAAGTCGAGCAGTTTGATGCCTTTGAGCTGGCTCTACCTTTGGGCGCAGCTCATTTCGGGAGTTGCATGCTCTGTGTGGTGGATTTTATCACATCCCTCTGGAGATAATCCTCGCTGCCAGCTCTGGGGCTCTGTGCAGTGTAATGCAGCAGGCCAGGGCTTCATTCTCACTCAATTTCCATGGAGTGGAAAAATCTGTTCCTTGGTGACCTGGCAGGAGCTCAGCCTCACCTCCTGCTGCAGGGATGTGGGGGAGCTCTTGGGGCTGCCTGGTGGGATCTCTGTTACCATAAAATCATGGAATGGGTTGGGTTGGAAGGGACCTTAAAGCTCATCTCAGCCCCCCTGCCATGGGCAGGGACGCCTTCCACTATCCCAGGGTGCTCCAAACTGGCCTGGGACACTTCCAGGGATCTTGTACTGCAAGAGAAGTTGAATATTCAGTCCCTCTCTGTTGTCTCAGCTGCTGGCAGGTCAGAGCTTTTTCCTATCTCCTTTCCATCATCTCTTGCAGCCAGACTGCCCAGCCTAGACAAACCCAGCAGCCTCAGGGCTGGCTGCTTGTTCCCATCCCTGCCCTGGTGCTGGCCAGGAACAGCCTGGCAGTTTCAGCTGGGTGCACTTTGGAGCACCAGCCGAACCAGAAGCAGCCCATCCTGCCCCTTGCCCTGCATCCCCAGATCTGCCCTGGTGCTCCTACTGCTCCTCTTTGCCGTGGCCTGCAAAACCCTGCCCTGTTCCGAAGCTGCAGCTCCCTCACCGCGGTCACAGCTGAGGAGTGGGGGCTTTGAAGAGCACAGCTGGGGAATTGCTCTGTGTCACTGGTGCAGCTCGTGCACAGAACAGCAATTCACATCCTCCTGCTTTCCTAGGTAATGTGGGACTTGTTTACTCTGCTTCCCTCTTCCCTTTTTGGTGTTTTTTTTTTTTTTTTTGCTATTTTGAAAGCTTAGCTGTAACAAATCCCCAAACTCTCCTGCCTTTGCCAAGGCCCACTGTGACTGATGGAGTTGTGGATGAATACTTATTATAATGCTTGCTTTGATGTCTTGCATGTCTTTAACCAGAGGCACACAGGGAATTTGTTTTGGACAACGAATTTGAATTCTGTTGGGGATGATATTGTAGCTTTTTAAAGAGGGCAGATGTGCCCAGAAACAAAACTGTAAACTCCTGTATTTTCCCAGAGATCTCCTGTTGCTTTAATAATCTACTTATCTGGGAATCTCTTCAAGTATCAAAGGGCCAATTATGTGCTGCCTGGAGAGGACTAGGGAGAGCTGTTTTTGTGTCACAGGCTGGTCACAGCAGGTCTCATGTCCTCCCTGGCTCACCGCTGGAAATTCTTGGGGCAGAGATAGAAATCGTTTATTTTCATCTCCCATCTCCTCTTTGCTCAGTGGGGGGAACTTTCAACAGGACTGTGAGGTTTCTGCTGATGTTTAGACAAGGCATTAATTGAAAAAGCTCAGACAAACTGATCACATACGGTTTGTGACAAGGCAGGGTGGGGAGCGGCTCACGGAGCAGGTCAAGTCTTCTGTCAGCTTGATTTTTAGGCAAAGAAGCGTCTTGGTTTTTGTCATGCAAGTGAATAAATACACAACTCCCCTTCCTCAAAACAACAGGCTTCATCTTTTATTAAGCAGCTCATTTTTGCGGCCTGAGTATAGATTTTATCAGGACTGCATCTTGCTTCTCTCTGCAGGGGCAGCTCTCTCCAACAGGATACTCTTACATGTGTTTGTGGAGAGGAAGAATCCTCAGGACAAGTCTGGGGTCTTGTGTGAAACCAGTGTTTGTGTGGAGACGGACCAGATGATCTGTGCTTAATTATTTGGAGAGGCTGCCAGCAGATAGCTCATTTCTAAAGGAAGAGTTTTATTACAGCATCTTTGCTGGCTTTAGACTTCCTCACCGAACTCATTGGCTTCTTTTTCTGGTGCTTTGCTTCTGCGGCCCAATATTGGAGCTCCAAGATGTTCTGTTCTGTTTCTTTTTCATTCCTGGAGGTGGGGATAGGTGTTCTGGAGATGGATTCTGCTTTTGGAACTGGGATCTCACCATCTCTGGCGTTTCAGGTCGTGGTCAGCGCCTTCCAAAGGGCTGCACTGCTTCAGCATTGAGACTCACAGGCTGTTGCTTAGGTCCCAGGGTACCCGTGAAATTTGGGTAAAGGCTTCAAAAATCTTTGGGTTTTTCCATCAGGAAGGGGTTCCTGGCTTTGCTGATGAAGACAGGCAGATATTGCTTTTGCTTTAATGAAGTTAAGTTCAGCTCTCGAAGGCTAAATGTGCAGCTTCATTTGAACGGTTTAATTTAATGTGGTAATTAACTCAGTACCTCATGCACGAAGTATTTCACATATTTAATAATGTGTGTGCCTATTTTGGAATGAGATCCAGTTCCTCTCCTCCAGGACCCAGTTAGGGGAGCCATCTCACTCGGGCTGGGGAGGAGCTGGATGAACCCTGGTGGAATATGGTGCTGAGATCACTGCCCTCATTTTCACATCTCTATTATGGCACAGTGGTTTTTGCAGCCCCTCCTTCAGCTGCACAGCTCAGCCTTTTCTGAGGGACCGATGTTTCTGTAAGTTTTATCATTACAATGCAAAAGCAGTGTTTCATGTTCAGTAGATCCCACAAGGCGCCTCAGAGCTTTGTGTGGGGAGTGCCAAGTGTTGTGACTGAGCTTTTCTGCTTCCTTCAGCTCCCTGGGCGCAAGTACAGGGCAGGCTACAACGCCGACGTTGGGGACAAGTGGATCTGGCTGAAATGAAATCCGTTCCTGTCACAGCCCTGGCCAGGATGCACCACGGAACCTGCGGGAAGAGGAGCCACCTTCAGTGCACCTGCTCCACATCACTTGTGCAGCACCACGGAAACGCTGCTTAGACCATCTCCAGCAGAAGGGAGCAGACTCCCAGAAGAAGGAAAACCACTTTATTCTGGTTTGTTTGTCCCTGAGGAACTCGGGGATGTTGGATGGTCAGTGCGGGATAGACCAGTGAGCTGGGGCAGGCTTAATAACAGAGCTGAACTTTCTCTTCCTCAAGGCTGTGGCACATTATTGTCCAGGATTATTGTTCTGCTGATTCAAGAGAAATTAAACCTGTACCCTCCTGGCTCTCACAAAGTTAATTTCTTGCTCTGTCATGCGTGGTATTTTATGAGGTTCATTAGAAGCAACAGAATGTTCTGAAAGGCTCTGACTGGACCTCAGCAAAGCATAAGAAGTTCATTGAGAGATGGAAATAAGTGATCTCAATTCATACAGCAAAAATCTCTGCTTAAAATTACAAAAAATATTCAAAATAATTGCCAGCAGTTGTACTCACAGCTTCTTGCTTTGATTCCACTGTAGAGCCAAATATTTGCTGGCTATAAAAGACAAGTGTGATTATTATTTTTGCGAGTCCCTGAAAGTCTAAGTTGGAGGGGTTTTATTGCAGAAATGATTCATTTGGTATTAGTTAGTCACAGAAATGAGGTGCCTTGGCGTTGGTTCAGGCAACACTGTCCGGATTCAGGCTGCAGTTAATTCTGCATTTCCAGCACGGGGCTCCCTGCTTTGGTGGCTGAGGAAAAGCGCTGCCAGGCGTGCCCCAATTCAGGGCAGTGCCTCGGAGTGCAGCAGCCCAGCCTCGCTCGTGCCCCTTCCCGTATCCAAACCAGTGGGAAAAGGGTCTTTTAACAGGAGCCTTTGGGGCCTGCTGGGATCCTGCACGAGTGAGCAGTGGGACAGAGATGTGGCTCTTTTTGCTGATCCTGTAGCTCTTTGTTTCCATGTTTTATGCCTTTGTCCATGTGTCCTCCGGGAAGGGATGCCTGAATCCCTCAGGACTCCCAGCCAGTGCTGCTGTTCCCTTCTCTTCTACAGTGAGATCCTGAGCCTCCCTCCACCTGCCCAGAGCACTGAGGGCTGTGGGGATGAAAGGAACACCTGCTGTGGTTTTGGGATCCCTGTGGAGAGCACAGCTCTGTTTGCACACGTGTCCTCCATCCTGGTGCTGGAATTCACTTGGCAGTGTGTGTGCAGCGTTCCTGAGGCCAGCTCTGGAAAGGTGTTCTGTGCTGTGGGTAGAGCTGGGGAAGCTGCTGTGGGACACTGTGGGGCTCACTGCGATGCAGAGCAGCTTTAGGAGCCTTCCCCACCCGCTCCAGCAGCACAGAGGACTGAGCTTTGGATGTAAAGGACTTCAATTCCAGTCAGGAAAAGCAGTGCTGGTGACCCCTGTGGCATGACAACATGCATCTCAAGCATACTTTTTATTTTATTCAGGCTTTAAGTCTGCTTTAAAACTGTTTATAACCTAAATCTGTGAAGGAAATAACTTTATCTCCCCTTGCTGTAGGAAGGAGTGCTAGCTGTGTTTTTCTCTTCCCTCCTTCCCACTCCAACACCTCAAAAAAAATCTCTTAGCGAACCAGCTGTAAAGATTTGGGGTTTGGAGGCTATGCTGTGCCAGTTGGATGAATCCATCTCCAGTTCTTACTTAGACTGGCGAAGATAACATGGCTCAAGTCCTCTCCGTGCTTCTGCGTAGGTGCACGTGTGAAACCATCTGCAGTGTGTCCTCTTATTCCTAATTCCCACTGCCTGTGCCGGTGCCTGGGGTTTGCCTCTTGCCTGTCAGGTCCTGTGCTTGGCTCTGCCTGCTTTCCCAAGGCAGATTCCCTGGGGAAGGTCACGTTTATGGGCAGAACCGCCAGCTCTCCCTGTGGCTCCAGTGGTCACTCCAGCAGCGGAGTTCCCCCTTGGCTTCACTTTGCAGTGGCACAGGAGGGCAGAAAGGAGAGAGGAGGTGAGTGACTGGTGCTTCTCTGTGCTTTCCCAGGACGTCCATTAACAGCTTCCCCCTCGGCTGGGGCAGGCTGGAACCATCCAGGCTGTGAAGAAAGCTGTGCATGGCTGAGCTTCTTTCTCTGTGAGGAGTTGGCTCCTCTCCTGTCCCTGTCCCTGTGCTCCTCAGCAGTGACATCAAGCCCAGAGCTGCAGTTACGAGGTCCAGCAAGTTTCTTCCTTTTCCTTCAAGGTGAAACTTTGATGTTTTAATTATAGAACCACAGAATGGTTTGGGTGGGAAGGGACATTAAAGCCCATCCTGTCCCACCCCCCTGCCATGGGCAGGGACACCTTCCACTATCCCAGGCTGCTCCAAGCCCCGCCCAGCCTGGCCTTGGACACTTCCAGGGATCCAGGGGCAGCCACAGCTGCTCTGGGCACCACGATAGCAGTGAGGTTTGGATATGACCCCTGCTGCCTCAGTTCTGTTGTGCCCCCACCGCAGACAAAGGCTGGAACGAATCCCTTCTATGGAAGAGCCTGCTGAGCAAGTGGAATTTAGGTGCACGACAAATCCCAGCTGGCTTCCAGTGCTGTTTACAAAAGCAGAATGAATCAGTTGTGCAGAAGTGAGTGGAAGCAACCAGAGCAGAGGGGAGGTGGGATGGCACAATGTCGCCTGATGGGCTGCTCCCCAAAAACGTGCCTGAGCAGGTTTAGTGTGGGCTGAGCATTTATGGAGAGCCCCAAAAGCCATCTGTGTTCAGGGAGGGCTTGGAGGAAACGGAGGTCTGAGGATCAAAGAAAAGGATGGACTCTCCTCCTCGGGCTGGCCTTCTGCTGACTTGCATTTGATGTGAGGGTGACAGGAGGTGACATCACGAGGGAGGTGAGGCCCTGGTACAGGCTGCCCAGAGAAGCTGTGGCTGCCCCTGGATCCCTGGCAGTGTCCAAGGCCAGGCTGGACATTGGGGCTTGGAGCAGCCTGGGACAGTGGAAGGTGTCCCTGCCCATGGCAGGTGCATTGAAGTAGAGCTTTAACGTCTCTCCCAGCTCACACCATTCCATGACTGTGTGATCCTGGCCAAAGCTCCTTGGGAGTGCCTGGCCCTGGGAGCTCCCATCCATGCTGGTCAGCACTGATTCCATCTGATGGCATTGCTCCCTGTGATCCTGCTCAGCTCTTACACCTGTGGGCGGCAGGATGCCACGGCACTGGCAGGTTCTGCTCTGGTTCCCAGCCCTAAGCCTTGTTTTGTGCCAAGCGCGCGTTCCCGGCGCGGTGCCTCCCGCTGCCGCGTAATCCCTCTGCAGGGGCTGGAGCCCAGCCGGGCTGCTGCTATCTGATGGGACCTCTCCTGCTGCGCTCCCCGCCCTCCCGAGCAGAAGCTGCAGCTACAAATGAGACTCCAATTCTCCGTGCCTGAGAAGGCTTCGTCTCAATTAGCTCAGCTCTGAGCATCTTCAAAGGCAGCCGGGGCTGGGATCCACGGCAGGCGCTGCGCTTCCCTCCGGGAGAGGCAGGCTCCGCTCCTCATTCCTCTTGGAGCGGCGAGCACGGCCTGCAGACAGCCTCAGGCGCTGGGGATGTGGGGATGGAGGCACACGGGCTGTGCTCCTCCAGGACAGCGTTCCCAGCCCTCACCCGTGTCCCTGCACAGGGCTGTGAGGTGGAGACATGGTGGAGGGTGGCGAAAAAAGAAGTGCTGGTGGCTCTTGCAGGGTGGGCATTCCAAACAGGAGCATGAGTCTCCTGGCTGGGGCTTGAGAGTTGTAGCAGAGCAATGGTTTGGGTCTCTCTGTTCCTGTTGCTCCCCTTGCTGCTGCAGGCTGTCCTCTGGCAGGAAGTGGGGAACCAGCTCTTGGGGCAGTGCAACAGTGCCAGGGTGGCACAGCAGTGCCCCTCTGCAGACCGGGAAATGGGGTGCAAGTGGGGTTTATCGAGCTGCTGGTGCACAGGTGTGCTCTTTTCTGCTTCCTCTTGTTCACAGGAAGGTGGCTGGTCCAAACATTGCTGCTCGCTGTGAAAGCTGATTTCCTTCTTGGGAACCAAATGCTTCGATATAAAGCTCCCAGGAGAGTTTCTGGGGTATAAAAGGAGTTGATGCATGCAAAAAAAAGCACCAAATGGTGCTAAGATAGGGGGCGTGGCCTGTGCAGCCCTGGCATGGCCCATGTCGGCCCTCAGGATGGTCCCATCACCGCTGGGTGTTTTGGGAGACAAGCGTGATTGGTTTTATGCCACAGGAGGTGAGGGTGCCCGAAACTGGGCTGGGATTTGCCATTAGAACACAGACTCCATTTGCTGCTTCTTTGGGTTTTGGTTTCTCTGCTTACAGGAGAGGCTGAAGGAGGGAGGAATTTGATGAAATCCATTTCCACTTTTATCTTTGGATATGGGTAAAAATCAGGCTCTCATTGCCCTCAGTGGGCAGCTGAAGCCGTCCTGGAAGTCAGGCTGGCACGGGCTGTACCTTCAGTGAGGAAGGGAAACCAAAGCCACCAGGGGTTCTGAGGGGTCTCCAATCCCCTCTGGCTTCTCCCTGGGGTGTGTGTTGTGAGCCAGGAGAACTCTGCAGGGAGGTGAGGGGCTCTGATTGCTGCTCCCTGTCACACTCTGGGTTGTTGCAAGCTGGTGCTCCAGGCAGGAGCAGGGACGTGAGCAGACCCTCCTGGCAGTGCATGTGTGACTTTGTGAATACAATTCAGTAGGTGGGGCCCTCGCTGCTCCCAGCAGCTGCCCCGATCGCCCTCGGAAGGTGCTGCTGCTGTGCAGGCGGTGATGGAGAGCGGCGGGGTGGCAGGCTGTGTTCCGTGCCGTGGGTTTGGGCAGGGCAGCAGCCGCCGTGCTCTCCCCGTTCCTGCTAGCCGTGCCGATCTCCATCCCGCACCCGTTTCCGGAGTCCCCGAGGAGCCGGCTTTCCCCTCGGTGTCTGCCTGCATGCAGCGTCTCGGCTCTGTCCGGACACCGCCCGCTTCCTCGGGCAGTGGCTGCTCGCCGCCGGCAGCAGCGTCTGTGAGTGTGCCGTGGGGGCAGCGAGGGGAAAACGACTTTGAGACCCTGTAAAGCCTTTTCCCGGTGTGCCCAGACAGACACGGCCGGGTCAGGAGCGGCTGCCTCTCGCTGGTGCTCCCTGGCACGGCTGCGAGCACACGAACCCCTCTCCCATCCGCTCCGATTGGTGCCCCAGCGCTGGTTTGTGCTACAGAGCCGCTGCAGGGCAGTGCCAGGCATCGGCAGAGCCTCCCGGGTCCCGCTCTTCTCGCTGCTTCCCGGTGGGACGCCCGGGCTCTCCCGGCACATCCCGTTAGGTGGCAATGCAGCCTGTTCCTCTGAGCAGCCCCGCCGCATGACGGCACTGAGGAACCTCTGTGGGGTGGGCTGCCGTGGCCGAGGCTCTGCAGAGTGTGGAAAGGGCTCTCGGATCTGGGCTTTCAGCTCTATTTTGGCCGCTGACACCGAGAAGGACCCCGGGATTCCCGTCCCTCTGGCTTTGACGTGCCCTGTGTCGTGTAGTGACGGCTGTGGCCATGCCTGGGCCAGCTCTGGCCCTTGCCTGGGCTGCAGAGGTTCTGTTTGCAAGTGCTGTGGCCTCTGTGTCCACCCTGGTGTTCCCATGTGCTTTATTCCTTGCCATTTCCAAGGAGCAGAAAGCACCCAAGCGGCACCCGGGCAAGAGGGACACTCAGCATCTCCTCTGGGGTGCTTCCTGCTCGTCTGGCTGCCTGACAGAGCCAGCCTGAGCTCCAGGCAGGGCCAGGCTGCTGCTCTCCGTGCTCCCAGCAGCCTTTCCCAGGCCTGCAGAGGATGCAGACACCTGCCCTGCCCTTGGCCACGGCGCTCCAGCTCTTGCTCAAGAGCCCGTGAGTCAGGAGCTCACCTGGCCAGCGCTGGCCTGCAGCCAGGGGCTTCCCGGGCTGCCCAGGCAGCAGCACTGCTCGGGGACCCCGCAGGGCAGCGCGGGGGCAGTGCCCCGTGCGGGGCTGGGAGCACAGGGCCGGGTCCCCAACAGGAGCTGAGCACAGGGCTGGAGGCTCCAGGGGTGCCCTGGCGTGGATTAGGGATGCACCGAGCACCACCCTGCCTGATAGGAGCTCCCAGGTGCAGCCCCGTGCTCTGCCCCCCGCTTCTCCCGAGCTCCCGAGGGTCGTGCATCCACGGCCTGCCCCTCCTTGGTTTAACTGGGATGTTATGTGGGGATTGGGTCCAGATCTCGGAACGGAGCAGCATTCCACGGCAGCCCAGCCAAGGGGAATGAAGCAATATTAGAGTGTGAGATTTCATTGCTCTGTAATTAACTTCAGCTGCTTTCAAGCTGCAACAAATTACCCTCAAAGCCCGTTTTTGTACCGAGGAGAACTTTGAACTGCGTTTGCAGCCCTTGTGCCCAGGAGGGAGCGGGGAGGCTGCTCCTGCTGTCTGTGGCTGCAGCTCCGTGTGTGGTTTGGGACCAGCCCCGGGCCAGCTGTGCCAGGCTGCAAACACAGGCAGAGGTGCTGGGGCTGGCATCAACCCTGCCAGGGACAGCCCCAGGCGTGGGAAACATCATCCACAGCATCCCCGGAGAGCCTTGGGCTCCACCCTGAGTGTCTTCTCTGCTGTGATGGATCCTGCTGCACCCAAGGCTTGAGGGGCATGCTGCTATCCCCAGGCCTTCCCAAAGTACTGTCTGCAAGTTAATCCAGGGCCTGAAACCAGCCAGCTTGCTGGAGAGAAAATTCAGCTCAGCTGCTAGAAGGCAGCAGCCTGGCTCAGCAAAGACCTGATGATCTGATGGTTTTTGGGAGCCACTGCTGCCCTTGAGCGGCTCAAAACGCAGCTCTGTGTTTCCCAGCAGGACCCCTCCCACTCCAGCTCCCTAAATTCCTTGGAGAATGCACTTGTTTGTGTTTATTTTCCATCTCCTGTCTCCAGCAGGATTCATGGAGATGGGCCTGTGCAGCCCAGGCCTGGGAAGGTGGCATGGGCTGCTGCCAGATTTCCAGGCAGAGGGTCTGCCTGCCTGGCCTGGTGGTGCCAGGCCCTTCCCATCTTGCTCTGGAAGAGCAGAAGGGCTCCAGCAGTTTCTCTGGGATGCCTCAGCCAGGGGCAGCTTAATTCCCCGAGATAAATCCATGAGCTCATGAAGCCAGAGAAAGATGGGAAGCGCTCCTGCCAGGCCCTTGCTGCCGACGGGACGCAAGGACCTGGGCTGGGCAGATCCAGATCTCAGCAGCCAGAGGAGCTGCAGGGACAACAGGGAACTGCTCAGGAGACGTGCAGAGCCATCTCCCCAGATCATCCATCTCACCCAGGTGTGTGCTGTTCCCCTCAGAGCCCCCGCGGGAGCCGAGGGCCGGGGAGCCCTGAGCGCCGGGGAGCTGCGGCGCCGCTCCTGCATTTGCCATGATCAGAGGTCCCAGAACGCTGCCACACCCCGGGGAAGGGCTGGCTGTCCCCTGGGATGCCCCTGTGAGAGGGAACAGAGGAAACTGTGGCTGCTCTGGACTTCTCTGCCCACCCACGTGCCCACAGAGGAGGTGGTCAGAGGAGTTTGAAGAGCTGCTCAGTTTCTGTAGATGATGACGATGAGTCCTTGCTCTGGATGTGTTAAAGCGTGAGGAGCAGACAGAGCTTCAGCCCAAATCTCCAGGGAGAAAGCCACCAGCCCAGACCCCACTGTGGCACCCTGGGATGGCTCAGTCCCAGTGCGGGTACCCAGCAGCCCTGTTACACCTGTGGGTGCCACCTGCAGCGGGGTTCCAACCCCTGGATGTGGCACGGGAGGGGTCACAAGGAGCTGGGTCCACGGGTGAGCCCTAAAAAAGGTTCTCATCTCTGTTTCCAGTGATGCCAATGGAGTGGTGCTGAGCCCAGGCTCGTGCCCTGCTGGGGCTGCAGGAGGAGATATGAAGCAGTGACACACGGCCAAGCTTTAATTACCCTTAATTACCCAAACCCATCCACCTGGGCCCAAATCTGGGGCAGGTGCATCCCGCTGGGACACGGGAACAGGGAGACCCGGCACGGCCGTGCTGGAGCTGCCTTTCCTGGGAAAGCCACTTGGTCTGGGTTCCCCTGGGATGGCTGCAGCACCAGCCTTATCACCTTCAGCAGGGCCAAGTGGAGCAGGTTAATGATTAGATTTATCACAAAGCAATCTAACGAGCAGCAACAGCGCCAAGCGCTTCCCATTCAGTGACGCACGTCCCAGTCTTAATGGGAGCTGACAGCCTGGCCCCGAGACCATGCTCTGGCCAAGGATAATCAGCCTGATAGTTCCCTGGAGAGAGTAGCCATGGCTTCCAAGTGTCTTCTCAAAGTGTTTATCTGACCAGCTTAAAAAAAAACCCCAAAAAACCTACAGAGCTGTAGGGTTGGGCTATGGGACCTCCTCGCTCGCTTCCCCGTCTCTGCAGCTCGAAACTCGGCCTGGGAGTGTGCTGGGATGGCTCAATCCAGCAGGGAAAGCTCCACCAGCATCCCATATCCTTCCCAGGCTGTGCTCTCGAGTCTGCATCACCGGTACCCAAGGGGAGGATTAACAGGCTGTGAGCGCTAACAGGGAAGCTTCCATCACTGAAGGTGTTTGGAGGCTGTGGTTGGCACGTTTGTTTCTGGAGGCAATGTTTTACTGTACCAGCTCTTCCTCTGCTCTAAGCCTTCCCCTGCCTTCTCCCTCTGCAGTTTAGGAGGGAAGCAACCTGCTTTCTTCCAGGTTCCCAGGGCAAGTCTCTGTGCACTGAGAGCTTGTGGAACCACCATCCCTGGGAGTGTTCCAGGCCAGGCTGGATGGGGCTTGGAGCCACCTGGGATAGTGGAAGGTGTCCCTGCCCATGGCAGGGCGGGTGGGATGAGGTGAGATTGAAGGTCCCTCCCAGCCCAGCCCACATTCCATGATTCTGTGGTCTGAGCAGTGGATGGATGCAGCTCCTTGCATGACAGGTGCAGAGATGAAGAGGAAGGCCAAGCCAGGTGTGAGGAAAACCTTCCAGGAGTGGCTGGAAGGAAAGAATCCTTGTGGTGAGAGGGCTGGGTGCCACTGTGGCTAGCAAAGGGGTTTTACTGGCACAGCAGCTGGTGCCAGGAGCCTCAGGGAAAGCTGCAGCCTTCATCCAGGCTGCTCCCAAGGATCTGTGCCCACCAAGGTGTTCTGTCCTTGGGAAGTGTTCTCCAGGGTGGTCCTTCCACAGCCGGAGTGATTTCTGCTGCTCACACCCAGCAGCTTTTCCCCATCTCTAACACCATTTACTTTTTTGGTTTGAATAATGGCAATACCCAGGGCTGGCTCAGCAGTTGTTTGATCCCACAAGTCTCTGCCCTTGGCCACGTCATATGACACGGAGTTCCTCGAGGCAAATGGTGTGAAAAGATGCTCTTTTTTTTTTGTTGTTTGTTCATCACTTCTGGATTTACTGTCCCTTCATTCCCTCTGAATGCCCCGTTGTCTGCAGAGCCTGAATATGAGCTCTGTCCCGGGACCAGGACAGCCCCATCCACTGGGCACCACGGGACCCCAAGGAGGCTTTTCCCTCAATGTGCTGATTTTCAGAGGAGCCCTCCAAGGCAGGGCCATTGCTCTGGCTTTGTGTGACACCCTTCATCCAGGGGGTGGCCCCAGAGGAAGATGGGGATGGTGGCAGTGAGCAGTCCCTGGCCAGCCCCAGTGGGAAGAGCTCTGAACACTTCTTTGTGCTGCTGGAGCTGTGACCCCATCCGTCCTCTGCCCTTGCCTCGGTGCAAGTGCCTCGGAACCCCTGACAGAGCAGGGACTGGGATGATGGGATTGGAATTGTGCTCATTCCATGCTCATTCCCTCCCCAGCCCTTCTCAGGGCTGCTCTCTGCCCTTTGCTTTTCATCGTGCTGGATCTGTTCCCCATCCCTGGAAGCCACAGCCAAGCTGAGGAGGGGCAAGGGCAGGAGCTCCAGGAGCCAAACCTGTCAAAACTCCCTCATCAGCCTCAGAAGCATCCAGGTAAAACTCTGCAGCTCTGTTGATCTTTGGGGACTTCTTGTTTTGTTTGCTTGATTTTTCTTTTGGATCTTGCAGCCCCCTGACGCTGCTGTAACCACAGCAGGAATCACGTCTTCCTGGCCATGGCTGTAAAGCTGTTCCTCCACAGCTTGTGCCACAAGAATCCTTCAGATCCACAGGGATCCTGCCCAAACAGGTCGGCCCAATGTACCTGAGAGACCAGATCTCTGCTGTCATTCACTTCAGCACCTCCACCACCCTCCCAAAGCAGCCCCTGGTCCCAGGTTGGGGGGAGGACAGCAGGCACCTGCAGGGAGGATGTGGGTGACAAGTGGTGAGCCCTGAAATGGGACAACCATCTGGGGCAGGGCCTCTTTGTGGTGTGGGATCCACCCCACGTGCCAGGAGAGCGGAAGGAGCGGTCCCTCTTCCCTCCCGCTGTCCCACCCCTGGGTGCTGCCTGCTGGGACTGGGTTGTCTGAGGGAGCAGAGGTTGCTGCCAGGTGTGGAGGTGTTTCTCACCTCGGAGAGAGCAAACAGGGCTGATTCGTTCCCTAATTGCTTGTCCACAGGAGCTGCAAAGCTTTGCCTGCGCGGGTTGGGAGCTGGGAATTTCGCTCCGTTTGATCGCGTGCTCTCCTGCCCCAGCTTCAAAGCTCTCTTTGCTTTTCCACTCCCTTTTATGTCCCATCTCTTGAAATTCCAGTCCTGCTCGAAGGCACAAACCCAGGACGGCTAAAGGCTTCCAAATGCAATTATTTTCCAAAGCATTTCAATAAATTAGCAGCTCGTTCCTTTGCCAGACAGCACTTCCCTTCCCAGTGACCCCGTCTGTGCAGCCCGCAGTGTGCTGCGGACCTTCCTCCTCTGGGATGTCAGCTCAGGGGGATGCAGCCAGGCACTCTCAGCTGTGATTCAGACCTGGGCTGGTCTGAATCACTCCAGAGAGGCTGGCATGAGCATCTGCAGGTATATATATTATTTTTTTTTAATAGCCTTTTATTTATGAAGCTACTCTGGAGTCTGATTCCCTCGCTCCGTTCGATATTTATTGGTGCTTCACCCGCCTTGAACTGGGAGCCGTAAGCACTTTGATAAATGGATTTGCCTTTCCTGGAACCGCGTCCCAGTGTCAGCTCATCAGCATCCTTACTCCTCCGAAGGGCCACTCCTGTGAATCAGGGATGGTGAGGAGGAAAAACCCCCGAGCAGGGCAGGATGGCAATACAGGCCCCGCCTCCTCAGTTCCGCGGGGTCCAGTGCTTGGATAAGGGATTGCTCCAAGCGAGTGAGCTCGCTGCTTAGTTCAGGGAGGAATTCCTTCCCAATATCCCATCCATCCCCGCCCTCTGGCAGTGGGAAGCCATTCCCTGTGTCCTGTCACTCCAGGCCCTTCTCCAAAGTCCCTCTCCAGCTCTCCTGGAGCCCCTTTATGTCTCTCCTCCCTGTCCTGTCACACCACAGGCTAAGAGGAGTTGGGTGCACAAGGATCAGGGGCAATGTCAGTGTAGGAAAGAGCCTGGAAATACCAGCTAAAGGTGAGCTGCTCACATTGCACGATGAACCCCCCAGGCTGGGATCAAGCTGGGATTTTCCCTGAAAATGCTTGTCTGTGGCAGGGAGAGGTGGCATTTAGCAAAGGCAGCTTTGGGATCTATACTGTATGTCTGGGTGTTGCTATGGAGAAGCTGGATGGAGGCCACCAGGAAAAAGGAGGCTCAGGGGGGA
>VZRS01002520.1:0-27306 GCA_013398055.1 Ifrita kowaldi | reverse complement strand
AAAAGAAAAGAAAATAAAAGAAAGGGGGGAAGAAAAGCAGCAAATCAAAAAAACAACCAAAGGGATGTGGAGAAGCCAGAACCGAGACCCAACCGATGCGGAGCCGAGCCGAGGAGCAGCAGCGGGAGCTCAGCACACGCACAGCCCAGCGCAGGGTACAGACGCATCCCGCGGATCTGACACGGACACTGGGACAGCCCCGTACGTCAGCTCATGGGGGTCTCACAGGCAGGCTGCTGGGGTCCTGCTCCCTGCAGAGCCATCCCAGGGGAGCGGGGCTGCAGGCACGGCCGGGCTGGGGGCCGCAGCACTGGCACCCCCGTGTCTGGCTGGCCGAGCCCTGACACAGCACCTGCACCCCACGCTGCTGCCCCACTGCAGCCAACCGAGTGGCTACAGAACTCCACGGCCTGCTAACACTGCTGTGGGCCAGCTGCAGCCCAGGAGCCACAGAACACAGCCCTGGAGCCATGGATGGCCTCCGTGGTACTGGCACACGACCCATACCTGGAGGGTGGCTCTGCCCCTGCCTGTCCAGCACCCAGTGCCTCCAGAGCCACTGTGGATTGCCTGGCAGCCACTCGTGCTGCCACTCCCTTGAGATATTGCTCAAGTGCCACCGTTCCCTGCCCATGTCCGCATGGTGTGGCTGCCCCCAAGATCCGCTCCCAGGGGTGGGGTGAGATGGTTGATGTGGGGCCTTTCAGCGCTGCCTGCAGAGGTACCAGCCCTATTGGGGCAGAGGGCGCAGCTGGGGGACATCCTGAGGGGCTGTACACCCCACCAGGAGCCTAAGGGGATGACAATGGGAACGGGGACAGGGACAGGCAGCCACAGGACAGGCGAGCAGGGGCCAATCCCTGAGATGGCCCCTGGCTGGAAAGACAGTCTCTGTGTGGCAGCATCAGCTCCCTGGCAATGGTGCCCAGCCCCCTGCACAGACCCCGAGCACCAGCTCCTGCAACTCCACTGCTGCGCCCGTCCCCCCAAACCACAGTGACACCCCTGAGTCTCCTCATGCACCAACCTTCTGGCACCTCAAACGCCTCCCCCAGCCCAAGGGCACCCAGGGCTGACCCTCGAACACGCCAGGGCTGCCAGCACCGACCCCCAAAGCACCACATGGGCTCTGACCCCACAGACATAATGGGAACACAGACTCTGCACACTCAAGAGGAATCCCAGTCCCACAGACACACTGGGGACACCGACCCCACACACTTGAACGCACCATTCCCATGCACACGGCGGGGACACGACCCCACATGCATGAGAGGCATCACCCCGGTTTGTCTTCACCGCTGCACCCCTGACACCCCGGTCCCCACCAAACCAAGACGGGGCTCCCTGGGGCTGGGGGTGTAGGGGGGGATTATTTGCCTGTTCGTTTGCTTATGGCCTCGACAAGGCTGGAGGGGAAGTAGCCCACGCGGTCGTTGCCGGTGCGGTTGTCGTGGATGCAGCCCTTCCAGCGCCCGTCCGCGTGCTGCTCCAGCACCTGCGGGAGGGGCTGGGTCAGGGGCCGGGCCAGGGGCTGGCACCGACACCGGGGTGTCCCCGGCCCCCCCAGCCACACTCACAGTGATGACATCCCCCGCTTTCACGTTGAGGCTGGTCAGGTCGTAGTTGTTGCAATAGTCCTTGACGGCCCGGACCTGCAGAGCCGCAGAGGCATCTGTGGGACAGAACGGGAGCGTCACCGGCCGCTCACCCCATGGGCGTTGGCACCCCCAGCCCGGCGTCCCTCGTGCCAGCATGGCCACTCTGTGCCCTCCAACCCCCTACCCCGCAGCATCTGCTTGATCTCCTTGCTGGCCTGGCTGGTGGTGAACTGGTTGACGATGTCCAGAGCCGTCTGGTTGTAGGTGTTCCTGACGTGGGCGTTGATCCCGCTCTGCAATGGCACCGAGAGGGATTGGGAGGAGGCTGGTCCCCATCCTGCCACGCCTGGGACCCCCTAGGCCACCAGGAGACCAGCAGCTGGAGGGCACAGCTCTCAGACCTTTGTGTGTACCCCCCTTGTGACCCTCACCCCTTGGTGTGTACCCCCAGGACCCTCAGTGCCTTGGTGTATCCCTCCAGGACCCTCAGCTCTGCTACCTGGGAGAGCTGCACAAGCTGCTCTGAGCCCCCAGCTGTGGGGTCACCCCCTTCCCACAGCCCCTGGCTGGGTTGGGGGTGCCTGGGGGCATCTGGGGGTGCTGAGGGGGGCCCTTACATCCAGCAGCAGCCGCACCACATCTGTTTTGCCGCAGAGAGCTGCCTCGTGCAGCGCCGTGCCCGCCTTGGTCTGCCGGTTGATGTCGATGCCAGCCTGCAGCAGGAGCCTGCGGGGGGACAGTGGGGTCAGCAGGGCATGGGGGGGCACCGGCGCTGCCGCCTCTGCCCACAGCACCCACCGGATGATGTCGATGTGGCCATTCTTGGCGGCGAGGTGCAGGGGGCTGGTGCCGTTGGGGTCGGTGGCGTCCCCTGGTTTGGGCTCCAGCAGTGCCGCGCACATGTTGCTGTTCAGGAGCAGTTGGACCACCTGGCTCAGCAAACACAGATGGAGCAGGGCTGCAAGGGCGGCTCGGCCGCCAGCTCCCCTCCTGCCAGCAGCTGGAGATGCCCTGCAGTGGTGGCACCGCAAGTCCCCACCACTGGCCATCCCTGTGCCCCTCCAGCTGCTCCAGCAACCTCGGGGACCTCACAGTGCCCCTGTCCCCTCCCAGTCCTCCTCTGGGGAGACCCAGCCCTGCAAGAACTTACCCCGACCCGGCCAAACTCGCATGCCAGGTCCAGGGGTGTCTTGCCCGAGTTGTCCATGATGCAGGGGTTGGACTGGTGCTGCAGGAGCATCTCCGACTGGGGACGAGCAAGACCCCGACCCGGTGAGGGCAGGGGTAGAGGTGGCTGGGACACCACCCCCCCTGCCAGCCCCGTGCCCCTCCATACCACGTCATAGTGCCCGTGCTGTGCTGCCAGGTGCAGGGGGATCTGGCCCTCATCTGACGGGATGTTCACGGAGGAACCTGCCTTCAGCACCATTTTCATGGGCTCCTTCTTGCCCTGCCAGGCTGCGTAGTGCAGGGGCCGCATGCCTGCAGGGGCAGGACGGGCACGCTGTGAGCCCTCCTGTGCCAACACACCAGGCAGAGCCTGCGGAGGGGCACAGGGCAGGGGGCCACGGCCAGGACCCGGGGACTCACCTTTGTTGTCCTTGATGTCCACGGCAGCCTGTGCCTCCAGCAGCAGCGAGATGAGCTCTGTGTTGCCGTTAAGCGCCGCATGGTGCAGAGCAGAGAACCTGGGGACCGGGGTGGTGTCAGGGGCTACAGGCCTGTCCCCTCCACAGCCCTGCCAACCCCTGCCCAGCACCATGGTCTCAAACCTGCACCTCAGCAGCACTCCGGGGCACATGCTCTGCCCTCCATGTGCACATGTCCCTGGGAAAGCCATCCCCACATCCCTCTGTGGGCTTTTGGGGCAAGAGCTGCAGCAGACCTGGGAATGCTGAGACCCCACTGGGCTGGGGGTGGTGGGCAGGGCAGGCCCAGGGGTGTCCTGCTGAGGGTAGGGGTGCTGGGGAGCTCCCTCCCCGCTGACCCATTTCCCCCAGCCTGGCCCCAGCAGCACAGCCACGAGCACAGATGGCAGCGCTGCCCTTGCCCGGTGTTGGGCCTGGCTGTGGGGTGGGGGAAGCCCCCGGCCCCGCACCCGCTCTGCTCTCGGAGCTCCCGGAGCAGGAGGCTCCCGCCTGGGAAGCAGGCCAGGAGCTGACCTACTTGTGCTCCCGGCAGTGGCATCCTCCGTGCGGCTGCGCTGGCACCCACCGCGCCGCTGCTCCGGGCCCTGGCCATGCACAGCGTCCCCATCCCATCCCTGGGGCCACCCCCGTGTCACCAGAGCATGGGAACGGGCTGCGGAGCCCCCAGGACACGCTGCCCTCTGTGGCTGCCCAGTGCCCGAGGGGCAGGTGAGGGATAACAATCCCCCTGGCCCTGTTCCCCAGGCCCCCAGCTGAGGGGGGGACACGTCCCCGTGGGGAGCACGCTCCAGCCACCACGATGCCCACGGAGCTGCCGCCTGCCATCCCCGGCGGGGAGCGGCGATGTGAGCAGACAGCTTGCACAGGAGGCCGATCCCCAACGTCTGCCTGGGAAATGTCAACATTTTCCGCTCCAGCGCCCTGCTCAAATCCGCTCAAGATGGTGCAAATCGCAGCCTTCCCCGGGGCTGCCTCGGGGGCTTCCCTCGGGCACCTCATGGCCCAGCCGGCCACCTCGGCCACTCGCAGGGCACTCTCTCCAGGGCAAGCGCGGGGACACCAGCACGGTGCTCGCCCATGGCACCCCCAGCCGGGAATGAGCCAGCACTGCAAGGATGGGGAAACTGAGGCACGGGGCTGGCTGAGCTCACACAGAGCGGAGCTCACTCAGGTTGCCGCCTGGGGCTGCCCTGTGCCTTCCCGGGGGATCCTTTCCAGGAGCAGCGCTGGAGGCTGGAGGCTGCTCCCCTGTTGCTCCTGCACCCCCTGAGCCTTCCAGGAGCAGGATACGAGCAGCGCCCTGCCTGCAGCTCTCCAGCCCTGCGGTGATGCTCAGCCCTCCTGTGACCTGCTGGCTCTGTGGAGCACGAGGTGGCCCCTGAGGTGATGCCCCCATGCCCTGCCCACCCCACACCCCGCACCCCAGCGCTGCCCCCGCTGGGGGCACACGCTGGCACACACAGACACGCTGAATGCACACATGTGCTCAGCTGCACAGCTACAGGCCCGCGTGTGCCCGTGCCTGTAACACGTGCACCCGGCACAGCGATGAGCTGGCAGGTACCAGGGGATGCGCACTGCCACCACCCTGGTGATGAGGATGAGGAGGGACCCGGGTTGCCCTGGCCATATGTCCCCAGGGCATGGCCTCCCATTCCTGGCCAACTTCTGTGCTCTCTGGCATTTCCCCGGCCACAGCAGAGCCATCCCCAGGGTCCAAATGGCATCGTGCTGCTGCCTCGCTCAAGGGGGATCACGGGGCGGGGGGAGCCGGGGGCAGCTGCTGCCCAGCCCCACAAGCAGCGCTCCCACCGCAGCCCCCTCCTGCGCGGGGCCCCGGCTGCCTCCCTGCAGCCTCATTAGTGTGATTAGCGGGGGTGATCCTGCGGCCCCTTTCCGTTGCTCCCGCCCATTGGATGTGGCTGTGGAGCGTCGCGCCAGCAGCACAGCTCGGCGGGGTCACGGCTCTCCCACCCGGCACCCCACAGGGCTGATCCCTGCACAACTCCCGCAGAGCCTCACAGGGCTGGGAAAAGGTGTGGTGAGATGTGGGGCACAGCCCTGCCTCTCCCTCCTCTGGTGCCCACTGCTGCTCCAGACCAGCACCGGCTCTGGGTGCAGGCAGGGCTCAGCCATGTGGGCTAATGGGGGCCAGAACCCTGGCACTGGACCTGGCAGCTCAGAGAGCCTGGCATTCCCACGCAGACACACGAGACTCCCACAGCACGTGCACCCCTGCTCACAGCACCCACGGCACACACCCCACAGCACCCACACCCCAGCTCGGGGCTCCCACTCACCCGTCGGTGTCTTGGAAGTTGACATTGACTTTCTTTGCTGATCCGAGGAGCTCTGGAAGGGAGGGAAGGGGACAGGATGTTAGAGGAGATGGCTGGGGCAGGGACACAGGGCACACAATGGAGGTGATGTGGTGGCAGCTCCAGATTTCCCTTCCTACCAAGGCTGGGACTCCCTGCAGCTCCACAGGTGCTGCATGAGGCTGCCTGAACCTGCAGGCAGGAGGCTCAGGATGGGGGTCCCTACTGAAGGTGGCAGAGCCCTGGGGGCCCTCCTGGCACCAGGTTCTCCCCATTCTCCCCTGGTTTGCCTGGGGTTCCGCCGTGGCTCCTTCACCTGGCTGAGGCTCCGGAACAGCCCCATGGAGGCCACGCCGGGCAGAGCTCGGCAAGTTCCCCTGTACCCCCAGCCCCCCCCCAGCACTGCCCTCCCCATGCTTCTGGGAAATTAAACTGCGCCGGGGCAATCCAATTAGCAGCACGAGGAAGGATGGAGCCAGATTTACATAAGATTTACCCGAAAAATGCCACTCAGGCTTTCCAGTGAGCTGCTCTTCCCACAGCGGGAGCCGGAGCAAGAGGAGAAGAGGAGGGTGGGAGCAGCATGGTGGGGGACCCACACAGCAGCCCCTGAGCCCAACACAGTGAGCACAGCTCCAGCACGGCCCTGAGTCCATGGGAAAGGACCCAAAGGCTGCATGGCCTGGCAGGGAGAATGGGCAGACAAAGTCACTCAAAGCCAGGGACAAGCGCTTGTTGGGAGAAGCTGACTGGAAGGGGCTGCTTCAGGCAGGGAAGGGGAATGTGGGGCCTGAGAGACACTCCCTGTGTGCCTTGGCCATGGCCTTGCTCTCTCCCCCTGTACCACATCTCCTTGTCAGTGTCCCTGTGTTTATTGAATTATTGGACACAAGGGCTGTGCCACAGCCCAGGAGCCTCCGCATGGACAAACAGGGCCCAGAGGGCACCAGCAGCAGGCAGGGCGGCTGTGTCCAGCCCTGACCCTCAAGGCTGGGGAGTGGTGCCAGGCTGAGCCAGCCCTGCCCAGGCCATGCAGCACAGATGGGCCCAGGAGTGGCGAGGACAGAGGCTCTAGCACCCAGCGTTGGTTCCCTCCTGCATTCCAGGGCTGCCTGACTGTTGGAGCTGCAGGACATCTGCTAATGCTGACACAGCCCGGTGTGACAGGTGAGAACTGCAGAGGACGGGTTCTATCAGCCACAGCAACCACCCTCCAGCCACCAGGCCCCCAGGCTCTCCTCCCAGTTGTGGAGCTTCATGCGGGATGAGAAGGGGCGCTGCAGGGTGCCCAAGGCAGGATGGGGACACCACGGGGTCCCCAGGGTGTAGGGAGGGAGAGAAATTCCACAGAAACCCCCAAATCCCATCCCTGCCACAGCATCCCCATGTTCCCCTGGAAAGAACTGGACATTACTGGTGGGCAGAGCCCCTGTGACACCGGGACTGACCGAGCAGGTCCCCACCAGCCCCATGCTGCCGCCAGCATCCCCAACAAAGGTGCCATTCATCTCTGGTGGAGAGGAGCCCAGCGCCGCTTCCGCTGCTGCCCCGCGCCAAGAACCAGCTCCCAGGAGAAGGGGCCGAGCTGCCCCCCAGGGAAGCAAAGGGCCAGCGGACAAAAGGAGCCGGTGGGCGCAGGAGCGGCACCGTGCCCAGCACTGGCTCCAACCTCCGTCCCCAAGACGGGCCCCGCTGCGGCTAATGGGTCCTTGCCGATGGACGGACGGTTGTCAGCAGGTCTGCAATGCCTGGCCTTTCCCACGGGTTGGTCCCAGTGAGGGGCTGGGATGGGGCAATGCCCGGAGATCAGGGTCACAGGGTGCAGTGATGCTGTTGGCGATCCCCAGGCACGTGTGCCACCCTCAGCATCACCAAACCACCAGCACCCCAACATACCGTAGCGGCAAATTTTTCCTCCCTGCACCTGCAGGAGAGGCTGCGGATGCCAAAATCTGTTTAGCACTTCCATCACTGCCCGTGCCAAGTGCTTAGTCAGTGACTTCCAGCCATGCAGTGGTTTGACTTTCCTTAAAGCTCTGGAAGTGGCCGTCAGCATGCCGAAGGCAGCTGGAGCAGGGAGCCCAACTGAGGTCTCAGAATAACCCCAGTTCCCAGAGCAGAAGAGAAGGATGGGTGCCCTGACATGTCACCAGGTCCGCAGTGGAATTTGTAGCCTGTCTGGGGGCAGCAAGAGCCAGGAGAGCTCATTAATGGCTGGGAATTACAAGGAAAACTCTTCCACTAACGAGGGAGACCGAAGGGATCTGAGTGCTTCCAATTAAAAATGTCGGCTACAAAAGGAGATGGGCACAGTGGGGAGGAGAGCAGAGCTCCTGCGTGGCCAGGCTGCCAGCAGGCACCCAGTGTGTTCCTGGCTGTCCTCCCTGCTGGGATCACTGGAGGGGTAACAGGGACCACTGAGCACCTGCAGTCACCATCCTGCACTCTCCACGCAGAATCAGATGCCATCAAGCAGATATTGTTGCAGGGGTGGCATCTCTGCTCAGATGACCTGAGCCCCACCACTGTCCTTGGGACACCCCAATGTCCCCTCTTGGCTCCCCATGGGTTGCTCAGGTGATGGTTGTGCCATGTGGGATCACAGGGCTCCCCTGGTATCTCATGGCCCAGCTCCCCACGGCTCTCGGAGCAGTTTGCACCCCACAAACACCCTGGGGCAGGACCACAATGACGGCCCCAGGAAAGGGGGGCACACACGGGACCCGGCACCACCGGGTCCAGCTGCCGCCCGCGGCTCCTGCGTGCACCGGGAGCCGCAGCGTCTGCCATCGACACCAGCTATAAACAGCGTCTGCCAGAGTAAACACCGCCGCGGGGAGCAGCCCTGCCACTACTCCCAGAAATGCCTTCACTTAAACACAGGGATTGCAGGAGCTAAATGCACGCTTGGATTGAGCCTGGCGCTCCGCGTGCAGCGAGCTCCTCGCCGGCCCCGGCTCCCCCACTACACGCCGGCCCCGCAGCAGTCACAGCCCCGGCGGGCGCCGTGACACAGGCGACGCACGAGCTGCTGGCACGTGCAGGGCCTGCGCATGGGGGACCCACTCGGCCCGACCCCAGGGTCCAGCCACGCGTCACTTTGGCTCCCGGCACCATGCCTGGCAGCTGCTCTGGGCATCCTGGAGCACACCATGAGGAGATCCCCATGCCCAACCACAGCTCTGGGCACTGAGTGGCCACGTGGAGACCCCCATGCCCAACCAGGAATCCCAGTACATTCCATGGGAGGACCCCTGTGCCCAGTCACTGCTCCAGGTATCCCAGAACATGCCGTATGGAGATGCCTGTGCCCGGGTGGCCGGTGTATGCCGTGACGAGACCCCTGTGGCCCAGCACAGCTCTGGGCACCCCAATGTGTGTTGCAGGGAAACCCCCGTGCCCGGCTGCTCCAGCCCCTTCCCTGCACACGTGTCCACGGCCACAGCCCCACATGGTGGGGCTCCTTGGGGGGCTTCTCTCCCTTCCCAGCACCCCCTCACGTGCTCATGCACCAGCCCCTGCGTCTGCAGCCAGCGCAGTGCCAGCAGCGATCAATGCCCAGCCGGGGCGTGGGGGCTCCTGGCCAAGCCCCCGCTGACGAAGCACATCCTCACCCAGCTCTCCCTGGCAGGGAGCAGGCGGCTGCTCCAAGCAGATGGCTCCAGCCTCCGCTAAATCAACATCTACTTAATGAGGGGAAAGCATTGCTGCCCCCTCCCCAGCATGGCGCCAGTGGATGAGCCAGGAGAACCCCTCCAAATCCTCCTCTCCATCCCTTCCATCAGCCCTCTGCAGCGATCCCACTCCCCTCCAGCCCCATCCCTGCTGCTTCCCCACTCCCCAGCTCACGTGGGCAGTCGGACCCCTGCGTGTGCCCCCTGCAAACACAACAGGACCCCACAAGCAGCGAATATCCACAGGGAAGACATTCAAGGCAAGCGCCTATTTCAGAGACAGGGGGGAGGATCCTGCAGCGGCATCGCTGGGAGCTGCCGGATAAAGGAAGCATCCAAAATAGCTGCTCTTAATTATATCCCTGCTAACGAGCGCCACGCAAACAACGGGCACTGCATGAGGAGCCCTGGCATGGGGGTGTCTTATTCCTTGCTGCGAGGATGAGGTCCCCACGGCGGCGTGTGCCATCGTGGGGACCCCACTGAGGCAGCCACAGCAGCCCTGGCTGGGTCTGGTGATGATGGTGACATCGGGGAGCTGGTCCTGACAGGGAAAAGCTTGTACTCCTGCAGCCAAGGTCGTGTCAGGCGCTGAGGCCGGCGCAATGCTCAGATGCTAATGAAGCCGTTATCATCTTCCGATCGATCTGGACTGTATAAATAATGCACCGGGAAGCTCGTTGTACAGAGAAAGGGATTGCCTGGGGCTGAGAGGTGGCTGGGATGGGATGGAACCATTGCAGAGCAGTACACAGCACAGCTCGATAACTACTGCCCACCACAGCTGGACAGATATCTCTCACCACAGCTGGACACCCCTGAGGCCATCACAGCTGGATATACACCTCTCACCACAGCTGGACCTCCCTGTGTCCATCACAATAGGATGACAACTGCCTATCAGTACTGGACAATCCCAGTGCCCATCACAGCTGTACATGCACAGCTGTGTGCCCCGCTGCCCATCACCAGCCATTCCCCAAATCCCAGGGCACTTTTGGGAGATGCCGCCCGTGTGCTCAGCACATGTACGGGTGCTCCGGATGCCCGTCCCTGGCAGAGCCTTCTCCAGGGAGCGGCGAAATCCGCACTGGAGGCTGGCTGGGCTCTGGCAGCCTGAGTCACCGCGCAGCGCTGTCCCCTGGGGCTGCAGGAAGCAGCTTAAATGCAGCTTTCAAGAGGCAGCGGGGACTCCACTGTGATGCTTTTATTTTTACCAAAAGGAAACTTTTCAGTCCCATGGGACAGCACGGGGCTGACCCTGTGGGCTGCCGGGGCAGGCGGGGACAGGGGACACAGGTGTACCCAGGGCAGAGCTGACCCACAGGGGCTGGAGCTGTCCAGGGGACCCAGCACCCCATGATGCCCACCAGCAGCTACTGTGGGGATCCCCACTCTCTCCCTGTTTTCCCAAGTCATATCCTCACCTGACCTTTGCCGTGTGGTGTCATGGAGCCAGGCATCAGCCAGACCCCTTTGGGGCAGTTCCAGCCCCCTCAGCCCCCTGAGTACCACACGGGGCTCTGCTGTGCAGAGGCTCCTGGTGACTCGGCCCAGAGCACCCAGAAATGCAGGGAAACAGCAGCAGGGACGGGCAGGTGCATGGGCAACGCAGGGATGTGCTGGCTCTGCCCCACGAGTGGGACACGAGGTGTGCTCAGCTCCGTGGGACCAGCACGGAGTGTGGCAGCCTCCCGCCGTGCCCGGTGCCAGCCGCACGCCCACACTCGTCTCCACAGAAATGAATGTTGGTGTCGCTTACAGGGAGCCCTAATTGCCAGCCTGTGGCAAACAGGTAATTTTCAGTAATCACCCTGGCTGGAAGGAGCTACTGCTGGCACAGCGAGGCTGGCATGGCAGGGATGGGGATGTGGCTGCTCAGGGCCACTGTCACCTGTGTCTGCCCATCCATCCATCCCAGCACGGCTGGCACTGCACCTCCTTGGGACACGGGAGCAGAGAGAGGTGGACACACACCACTCACCTCCACCCTGGGGCAGAGACCGTCCTGCCCTGCCCCATCCGCATCCTCCCCATCTCCTCCCCCTGCTCACCCCACTGTGGGGCCAGGGATCCCTGGGAGGATGGACCCCCACGCTGACTGCAGGGAGGGACCAGGAGCCTTGTGCATCTTAAAGCATTGTTACCCAACACACAGTGGTGATCACTGGCCTCCCATGAACCCGGCGCGGTGCAGCAGCACTGGGAAGCGGCAGGAGCTGCTGGCGTGCCTTGAGCGTGTGCTCACATGTGCAGGTGTGTGCAGGCGGCCCGGATCAGCTCCTGGCATGCCCCGACCGTGTGCACATGTGTGTGCAGGCGGCCCAGATCCATCAGAGGCACTGGGCACTGCTGCAGCGCCGGCTCCAAGCTCCCAACCGTGCGTGGCAGAACAGGCCCCGGGCTCTATTTTAAACATGGTGCCCTTCAGAGCCATCGTTTGTCTTCATCCACGGCGTGGCCTGGGCTGCCGGCACACCGTGCCCACTCTCTGCTCCGCAGCGGCGTTCCCGGTGGGAATGGAGGGGCAGGATGGGCATGGCCATGGGCAGCTCTGCGGGCAGAGGGCCTGGCAGCTCAGCGGTGTCGCGGTGACCGCCGGGGTGGCTGGGCAGCGCGGGGATGTGCAGCCAGGCGATGCCGCTCATCATCCAGGAGCACCAGGAGCGCGGCCGGAGGCCTCGCACTGCTCCCGGCGGGCTGACAGCGCTGCAGGGGAGGCGCAGGGCTCGCAGGACCCGTCCCAGTGTCCCCGGTGTCCCCAGCACGGTGGGCACAGGAAGGGGGCTGGCAGGAGCAGTGCAGGGCGGAGCAGGACCGGGACTCGGGCAGACGCTGAGCGCAGACAGGAGGGAGCGGGGCTGCTGCGGAGCTGCAGGGCTGCGAGGAGCGCGCCTGCCGTAAACAGCCCAGCTGCAATGCAGGAGCCGGGCAGCCGCTGCTTTGTCTCAGCTCCAGCGGCTCCCGCGGCCGCGGGCCGGGAACCCGCGGGGCCTCTCGAGGAGGCGGCGCGGGGCTCCGGCAGCCACATCTGGAAGGGATCAGCGGCTGTTGCCGCTACGAGCCCGCGGAGCCCAGCGCCCAGCCCCGCGCCAGGCCGGGCAGGAGGCAGTGCCGGCGTGGGCAGCGGAGAGGCCACGGGCACACGGCCGCACGGGGCAGAGGCGCACGGGCACACGATGCACACGCGTTCACATGGATGCACAGAGGCACGCAGCACACGGATGCACGGCGGCTGAGGCACGCACATGGATGCACGCGTGCACACGGGCACAGGCGTGCACAGGCGTGGAGGCACGCGGGAGCACCGGGATGCAGAGGGGCACATGCAGGCACACGGGCGGAGCACCCGGCCACCCGAGCTTGGAGAGGCAGAGCCTGTGGTGGCTGCTTGGGCACCTTCTCCAGCTTGGTCCATCTCCAGCTGACACAGACCATGGCACGGCACAGAGCTGGGGTTCCTTCGTCCCGCTGCGCCCCGGGGCGCCCCAGCCCCACAGCCACCTCCATCTGCTCGGCACTCTCCAGGCAGCCGGCTGTGACCTTGATGGGGACACCCAAGGAGACCCAGGCAGAGCTGGCACTCCCAGCCAGCCGCTCTCCCATGCCCTCCCAGCACCGTGCTGCCCCACCGGATGGCTCGTGCCAGCACCGGTACCCATCCATCACCAGAGCAGTCCCGGCAGCACAGGGCTGTCAGGCCAAGCCGAGGCCAGCTCTGCATCCCAGTTTCCCATTTCTCAGGCTGATTGCTCCTGTCGCTGCAGAGCCCAGCATTAAACACCTCATTTTCTACTCTCGTATTGAGTTGGAAAATACTATTAACATTTCATTAGATCTTAAAGATCCCTCTCAGCCCGGCACAATGAGCCAGCCCACGGGTGGCATCACTCCTCTGCCAGGTGGAGCACACTGGCCCCATCCCTCTGGGAAGAGAAGAACCAGGAGAGCAAGTCCCGTGTGCTCCTGCTGTGGGACAGGATGGTGAGCCAGGGCAGAGGTGACATCAGTGCTGCACACTGGCTCGGTGACCTGCTGGGCATGGCCCACCCTCACAGCACACTTGGCCAGGGACAGGACACAAAGCAGTGACAGAACAACAGTGTCCATGCAGGCACTCCTGCATTGTGTTTTCCAACGTGTATCCCTCATCCATGGGAGCCTGGCCCAGCAGGACCAGCACCAGTCATTAAATATCAGCAAATTTGTTCTCCGACACTCTCCCAACAGTGCTGAGCACCATTCCCAGCACACACCACCCAGCACCAGCACCGAGAGCGCTGTGGGAAACAACCTCAGGTATTGCCCAAGAGCTGGGTGCTCCCCTCCACCACTCACCCCACCAAGATTGCCACAGCTCCCACCTGCCCTGAGCCCAGGAACGTGTTCACTGAGCACCCTCCACTGCTTTGGGACACACCCAGGCCCTAGCACAGCACCACGGAGCCGCCATCCCCAGGCACTGCTGCTGCAGCCAGTGCAGACACGTGGGGAGTGGGAAGAGACTGGGGGCACCTGGACACACCGAGATGGGGAGGGGGCTGATTGCAGCCATTCCCAGCAGTGGGGAAGGGGAGGGAAGGGTTAAATGGAGTGCAGAGAGGAGGAGAGGAGCCAGACGCCAGCCTGGCTACTGGAAACCACGCCGGGCTGGCAGCGACTGGGACAGTTGTGGAGAGAGCTCAGGGCACCCACAGCACTCAGCCCTGCTCACTGCCAGCACTGTCACCCTTGGGTGCAGCCTGGCCCTGCCACGTCCCCCACAGTGTCACCCCCCAGCACAGGGGCAGCAAGGTCCTCGTGTGGCAAACAGCCGGAGCCGGCAGCCGTGGGAGAGCCCCGCATTAGGGGCTGGCAAAGGGCTGCTTGGTGTCGAGCCAGGTGAATTTGGGACTGCTGAGAGAAAATCCAGGCCAGTGAGGGAGCTGGGAACAAAGCCGCCGGCCCGCGGCCCTGCTGCTCCTCGATGGCAGTGGCCAACAGTCCCGGGTCCCCACAGCATTCTCAGTGGGCAGGGGCCCCGTGGCCAGCCAGACACGGGGGCTGTGCTGGGGGCAGGGGGACAGGGGAGGGTTTGCATGCACAACTCGGCCCAGCCACAGAGGCAAGAAAAGTAAAATAATGAGAAGTCACCCCAGGCTGAGCAGTCCTGCCCCTCTGGAGGGAAACTTGGCACACACCAGCCCCCGCCAGCCTGCCAAGTCCTGCTGGGAGCGAGGCTTCACACGCGGGCTGGAAACCCCAAGAAGTTTATGAGGGACCCGCTGACACGTGGATGAGTCGGGCAGCAGCCGGAGCTGCTCGGCTCTGACAGGAACCTGCCTGTCAGCAGTGCACAGAGCATGGCCCGTGCCTGGGACACGCCTGGGATGCACCGGCATCTCCCCTTGCTGGCATCATCTGCGTGTCCCAGCCCACCCCCTTGGCATTCCGCCCCTTCATCCCTGCCGAGGGGATCGGGGGAGGCATGGGAGCAGTGCCTGGCCACGGGATGGGGGAATGCACGGGGGCCCAGCACCTCTTTGGCCAAGCTGCCGCAGGATCTGGTCCCGCAGCCCCTTCCCCCCACTCCAGATGTCCTGCCCAGCACCAATGGCTCCAGAGGCCAGCAGCATCCAGGGACTCCAGCATTCCAGTGAGCATCATCTGCTCATCTCTGCCTGGGTTTCTCTGTCAGCAAGGAGCTTCTGCCCAGTGCCTGTGTCCAGGGAGCAGCAGTAGGAGCCATCAGGGGTGGCTGCCTCCCCGGGAAGGCTCCTGCTTTCCCAGAGGGCCAGGGGGAACCGGGCAGCTCCGGCGGCTGCCGGCCACGTGTGCCCTGGGCACTGCACCACAATTGGATTTGCAGCTGCCCTGCCTTTTACTGCATGGAAATTGAATTGTAAAATGTCAAAGACATTTCCTAACTGCGCCATATTAGCCTGGTTTTATTAAATACTGTTATCAGAGCAGATTATTAATGCAATCAAATGCAGGCAAGAAAGCCCAGAATTAACTGGCCACCGTGCAGGAGGACACACCGGAGGGCAGGAGGCAGCTGGCGAGGCCCTGCCCAGAGCCCGTGTCCCCAAGAGCTCTGGTTTTACTTCCCTCTGTCTCTGAATCCTGGAGCACCGGTGAAGGAACAATGCCACCCAGCCCATGCCACATCCCAGGATGGCTCCCCACAGGACAGCAGGACCCTGAGGGTTCTCGCTGAGCTTTGAGGTCCCTCCCTAGGGAGGGCAGGACCTGCTCCCTGCACATAGCAACAGGGCCAGGACTGATGGGACAAGCCCTGAGATGCCAGAGCTGCTGCCAGTGACATGCAGGGCAGGATGCAGAGCCCTGCACAAGTGGCAGTGCAGGAATGGGGCTCTCCTGCCCAGAGCAGGGGCACCCTGAGAGCTGCCCAGGCCTCAGCACCAGCACCCTGGGCAGTGGGGCCAGGCTGGGCTGGGTTACCCTGATGTGGCAGGACACAGGGTCTGTGCCCAGCTCCCGATCCCAGCCAGGCAGCGTGGCTAACCCAGCTCCGGGTGTCCCCAAGTGAGGCACCCAGAACTCCAAAGGCACATCATGTCCTGATGGCAACCTGGATGACCGGGTTGGCACTGAGGACCAGGCATGAGGTGGGAGGACATGGCCCTGGATTCCACCCGCACATCCAGCCCCTGCCATTCTGGATGCTTGTCCTGGCACCATGGGGCCACATGCTGGGACATCTCCTTGGCCACATGGCACTGCCACATGTGGAAGTGCTTTACAGAGCCCCCCAGCCTGGCCGGAGGAGAAACTGGAGTAGAGGATCCAACCCTGGCCTCGAGGTCCCTCACTCGGCACCGGCAGCACCCCACGGGAGCCATTTCCTACGTGGATGAGCCACTGGCAGCACTGGCCTCACAGGGAAGGAGCCAGCTCACTCCAACACTCCACAGGCAAGGAACTGTAGATCCTCTGCACGGCACGGCTCATCTCCCAGCATCTGAAGCCCTGGGTGCCCAGGACAGGGATGGCACAGCGGGCATGGGTGCTCCTGGAGACACCCCATGGTCCCATCTCATCCCACAGCGCTGGAGCCAAGGGGAAAATGCCAAGTCACCACATTTCTTCGAGGTAGCACCGGGAAGGAGGGGACAGGGAGTGAAACAGTTTGCTGCCAAATCCCTGCATCTGATTTGCGCAACTTTCAGACAACCTCATCAATTATGGATGCCCGGGAAGCAGGCGCGGTGCGCGCTGCGGCCGGCCCGGGCCCCCGAACCCGCACTCACACCAAACCGGGCCCCATGTCACCATAGCAACCCGTGCTAATTCACGCAAGGATTTTTAAAATCTCATTTATTAAACCCCACATGAATAGGATATTATCCAGATAACAGAGCTAAGTTACAAATCTTCCTGGTGCCGCGCAGCGCGGGGAGCGCCACAGGCATGCGTGGGACTGGAACTTGGAGGGGACGTGGGGACACCACAGTGTGGGGACAGCCCTGCTCGGTGCTCTCCCACTCCGTGCACTGCTCCAGCCCCACTGCCATGGCCAGAGGTCCTTGTGCACCCCAGGCCTGGAGCATGTCACCCACTGCCACACGTGTGGCCCCCGCTGCCGCGCGGGACAGTCGGGTCTGGTGGGGCAATGGCCCGGCACTGGCACTCATGGGTCCAGCAGAGCTGGAGCTGGGCAGCCCAGCAAGGAAATGGGCTGAGCATCCAGTCCTACAGTGGGAATCTCCCCAACACCAGGCTCAGCCCCACTGGGTGTCCCTTGTCCCTAACCTGTGATCCTGGCACAGACAGCGCTGCTGGCCCCCGTGGCCATCCTGCCTGGTATCCAGAGGGCTCAGCAGTGGGAAATGCAGCAGAGCACTGGGAAGAACAGGGATGCAGGAGAAGGTGGTGGCACTCAGGCACCTCTGGCAGTTGCCACAGCAACGCCAGCTGTGTGCCCAGGCCAGCAGGGACTGGAGAGGAGTGTGTGGGGACACTGCCAGGCACAGGCCAGGCGTTGTCCCCATACCCACACGCTGCCCCAAGAGGCCACGGCAGTAGCAGCACCTGGAGTGTGTTGGGATGAAGTGGGCTCTGAGCTGGAGGCTCTTCTTGCCCTGCCCATTCCCTCAGCAGTGACAGCAATGATAACACTGGGGACATGGGGGCACCACACCAGCCTTGCATGACACATACTGGCCCCATGTGGCACCATGGACATGGTGGATGCAACAGCAGAGCAGGGACACGGGGAATGCCATGCCAACCCTGCTCAGCACCAGGACATGGGCCACCACGCTGGCCCTGCTTGGCCAGAAACAGCCCTGCATGACCTGGAACAGGGGACATGTCCTCACCAGTCCTGCACAGCTCCAAGGAAAGGGGGGTGCCCACATTTGGGGAGTGCCGGCCCTGGAGAGAGGGACGACAGTGGGCGCAGCAATGAAGGGACTGTGTGTCCAGTGACCCAGAGCCACGTGGGTGCTCCCCGTGGTCCCTGTCCACACCCAGGGACGGTCCCCGGCCACCCAGTTCTTCCCCGTGCACCAGGCCTGAAACCTGCGGCTGCATCAGCACCATGAATTATTCAGTCCCGGGCGGAACGCCTCGACGGAGCAGTTACATCCTACAGCGAGTAGATACTCATGGAGCTACACACACGTACACCCGGAGACGCACACGCACAGCCACACGCACGCCCCCGCAGCCTCACACCTGGCCACGCACCCGCGGCACACCCGCGGAGCCGTGCACAGCCAGCCGCAGGGATGCACCGGGAGATACCCGTGGAGCGACATCCAAACACCCCCTCACCGAGAAACACCAACAGCCCAGCCAAACACACAGATGCCAGGGTACACACCGCCACGCAAACACCCCACGCACCCAAACACAGCCGCACACGCACCCGCGGCAGCGCGGACACACGCAGATGCGCCCGGCGCTGCCCGGCGCAGACCCTGCCCAAACCCCCGGGAGGACCGGGCCCGGCTCCCGGGGGGTCGGGAGTTGCTCCTGGCTGCAGGGCAAGGGCACTCCGGCCGGAGCCCCACCGCGCCGGGGGTGCCCCGGGACAGGCGAGGCGACCCTTTGCAGCGCTCCGCACCCGCGCAGCACCCGGGGTTGCTCCGAGCCCCGCCGGGATGCTCAGACCCACGCCGGCCAGCTCCCCCCCGCCCCTCCCGGGGCGCCGCCGGNGGGGGCAGCGCGGGAGAGGAGGAAGAGGAGGAGGAGGACGAGCAGGAGGAGGAGGAGAGGGCGGGGGCCGCCCGGTGCTGCGGGCGGAGCGCGGGGATCCCCCTCCCCGGTGCCGGGCCCGGGGGACGCCCCGGTGGGAGCCGCCGCGCAGCCGTGGCGTGTAACGAGCTGGCGGGTCTCAGCGGCCGGAGGGGACGGGGAGAACACGGCTGCTCGGGGCCTCTTCCTCCTCGGGGAGAATGCCGGGGGCGGGGGGCAGCAGACCCCCTCCCGGGGCACCCCGTGCTCCCCAGCCGGTGTCCTTCGCCGGTCCCCGTCCCTCCTGGCCATCGCAGCAGCCTGCGGTGCCGATAACGGGAACCGGGCAGGAGCAGCCTTTCAATTTCTGTAACTAAAGCGCTCATTACAGCGTCATTTTCCACTTTTGTTGACACAATGGCCGGTGACATCCGTCCCTTTCACTTTTAAAGGTGAAATGACCGAGACATTACAGTTGCGGAGGGTTCCCGGCTGTGCCGAGGGCTGAGGAAGCTGAGGAACCCGATAGGAAATGGGGCCAGTGATGGACACGGCGTTAATGTCCTCACAGTGCCATCAGGACAGAGCACGGATATCACTGGCATGAAATCAGTCCAAATTTCTGCCCTCCCTGACAAGTTCCTAGATAAAAGCCTCGTGGAGTCCCGGCTCCAGCAAACCGACATTAGGGCACATGGGGCCGGAAGGCTGGTAGCCAACTGGCCACCACAGCACAGGGCACGGAGGGGTACAGTCACAGGAGGGTGCAGTGCACGGGGACCGGCATCTGCAGCCCCGTGTGAGCGCCCGTGGCAGACGGAAAGATGGAGGAGGGAACCAAACTGTCCCCCGACGCCCCCTGCCCGCCCCGTGCTGGTCCGTGCCCCCCGAGCTGGAGCCCAAGGGTCCCCTGCACAACCCCCAGCTCCCGCCCAGTCCCCATCTCCGGGCTGAGCCCCCCCTCAGGGATGACGGGGTCCGTCTCCTCTCCCCACCCCCACTTTCCAATCCAGGACATTTGGGTTGCCAGCACGGAACGCCGTCTAATCTGCCCTCTAATCCCGCAGCCGGGCGGCTGCACGGGGCCCTGAGCCGCGGCCGGGCTCCCGGGGCTGGGGGCTGGGGCTCCGCACGCGCCCGGGGGCCCCGGCGGGTCAGGGGCTTCTTTCACATCTGCCACCACCTGATAACAAACGCAGCGCCTCAACAAAGGTCCCTTTGTGCCCCACGGCTCCCTCCTGCTGGGCCCCCACACCCAGTCACCCGGCACAGACACGGCACGGGGAAGCTCCTGCCCCGATGGCCTCGCCAGGCACCGGGACCTCTGTGACCGGGGCACGACACGGGGCAGCAGGGCCGCGGTGTGGGGCCGGTGGGGTGCACCAACGCCGTCCCTCCTCCCCGCCTGAGCCCGGCTTTGCAGGAGGAGCTCCAGCCTGGCGTTCCTGCGGCTCCCTCGGGCTCTTGCCAAGTCGGGTTGGTCTTTGCAGAGCAGAAGAATGTGCAGTGAAATGTCCCCGTTCCTGCCCTGCACACCCCGAGCAAAACCAGCGCCCGGAACGGTCAGAGCCTCAGGCACGCGGGATTTAGGATGGGCACTGTGGGGAACAGGCACGTGGAAGCCTGACTGTGGGAACTGGAGACTACACCAGCAGCAGGAGGGCTCATCCCACGCAGAGATCCCCACGCATCCCCCCAGCACAGCTGCCTTTCCGATGGGAAAGGAGAGCAGCAGAGCCTCTGCCTGGACTCGGGAGGCAGGGGGGGTCTGGGAGCACATGGGGCCTGGGTGCTGGAATAACAGAGAACAAGGAAGAGATGAAGGCAGAGTTTGGAGCCTGAAGAAGCCATCACTGTGCTCACACTCCTCCCAGCGACCGGGGATTCACAGAGACTGAAAGCAGACACAAAGTTGGGGAGCGGGTGCTGGTGGGAGCCTGGCAGGGCCCCTGCACATACCTCTGTCCCTGCTCCATCCCAGGTGCCAGCCCTTGCCTGGGACATGCAGCACCCAGCAGCCACACCAAGCTGGATCCCGTCCAGGGAGGGCACAGCCACCCTCGAGGCCAGCACATGGGTGTCCCCATGAGCTCTGTCACACTGCCCTGTGGCTGCCAACCCCTCCGGCTCCATTAGAGCCTGAGCAGGGGCCCAGGAGCTGTCACAGGATAGACCCCAGCCCTCCACACCAGCCCGAGCTCCCGCTCCCTGCACAGGGGGGCAGAGTCGTGGCCCCCCAGCACCCAGCAGCATCTATGAAAATACTTTATTGTGGAGGGGGGTGTGCAGGGGCTCTGTACAGTGCAAACGGCGGCAGCAGCGCCATCACCAGCAAACAGACACGCGATGGTGGCCCCCGAAGCCCAGCCAGGGGGGCAGCGAGAGCTGGGGGTGCTGCTGCCCCTATGTGGCCTTGGGCCGGCCGTTGAGGCGGATAATGGCCCGGTAGTCCCGCACCAGGTCCCGCAGCTGGTCCAGGTAGGGGTCGATGTTCTCCTCCATCCACTCCTCCACTGTGTCAGGGAAGTAGATCCTCTCCAGCTGGGCACGCAGGTCACGGACAAAGCTCTCCCAGTCCTCATGGAGCCTGGGGAGGGGAGAGCAGGGGACCAGCTCCCTCCTGCGAGGGACCGCAGGGCCGAGCCTGGGACCCCTCCCAGCCTCGTGCAGACTCCTCCCAGCCCCCAGCACCACGTACTTCAGCACCTTGCTGCCAAAGCTCTCCATGTTGCGGGGGTTCCCAAACTGGCGCTTCCGGTGGTAGGGGCTGAACCAGCCCTTGATGGCACTGAAGAGGCACGAGGGAGTTGGGGGCACAGGGGCCACGGGGGATGGGGAGCTGCCCATGAGGCAGGTCCCCTCCCATGGAGAAACATGGCCGGAGGCACCAATCCCACTGCTCCCCCTGCCTGTTACCTCTCCTCCTCCAGTGCCTTAAGGATGCTCTCCTTCAGGTGGCCATTAACCTGCTCTACCATGTGGTAGATCTCCACACCAGGGAACGCTCCCCTGCCCTCGCTGGGGAAAGGGAGGGCAAGGTGAGGGCCCAGCACATGGGGTGCGCTGGGCTGGGTGAATCCCAGCACCCCGGCGGGTCTGGGACCAGGGCATTCGGGTGACCAAGCCCCTGCTTCCCTCCAGTGCATCCCTTCTGATGCAACTGCCACAACCACGTGCCACGCACCAGGTGCTCTGCTCCAGCTGCACGCTCTCCAAGCCCAGCACATCCAGGACCTTCCTCTTTGTGTCTTCTGTGAAGCCCCCTGGAAGGGTGAGGAAAGGGACAGAAGAGCTTGGGACACCTCACCATCAGGCTTGCCCCAGCTTCACCACACCCCTAAAACTGGGTGAGCTGAAGCTCTTCCTCCTCTGCCTCCCACCTCCCCCCAGCACCCTGCCCAGCAGGATGGGCTCTGGCAGGCAGTGGAAGCTGAGGGTGAGCCTGGCCATGCCAGCAGAGCTGGGGGCTCACCATTCACCAGGGTCTGCAGGCAGATGGCCAGCGAGGGGATGCTGACGGGCAGCAGCTCGCAGAGCACTGAGTAGTGATCGTACCTGGGGGATGGGGACAGCCATCACCTCTGCCCTGTGCCAGCACGGCTGTGGGGGCACTGGGAGGGCAGGGGGCGGTCCCACCACCCCTTACCTCTGCCAGCCGGTGAGCACAACACCCTGCAAGCGCAGCGGGGCCAGCCGTGGCACAGCCTGCATCACCTTCAGCCAGCTCAGGTGGTTTTTCAGGTGGTAGCTCAGTGGGGTCCAGGCCTGAGCTGGCCCCGTGGTGCCCTTGAAGGCGCTGGCGAACCAAACCGCCTTGAAGCCGCTCTCCACATACTTGGTGAGGAAGGGCACTGCAGTGGGACAGGCACGAGCCACCAGTGCTACTGTCCCCAGGAGTCTGTGGGGGGCTCAGGGGGGATCTCCCCACCATCCCCAGGAACCTGGCACATCACCTTACCGATCTGCTCAGCCTCGAAGTCGGGTGCGTAGAACCACACCACAGGTGAGACGTGCTTCGCTATGCTGGACTCTGCAGGCAGAGCAGACGTTGGTGCCAGCAGCAGGAGGGAGCGTTGCGCTCCTCATGCTTCCCCGAGACCCGCATTCCGACAGGGCAAGGCATGGGCTCCTGCTGGCACTAGGCATGATGCCCGCCAGGGTGGGCACAGAGCGGGTGCTGCTGCGGAGCCTGGCCCAGGTGGCACCACTGCCGTCCCTGTCCCCTCACCCCGCAGCGCTCCCACGCTGATCTTCCTCAGCATGTCGTCCCACATGAGCACCTGCAGCCCCCAGTACTGCGCCGTGAGGAAGCCCAGAACCTCCTTGATGTGCTTCAGGTACATGGTCCCCACGTCGCCCTTGTTGTGGCTCATCCAGTTCTTGGAGTCCATCCCCTCCCCGAGATGGAAAACCTGGACTTGGGGGAAGGGAGATGCTCAGCAGTCCTGGGAGCACCCCCAGTGCCTGGGGCGTGGGCCGGGGTCCCTGCACAGCCCCTGCCCACCTCGTCGGCGCCGATGTGGATCCAGGTGGAGCGCCTGTGCTTCTCGATCACCTGCGACAGGATGCTCTTGAGCAGGGCCAGGGTGTCGGGGACGTGGGGGTTGAAGCTGTTGGGGAAGCGCTCGACCTCCCGCAGGTGCTGGTACTTCTCATGCTTGAGGATGAACTGTGGGGAGGAACCATCAGGGGGTTGTCCAGGGGGAACCCCTGTGATTTGGGATGGGGAGCGGGACTGGGACCCTCTACCTCCACGTGGCCAAAGGTCTGTACCAGGGGAACCACCTCCAGCTTGTGTTGCTCCGCCAGCTGCTGGATCCGCTCGATGTCCTCCTCGCTGGGAGGGCAGGGACAGGCTCAGCGGCGGATGCCGGGGCAGAGGGCAGAGCATGGGGGCACTTTCCCCTCCTCCCTCTCCACTGGCACCCTGCCCACATGGCCCCAGCTGCCCCACACATGTGTACACTTTACTGAGGGGCACAAATATTGACCTGTCAGGCCAGGAAGCTGGTCTGCCCAGCAGCACAGCCTGGCACTGTGACCGTGGTTATCGTGGGCACGGGGCCAGGTGGGTCACACCCAGCCCCTGGTGCACCGGGACCTGCTGGGGCCGCAAGCCACACAGCCAGCTCAGCACACAGCCCTGTGTGAGCCCTGCTCACCTGTAAGCGTACGGGGACCTGAGGATTTCCAGCTCCCCCTTGAAGGGGAACATGTCCTCGTACTCGATGAGGACACCGTTGGCTCCCAGCTGGGACAGGAGGGGGAACACCTGCAGGGTGGGCAGGATGGGCTCAGCAGTGGGGATGGCACAGTCCAGGTGTCAGCAGGGACAGCTGGAAGGCTGAGCCCTGTCAGTGCGGCCCTCCTTGGCCCCTCCTCCCTGTCCCTGGGCATCCTCACCTGTTCCAGGTAGGAGACTCTGGGTGCAGCTCCCTTCAGATCCAGGTGGACCAGCCGCATCTCAGTGGCACTGACATCCCTGGGGACCTGCTGCTTTTGCCTCAGGGCCATCATCTTTGCCGCAGGGACCTCCAGAACCTGGCTCTGAGGGATGATGTCCTGGACGATGTCACCCGTGTCCCCCCAGAACGCGCTGTCCTTGCTGACATGCTTGTGCAGCTCCAGGGTAAAGCTGCAGGGAGTAGGGCAGGGTGTCCGTGGGGTTATGGGGGCACCAGCTGCCCCCCAGCACCAGGTGCCACACAAGCACCGCCCAGGGGTTGCCGCAGACCCCGACATCCCTGGGGTCCTGCCATCACCTCACCTGTCACGGAAGAGGAACTTGATGCCGGCCAAGGCGACAAGGAGCAGCACGACGAGGCGCAGCAGGTTCAGCCGGTGGCTCCGCTGGAAGGCCATCTCTGAGATCTCTGGGGACACACACGGGGGTCCAGCACCCCACGGCCAGCAGTGGCCGGAGGGACCCCAAGCGCAGGTGAGCCCACACAGCCCCACGTACCATGCCCTGCTCCCCTGACCATGGCAGCACGAGACCCGGAGAAAGGCGACATGGGGGCAACCCCTCTGGCCAGCCTGGTCCCCATCGGGGACGCGCGCGGCAGTGCCCCGTGCCCCTCCTACCTTGTGTGCCCCAGCGTGGGGCCAGCGGCCAGCTCCGCCTCTCCCGCTGCCGGCACGGGTGAGGCCGGTGCCGGAGCAAACAGGGCGGTGGCTGCAGAGCAGGTCCCCACCGGGGATCCCGCCCGGCTGCCGGGTCACCCCCGAGCCAGGGGCCGTGTCACAGGGCGGCTGGATGGGGTGGCATCACGGGGTGGGCACGGTGCAGCCCTGTGGGTAGAGAAGAGGTGATTGGGAGCTACCCAGGCGCATGCCAGCACTGGGCTGCTCCGGGGATGGTACCGGCACAGCCGCGGCACTGGCGGGGTGAGGGCGGCAGCCCGGACCCCCTTGGCATCCGCAGGGGCCATGAGAAGGGAAGAACGGATCCTCCTGGGAGCCACACGCAGGCATCACTTCTGCCCTTTCTTTCTTCTGTTTCTCCAGTTCTGGTGTGTTCGTTGAGGCAGGGACGGGGCAGCGCAGCCACCCCCGGCGCTGCTGCCGCCAGCGCTTCTGGTGAGCTGCCACCCAAACACACCCGAGCTCAGGGTTAAATTCCGCGCAGGCAGATTGGGGAAGGGAAAAGCAGATTTTGGCAGCTGCGGGTGCCCAAGCGGCTCAGCTGATCGCGAGGGTTTTATTTGTGTTGCCAGCGCGGTGGCACCGGGGAGAGCCGCGCTGAGCCGCCCCGCTCCAAACGAGCCCTTTCCCAGACACAGCCCTAATCCCTCCCGCCACGCTCCTCCGCACGCTGCCACGGGGTGCAGGGGGTGCAGCGCCGGGACCCCCCCGGACAGCAGGACGTGCTATCCCCAGAGCACGAGGCCCCAGCAAGGCCACGTCCCAGGGCAGGACAGCGATGTGCAGGAGGGAGCTGGAGCATCCCTGCTCCATCCCCACCGCCCGGTGCCCGCGGGCACCCAGCCCCTCGGTGCCCGTGTGCAGGAGGAGGAGCAAGAGCCGGTTTTTGGGGAGCAGGCTGTTCCCTGCGCTCCCTTCCTTGCATGGACAAGGTACCTCGCGGCACAGCACCTCCTGCGCTGCGGGGGACAAATGTGGGACCCACTCCCGGCCATGCCCAACCCGGGATACTCCTGGCAGCTCCAGCACAGCCCAGCAGGGATGTGCCAGGCTGGAGATGGCTGCCAGCCCAGGGATCACCACTGGGTGCACCGGAAGGCACAGAGGGGACACAGGAGGCGGGTCAGTGGCCCCTGGGCATGCAGCATGGCGAGCCCAGCACCCAGGAAGGCCATAAATATGCCAAGTGCTAATGGCGCTGTCATGGGAACACAGCGCCTGATCGGAGCAGGGATAAATATTTAGACAGACGCTGTCAGCTCGCCAGGATTCGGTGTTTTTAATGTACGTTATCTTATTTAAATAGGGCAGGTTCCCAGAGCTGGAGCTCCCTGGCACAGCCAGGGCAAGGGCAGGCAGGATGTGTGCTGGCCGGAGGAGCGGCAGCACCGAGGGGTGCTGGAGGCAGCCAGGGCACCGCATCCCTGCGCCACTGGGACATCCCCTGGCAGGAGGGCTCAGCTGATGGATGCCTCCCCTCTAACCCGGCATCTCGCCGCGAGCACCCGCTATATTTATTAACGTCACATCTTCTGCTGCCAGCGCTGTGGGGACGGCGCTGGCACAGGCCCCGGGAAGCTCGGAAGTGCCCACGGCTCCTCACAACCGGCCAGGCTGACTCAACGCTCCACTGGCAGTGGGGCGAGGAGGGGCCGGACCCTAGGCCCCCTCCCTGCTCCACGCTGCCCACGTGGGTTTTGCTGCCAGCCCCCTGCATCCAGCCCAGCTCCCCACCTACCTTCCCGAGCTCCAAGGAGAGGAGGATGGAAGCAAACTCAAACCTGAGCCTGGAGATGGAAGGGCCGTGGGGAGGATGGAGCCAAGTGTCCCCGGGGTGGCAGGGGCCACTGCATTCCATGGCCTGGCAGCGAGGGTTTCGGGTGCCACCCGGCTGCCCACAGCTCTGCTCCCGTGTTCCCCACCGTTCCCACGCCAAACCCTCGTGCCCTCAGCACACCCGACAGTGCAGTCGTGCGAGGAGCGATGCTGCTCCGTGTACGCTCCAAGTGCACACTCACACACACGTGCACACGCTCATGTGCTTCCAGAGCATTCCACGGCCAGCCTCGCCGAGACCATCCCGTGCTCCCAGCCTGTGCCACCCCCCAGGATGAGCTGCCCCCCGCCAGAGGCCATGGGACTGCTGCCCCACAGCCGGGGACTCCTACATGGGGAGGCTGCAGACCTTCCGTGGGGCTACAGCCCCATGGCAGCAGGAGGCTGTTCCCTCATCCCTGGGCAGAACTGGTCCCTCTCCCATTCCATTCCCACCCAGGACACTGGAGCACACATGGAGCAGCCCCTGTGCACAGGGGACCCTTTCCACACCCCACCCATCCCTCTGTGCTGTGGGGCACCACCCACACCCCGCAAACCCGGCACACCCCACAACGCCCCACACCAAGGACACCCCTCGGGCATTCCCGCGCCCCACGGCACTCTTCAGGCTCTGCTCGGCACTTCTGCTGCCCCGGGCACACCTGCATCCTCCGCGGGCGTCCCTGCATCCTCCCAAGCATCCCCGCATCCTCCTGGGGCTTCCCTGCGGCACCGGGGCCCTGCATCCCCCCGAGCATCCCCGCATCCTCCCGGCATCTGTCCCCACCGCTGCGCCAGGCATTCCTGCGTGCCGCCGGCATCCCCCCGGCCCCGAGCATCCCTGGCTCCCCCGGCCCTTACCGGTAGGTGCGGGGCGGCCGCGGGCACCGCCGGGAGCGGGCACGGGCACGGGCACGGG
>VZRS01002518.1:0-10642 GCA_013398055.1 Ifrita kowaldi | reverse complement strand
TAGCCCGGCCCTTCTTTTCCAGGGAGATGCTGGAGAGCGAGGAGCTGCGCCTGGGCGGCCTGGCCCCGCCGTGACCCGACCCCTGGAGTCCCGGTCCCATCACTGGACCCCGGCCCTACCGTTACCACTGGACCCCCGGTCCCGGGACCGGATCTCCAGCCCCACCACCGGACCACGGTTCCTCCAACTAACAGGAGACCCCCGCCTCCTGCGCCCCGGGCCATGGTTCCTTGGGACCCTCTGGACCACTCTGGACTCACGGAACCCCGGTCCTTCTGTCCCCGCGTTCCACGGGTCCCCCGGACTTGTGCGTGCCCGCCTGCCCCGGGACCCCCGGGAGGGCAGCGCCCGTGGGGACACACACTCACCAGCCTCTCTGGGGTGGGGGTCCCGGCCCAGATCCGTGCGGAAGCACCTCAATAAAGCCCCGTGGCATCACCCGGAGCCGGCCCGTCTCGGGGGAAGCGGGGACGGGCAGCACCCCCGGCTGTGCTCCAGGTGTCTGTGGTGGGGCGCGGGCGCGGGGGGCTCCGTGGGAAGGGGGCTCACGGAGGGGTGTGGGTTCTCTCTTGCCTGGTGCAGCCCCTCACCCCCGAGCTGGGCACCCCACGGGGACACCGAGGGGGGCACATTGTGGGGTACAGCCACACTTTCAGTGGGAACTGAGCCCCCCAGTGGTGGCAGTTGGTCCCGGACCCCCCCTCCCACTGTGCCCGGAGCTCTTGGGGTCAGGATGGGATCCTGCTCCCTGGGATGTGGGGACAGGGGGTTGCCCCCAAGACTTGCTCGCTGGGTGCTGCCCCTGTGTCTGGAGACGTTGTCTCACCGCAGTCCTCAGAAAGGAGGCAGAGCTGGGAGGGTTTTTGAGGATTAGGGGAGTCCAGTGAACTCATGTGTGGCTGGGCAGGGCTGTGGGGACCCTCTATCCCACCTGTCCCCGAGCTGGGCTGGAGCATGGGTGGAGCCTGTCCCAGCCATGCAGATGGACCCCAGGGCTGAGTCTTGTGCCAGCCGGGAGCCCCTCGGGGAGCTGTGGGTGCCCAGCACCTCCCTTCCCACACAGACACTGACCAGGGTTTGTGGTAGCAAAGCCGATCCCAGTGTTTTAATAGGGGGAAAAAAAGCCTTTTCTGAGCTGTAAAGGGATGGGGGTTCTGGGGAAAGGAGGTGCCCATCTGTGGGACCAGCACCCTCGCAGCCGGTGTTATTGGGGTGCATTGAGGCCCATCCAGGCGCTCCAGGGGCTCCAGGCCGGGGGGGTGTAGGGGTCCCGGCAGCTGATGCGCACCCGCTGCGCTCCTGCCTGCACCGGCGTCTCCTCCGCACCCTCCACGAACTGCTCAACCTGCAAAGGGGGCAGGGCACGGCCTAGGGAGACCCTCGGGGAGGGGGGCACCAGCACCCCCTGCCCTGGGCAGCACTGCGGGGAGCAGGGGTCACATTTCATCATCCCAACAAGGGAAGCAGCGGAGTGAGGAGTGGGCCGTGGTTGAGCACCTTCCCAGGCACAGGGAAGAGTCAGGGATGGGGCAGGGTGGGCACAGGGCAGGGTGGGGACACGGGGTAGCCTCTGCAGGGTCCCCCTGGGCAGGGACCCCGCTGTTACCTGGGTGCCGTTGTGGAGCTCATACTGCAGATGGTAGAGCAGCGCAAAGTAGGACTTGGGGAGCGGCCAGGAGGCCGGGGGGGCCCAGGCCAGGTGGAGCTGCTCCCCCTGCTGCTGCAGTGTCAGCTCCTGGGGCGGGTCAGGACGCACTGTGGGCAGAGGGGGGCTCAGAACAGGGGCTGAGACCCTCCCTGGAGCCCCCAGCACCTCTTGGACACCCCCACCCCGCTGCTCCTGCCCTGAGCTGACCAATGTCACGGAGGAAGAAGTGCCTGGAGAGGTTGAGGTAGGAGGTGTCCGAGAGCCCCTCCAGGTGCAGCTGGAGTGGGTGCAGCTCCTCTCCGAAGGGGCAGAATGAGGGGTCTGCCAGACTGGTGTTGAACTGGCCATGGTTACTGGCCACCGGCATCCATGGCCCCACGGAGCCGTTGCTGTGGGGAGGGAGGTGTGAGCAGGTCTTAGGGGTGGGTGGCCGTGCGGCTGGGGTGGGCTTGGGGGATCCCGGGGCACCCACCTGCGTGTGAGGCGGGCACGGAAGACGGCAGAGGGGGGCCCGGGCCAGGAGCAGTGGAAGGAGCCGTTGTAGGTCTCAGCCTGGCAGGACACGTTGATCTCCTCCTCACCTGAGGGGGCCGAGGGGTGACTGGTCAGGGGCTGCATGGAGCTGGGAGCGGTGCCTCCTCCCTGCATGGCACTAGTGGGGCTCCCCCTGGCCCCACAGCCCTGCCTGGTGCAGCCCCACAGGCTGGACACGAGCATCTCCTGGTCCTCAGCCCTCCATCCCCTGCACCCCATCACCCCTGGCTGCCCCAGCCATGCCCCTCTGTACCGGTGCCGCTGACCACCACGTAGGTGGTGTCCAGCAGGACAGGGCCAGCCCAGCAGCTGTAGTTGCCCGTGGCTGGCAGATCCAAGCCGAGGATGGTGAGTTTCTGGCCCTCGGGCACCAGTTCAGCCATGGACTCCTGGTCCCCGTTCAGCGTCCAGTAGATGTGCTGCTCTGAAGTGTCACATTGCACCACCACGTCCTGGTTCAGCTTCCCCACCTGGACTGGAGGCGAGAGGCAGAGCCTGCGGTCAGACATGGGCTGTGGTGGGGGCAGATTGTCCCCCACACCACCACGGGGCTGGGTGCCCCTCGGCCTCACAACCGTCCTGTCCCACAGTCCTCACCCTGCTCCTGCACCCCACATCCGTCCCCCTACTCCCTCACCCCATACCCACCCCACATCACCTTCATGCCCATCCTCTAATCTCCCAGCAGAGCTGTCCCTACACATATCAGAGGGATGTGGGTTTGGGATGCCTCCCACTCCCTCCGATTCCTCTGCAGTCCCTGCAGCTCCCCCAGCTGGGAGGGTCCCCCCTCCAAGGCCTCCCCTGTGCCCGGGGAGCAGCACTCACACTTTGGGGGGAAGGCAGTCAGGGGTTCCACAGGCACGAGGCACAGCACCAGTACCACCAGCACCAGCATCTGGGATGGGGGAAGGGGAGGGGAAGGGCAGTCCCAGCTGGACATAACCCAGAAGAGGGGCATAGCCAGTGGGGCCAGCCAGGGCAGAGCCCCCAGCCCTGGGAGCGGCACCCCTGAAGCAGGAACCCCCCGAGACCCCCCAACCCTCCCGGTCTGTGCCTACCTCTGCGTGTGTCACTCTGGCGGGCTCAGCAGGGCGGGGGGCTGTGGTCTTATATGGGCTGGACTCCATGGGGCTGCCCCAAGGTGCAGCCACAGCACCATCACAGTTCTCAGAAAAGGATAATGAGACCCACGCTCAGCCCCCCANCCCCCCCCCACCCCCCCAGCTCTGGGACTCACCGCTGGTACTTCCCAGGGCAGGGGGCACCGGACACCCCCTGCCCTGCCCTCAAATGCCAGAGGATGGGTCCCCACGGGAACAGCCGGGCAAGGGACAGCGCTGGGCACCTGGGATGGTGTCGGGGTTCTGGGTGGTCCCAACCCTCCCCTGTGGAGCCCTGGCACCACCTGAGGGTCTGCACATCACCGTGTGCTGCACAGAGCCCCCACAGCGCCCTGCTACAGGGCGGGAGGGACCAGCGAGGTCTATCAGCACCTGTCCCAGGGGTCTGGAATTGGGCAGCTCAGGGCTGGGCCCCTCTGGGTGGGCTGTGGTGGGTCCCCGAGGAGAGGGGAGGGTTTCCACAGAGGCTTGGGGTGATGCCCCGGGTTGTCTCACCCCTTCCCTTCCCTCCCCTCCTCGGGCCACTGCATGCCCCACGGGATGCTGTGCAGAGATGAGGACCTCGGGACGGAGATCATCATGGTCACCAGCTGCCCCTTTGCCACCCCACCGATGTCAGCCCATGTCGAGGACGCACAGCAGATCCTGCCCCAGCAGGGGAGTGCTGTACCCTTTCACGTACTTTCTGGAGTTTCTAGAAAGCAAAGGGGAAGTGGGGGGGCTGTGGGAGGCTGGGGGAGCCCAATCCTCACCTTTTGAGGTCAGAAGGGGGCAGTGGGACCTCCAGGCCCCTCCCTGAGCAGAATGAAGCCTCTGTGTGGGCTGCAGGGAGGGGAGGGGGAGCCAGGACTCCCAGGCTCCCAGGCAGCAGCTCAGCCCTTGGCTGTAGCACCGCAGGGGACGCCAGCGGGGGTGCGAGGGATGGGGCACCTTGCCCGGGGCTGCACCCGTGTCCTGTCCTGTCCTGTACTGTCTGGGGGAAGCAGGCGCTAGTGGCAGGTTCTGGGGGCCGCTCGCCAACCACAGCTTCCCCTTGGCTTCTGCAGAAGAACCACAACCACGCAGGGGAAGCCCTGATGCAAAGGCCAGGGTTGCCCTCAGCATGGTTGGGATCCCAGCCTGGCACCCGAAACAAGGGTGGGAGGGCAGCGAGGCCTCACAGACAGAAACCACCCTCGGGAAACAGGAGGAGCAGGGACAGAGCCCACCCTGTCTGGACCCATCTGTGGCGATGTCCCTCGGCAGGATGGATCCCACCCTGGCTGGACCCCCTGTGACGATGTCCCTCGGCAGGTTGGACCCCACCCTGGCTGGACCCCTCGCTGCAGTCATGGACACAAAACCAGGAGCAAAGGTCACAAAACTTTATACAGGAGGGACCGGTGCGTGGCCCCTCGGCCCCGGGTGCAGGGGGAGCGGGACAGGCAATGCCTCCAGCCCCGCAGCACCCCCAGGAAAGACGGGGTGAAGGAACCCAGTGGGGAGGGCCCACACGCCTTCCCTAGCCGGGGCCAGCGCTCCCCAATCCACGCTCTGAGGTGCCGGGGTGGTCCCACGGCCGCTGGCCCACGACTGACCGCAGCGCAGCACTGAGGCAGTGCCTGCACCTCCCTGGGACCTGGGACAGCCCCTGCAGCCACACGGCCCCCCTGGGGCCTCCCCGCGGCTCCCCTGTCCCCAGGGTCACGGCCAAGCCCAGGCAGCCCCGGTGTGGGGCTCCAGTGCTCCGGCTCACTGCAGGACGCACACGTCCCCCTGCTCATCCTCGTGTCTGGCTGCCTCTGCCAGTGGCTCCGGCTCTGCCGGCGCGTCCTCTGCCGCCACCACCTTCTCGCGCAGCTCCATCAGCAGGTCCCGGCCCTCGCTGGGCGGCAGGTTGCTCAGGTAGTACTGTGGGGCCAACTCCACCAGCCTGTGGGGACAGCGGGGGGTCAGCCGGCTACAGAGACCCCCTGTAAGGACCTGTCCCTCCCCGTCCCCGAGCCCTCACATTTGGGGCTGGATCTCCGAGACCACGCGCAGGCAGTTGTCCTGAGAGATGGTGAACTCGTGGTAGAGCACCCAGGGGGGCAGGCGGCGCGGGGGTGGCCGCAGCAGGTACCCGCAGGCGGGGGCCAGGTGGGCCACGTGCTTGTGCGTCAGCATCACGTAGTTGCCGGAGCCGTCGATATCTCGGGCGACCTGGGAGGGACCAGGAGGGAGTGGGGAGGTTGGCACACCCGCCACGGCTCCCCCATAACTCCCCGCAGCCTCCTGGGCCCACCTTGAGGAAGTACCCGGAGATGAGGGCCCGCTGGATGTTGAGGGCGTTGGCGTCGGAGCCGAAGGCGGGTGGCGAGACCGGGAGCTCGATGCGGCGCATGACCTCGAGCAGCTCGGCGCGCACGGTGCCCGCCAGGCGCAGAGCCTCGGCGCACACCCCGTGCTTCCGGCACCAGCCCTCGTCCCCAGCGTCTGCAGCAGGGACAGCGGCGTCAGCACCACGGGGATGGCACAGCGAGGGCAGTGATGTGGGGACAGGGATGGGATAGTGGGGTCAGTGATATGGAGACAGGGATGGGATGGTGGGGTCAGTGACATGGGGATGGGAATGGCACAGTGGGGTCAATGGTATGGGGACAGAGATGGGACAGTGGAGTCACAGACATGGGCACAGATGTAGGACAGTGGGGTCACTGACATAGGGACACGGACAGGACAGTGGGGTCATTGACATGGGGACACAGACGGGACAGCAGGGTTAGCGATGTGGGCAGGGGACAGCGGGATCAGTGATGTGGGGATGGGGTGGCAGAGTGGGGTCAGTGATGTGGGGACAGGACAGTGGTGCCATGGGGATGGGGACAGGTGAGCAGAGACCCTGCTGGGTTGGGGGCTTGGAGGCCACAGAAGCACTGCTGCTCCCCCTGTCTGTGACCCCTTCACACAGTGGTGACAGGGATCGAGCAGAGGGCACAGCTCCCAGGCTAGAGCTGGGACCCCCCAGAACCTCCCCCAGCCAGGCTGGGCACTGGCATGGGGTCAGGAATGTAGCGCCAGGGCAGGGGACACATGAGGGGGTGTGGGACACTGGGAGGAGCAGGGGATACAGGGGACACACAGGGGTCTGTGGGACGCCCACAGGGGTGCAAGCCCCCCATCCCCAGCCCCTGCCCACGCTCACGCTGCTGGAAGGCATTGAAGATGTTGATGAGGGTGAAGTGGTCCCCGTTGGGGTGCAGCAGCGCCCGCCGGCGCAGGGCCACGGCCTCCTCCAGGTGTGTGGACAGGGGCACGAAGCAGGGGGACGCTGGGGGTGGGCAGTGGGGTCACTGCGTGCCCCCAGCACCTCCTCGGCAGTGTAGGCCCCTGAGGGCCGCCCATGCCCCTCACACGGTACCTGTGAGCATGGCGGCCAGGCTGACCATCTCCTCCACGCAGTCGAACTCGCAGGAGGCGATGAGGGCCTTGGCCAGCTGTGGGTCCAGTGGGAACTCCGACATGATGATCCCCACCTCCGACAGATTCCCGTCGTCATCCAGGGCTGCCAGGTAGTCCAGGTCCTCCAGTGCTTGCATCAGCGACTCGGGGGCTGGGGTGGGACATCAGGCAGCTTTACCCACCCTGTCGTGCACCTGCCAGGCCTGCAGTCCCTCTCCAGAGACCACCCAGGCCGCAGTGACGGCCACAGCCATGGCTGCCCCGTCATGCCCCTCTGCTCCAGCCCCCCACACCACGCCTGGCCCCCATGGGCTCTACCTGGGCGGTCAAGGAAGTCACACTGGCCCATGTCGGCGATGTCCAGGCGCTTCAGCAGCAGCACGAGGCGGCTCAGGCTGGTCTCGCTGACGTGGGGCGCGGGGCTGGGGGGCAGGCGCTGCTCAAAGGCCTCCGAGTACAGGCGCAGGCAGGTGCCTGCGGGAGAGGGGCCGTGAGGTGGGACAGGGACAGGGCAATGGCACAGGCAGGTGGGGACAGCTGCCGGGCCAGCGGCTGCTGGTGTTCCCGGTGGGGTGGCACAACAGCCCCGAGGGGGGACACTGGAGCAGGGGTCTCACCTGGGGGGCTGCCAGCGGCTCGCTGCATGCGTGACTCAGCCTGGCTCCGGCTGATGGGCCGCAGCACCTGGGACTCGGCGCGGATGCGGGGGTTGTACACCTACGGGAGGCTGTGAGGGGGACACTGCAGGGGACCCCTGCCATCCCCCAAGGCCCCTCACCTGCCAGGGCAGGGCCACCGCTGCCACCTCCCCGGGGCAGACCCCACCTCCCAGGCTGGAATATCACGGCAGGGAGGATCCCACAGCTCACTGCGCCCCACAGCAGAGTCAGACCCCCACCCGTGCCCTGTCCCACTCACGCTGCGCAGCTCCAGCCCTGAGTCGATGACGAAGCGCACAGTGCCCAGCGAGAAGGACGAGTCCCCCAGCCAGTGGGTGACAATGACGCGCCGCTCCCGGCTCTCCTCGGGTGTCTCGTAGAGTCGCTGCGCGGCCCGGCCCACACCGGGGTGCAGCGGCAGCACCAGCAGCGGGCCCAGCGCCGGGCTCAGCGCCACAGCCTCTGTCTGGATGGCGGCGCAGCACTCGGAGATCTCCTGGGCAAGGACGGGCAGCACAGGTGACGCCCACTGACACCCGCAGTGTCCCCATCCCCAGCTCAGGGTGCTGCACCGTGCCCCGTGCCCACCTCCCAGCGCCCACGGCCCCGCTGCAAAGGAGCCGCAGCTCCCCCAGTTAACCCCAGCTACCCGTGCCATCCTCAGGGCTCCCCATTCAGAGGGACACCCCAAACCTCCCCTGCCCTGTTCACCCCTCAGCCCACCTGCTCGCTGGCCAGGAAGATGAGGACGTGGCCGGGCTCCTGGCGCCGGTGGATGTCCAGCACGGCCTGGCAGGCGGCGGCCACGCGCCCGTGGGCCGACGGCTCCCGGTAGAGCAGCTGTGGTGGGGAGCTGTGCCCCGGGACCCGCACCACGGGGGGGTCCCCGCAGAAGGCGCGCAGCCGCGGCTCCAGGGCAGGCGAGGTGACCACCACGAGCCGTAGGGCCGGGCGCTGGCGCAGCACATCCTTGAGCAGCCCCAGCAGCGCGTCCGTGGGCACCGTGCGCTCCTGCGCCTCGTCCAGCACCACCACCCCGTACTGCCGCAGCAGCGGGTCCGACGTCATCTCCCGCAGCAGCATCTCGTCCGAGCAGAACCTGCCACGGCCCCACCCCATCAGCACGGACCCCTGGCTGGTGGGGGGAACGTCTCCTCGCCCCCTCCCCACAGCAGCCTGTGCTGCTTTCCAGCGAGGCCAGGCTGGATTAAGGGATCACGTGGAGCTCAGCGGGATTAGGGCGCTGTGCTCCCGGCGCGGGCCCCGCCGTCCCTCCCGTACCTGAGGATGGTGTCGGTGGTGCAGCAGTCCTCGTGGGGCACGCAGTAGCCCACCTCGTGGCCCAGGTTCAGGTCCATCTCGTCGGCCACGCGCAGCGAGAGGCTGAGGGCGGCCAGGCTGTGGGGCTGGGTGCAGGCCACCAGCCCGTGGGTGAATTGCATGGACAGCGCGTACTCGGCGCACCACTGCGGGATCTGTGGGACAGGGCGTGGGTCAGCGTGGCCCCAGGACTGTCCCCTCCCCACTGCACCCCTCCAAAGGGCACAGGGATCCTCCTCAGGGATCTGGCTGCAGGATCTCCAGGGCCAGGGGCTGTTCAGAGGCACTCACAGCCCAAGCAGGATCTTCCCTCCCCATTCCAGTCACCTTGGAGCCCCACAGCCTGTAACAGAAGCCCCATGGCCCCACATCTGCAGCTTCCTGCCTGGGTATGGGACACCAGGGCCCTGATCTCACTTTAGGGACATGGAAAAATGGCCTGGGAAGCTCCACAGAGAGACAGGGAAGGGATCACCAGGGAGCAGCTGCTGGCCAAGTGCCTGGCCAGGTGGTGTGGGACAGTGCCAAGGCCACACGGATGTCCCTTGGGCACTGGGGCCCTGAGTCCTGCTTCCTCCTGTCATGTCTGAGCCCCCCACAAGTGCTGCCTGTATCTCAGTGCCCCAGAGCCCTGCAGGGACTGCAGGCAGGGTGCTGCACCCGAAAACACCAGCCCTGGGGCCCGCACAGGGGCTTTATTCCCCAAATCCGGCAGTGCCAGCCAAGCCCAGAAACTCAACAGGTCACACCCAGGGAGGTGATTTGGTTGAGCACCTCGAACCCAAGGCCAACGCCCCGATAGCCTGCGGTGACCCAGCCCATTCCGGCCCCGCAGCAGCCACAGCTACGCCGCCGCTTCCCCGCAATCCCTTCCCCGGTCAAAGTCTGCCAGGGGCCGTCCCCGAGTGTCACCAGCAACCGGGTCCAACTCTCCGGGGCGGCCGGGAGGGATCTGGCACCCCAGCCCTGCTGCTGCCCCTGCACCAGGCCCAGCTCCGGGAGGAGCCGTTCCCTGCTCCCTCTGCCACCTCCCGTGCCGGCAGCTCCCGTGGCAGCGCTTCCCGGCTCGTGCTGCGGCTTCGCCCGGAGCCCAGTGCCGGCCCTGGCACATCCCCGTGCCCGCCCTTCCCGGTGCCCGCCCACCCCGCCGGGCTCAGTGCAGCGTTCCCGGGGGGCCCGGCACCCCCTCCGTGCGTGTCCCACGGCTCAGGCGCCGCCGTGGGGTCCGGGAGGATCCACATGCAGCCCCCCCGGGCACTCCAGCTGCCCTTGCCCTCACCTGCGTGCTCTTGCCGGTGCCGGGGGGTCCGGACACCAGGACGATGCCGCTGTTGCCCTCCAGGTGCTCCATGAAGCTGTACTTGGTGGTCCAGACCGGCAGCTCCCGGCGCTGCCGCAGCAGCTCGTAGTAGCGGGAGGAGAAGGGCAGCCCATCGTAGGGGTTCACCTCCAGGTCGCCGTCGCAGCCCAGGGACGGGTCTTCATCCTCCTCCTCCTCCTCCAGCGCGGAGCCGGGGCCGCTCGGCCCGGGCAGGGGTCCCGGGGCCCCGGAGCCGGCCATGGCGGGGACACCGGAGCTGCGAGGGCGGGCGGGGGTGGAGCGGGACCGGCGCTGACCCACCCTCGCCTACGTCCCGGGAAGGAGCCCGGTGCAGCCCAGTGCCACGTCCCGTCCCGCGGGGTGGAGGGACTCGCGGATACTGGGGACGGGCCGGGGATGAGGGCAGAGGGGCACGGACAGGTGTGGAGGGGTGACACGGCCGGGGAGATCAGGAACAGAGCCGGCGTGTGGGGGACCGGGAGAACGGGCAGGGAACCGGGGAAAGGGGATGGGTCACCGGGAGAGCCCCGCAGGATCGAGCAGAGTGCGGGGACCGGACAGGGCTGTGCGTGGGGACCGGACCGAGGCGGGGTACAGGGGTTGCGGGACAGGGCGG
>VZRS01002508.1:51610-109452 GCA_013398055.1 Ifrita kowaldi | reverse complement strand
ATGATGGAGTCACCCCAAGACCCTGAGTTCCCCTTGAATTTCTGGTTGCTGAAGGCCTTGGAGATCAGCCCTGCTTTGTTCATAGAAGAGATTGTTGTGCCCAGTGCTTGGGTTACACTGTAGACATAAAACAAATCTGCATTTCAGGTCATTTTCTTTATGTTCTAGCCTCTATTTATGGAACTTTCTAAGCTTTGGACCGGCTTTCAAGATGCAAAACTGCTGCTAAGCTTCCTCACAAATATGACTGACAATCTGCAACAATTCTTGGAAATCCAATCACAACTTTTTCTGGAGGAAATGCTAACATCTTTTCTGGAAGGAGTGACTGTGAAAAGTGATGAGGAAAGGATAAAAGAAACTATGGGTACAGAAAGTTAATACTTTTTTTTTCCTTCATTTTCCAAGATTTTGTAGTTGGAATTTTCTTTACAAAATGTGCTTTACAGAAGGTGCTATATATTGATTTTTTAATACTCAGAATTTGTACAGAAGCCTTGTAGGGTATAGATTTACATTTTCATGTAGTGTAGCTTGGAATTTTATTTTTACATATAAAATTAAAATGTAGCTTCTAGATACAAGCATATCTTACAAAAATGGCAGAATGATCAGAGAATATATATAATTTTTTAGAAGATTTTAAAGTGTATTTATGTCTTTTTTTACCTTTCAGAACTTTGGAAATGGAGGGGTAGGGGATAAACAAGATAATTTAACAGGGTTTCAGTTACCAGAAGTGTTTGTTTGTAAGATGGTATCCCTAGGAACCAAGTTTTATGCCAGGGAGTTTGTAATGCATGGGTGGGTGAAAACAAAATGGAAGAATAAGATATTATCTTCCTGTTGTTGTCCCCTGTTTCCAAAGAAAACTAATGCTACTAAAGAAGGTTCCCACAGGACTGATTTTTCAGTAGGTCCTCTTTCAAGGCAGGACTAAAGTTTGGCTTTTGGGATCTGGGCACTGCAGGTCATCCTATGAAAACCAGAGTGATCTGGTCATCCTGTAATGTTATTATCTTTTAAACATCCGGTATTTTAATACTGAAATCCTTCCTTTGTTTTATCTTTTCTTAGGAACCAGAGTGAATGTTTCTGATTTCGAGAACCAAGAATGGCTTTTTCCAGAGACTACTGATGCTTTTGATGAGTTGCTAATCCAGTACCATGGTTTCTGTGCACATTCAATTGGTGTGAAAGGTCTCACCATAGTAGGTACGCTTTGTAGTTAGACATTTTCCCTACTATATATTTACACAGGGACTAGGGAAAACGAAAAGGCATTCTGAATGCATCCTCAAAGCTGGAGTACTGTTTTTCCACATTTGCAATTTTCACCCCAGATAACTTATTTTCCTTGTAAAGAAAGTATCGTTCTTTAAATACATGAATAAACTGTCCTTAGTAGAAGATAGGAGGGCTTGAAGAGCAAGCAGGGGCAGAAACAAGATGGGATGGAGAAGTGTTTCTTCCTGCTGTATGTGTATCTGTATAACCTCCACTGCAGCTGAGTACAGGTTTGTTTACTGTTGTTAATGTGCTATAATGCAGGCATAGGGAAATGGCCATTCCTTCTATTTTGTGTATGTTGCAAACATAGCCATTCATGCCTACATCACATGTGTTTTTTAAATAGTCATGATAAAGTACTAAAAATCTTTCCTGGAAAGCATGCAAAAGTGCACTTGATGAAATCAACTGATTGCAGGAATTTTTGTCTCTCTAGGCTCATTTGTCTTGAAAGTAAGCCTTATTTCAGCTACCCTAGTTCATGTTTTCTGTCTCTCTATCCTTTCTAGAACCTGTCCATAGAGAATTTTTTTAAACCTACTGGAGTTTGGGAGGAAAATATGGCCATTTACTTGTCAGTATTAAAGAATAGCTATTTTAATGGCAATGTAGTTTACTTACACTTATTTTGTATTGCCCACGAGAACATCTGCCCTGAGTTGAAGGACTCTCTAGCCCTGTATCTGATTACTGCACATGGACAGTCATGAACACTTCAAAATTACGAGAATTCAAGTCAGAGTGATCCTTCCTTAATTATATCCTTCCTTGTTCTAGCAGTTAGTGGTTATGGGATTTCCTCTGATTAATATTGAGTCTGTAACCTTCTGTTGAATAATCCTTCAAAGAGGTTTTTCATTTATCTAATTGATTTTTGAATCCATCTAGAGTTTGCCATGGGATATTCTTATTCTCAAGAGCCCCACAATTGTAATTATATATGCTATGAAAAGGTACCTCTTTTTGAGATGGTTTTAAGCTCTGGCTTGATAATTTCAACAAAGACTTGATAGACCTTCTATTAGGAAAACTAGTAAATAGTAATTTTATACTGCACGCAATTCATGGTTTTATAACCCCCTATCATATTATTTCTTTTTTCTTTTTAATGCTGAGGATGCTGCTTCTTTAACCTCTCCTTCTGTGAAAGGTATCACAAGCCTTTGATCACTCCTCGATCCCTTTTACTTGTTCTGTTGTGTTGAAACAAAATGTATTATTACAAGTGTAGCCTACAGGTTGTTATAATGTTGGTTTTCTTCTGCTCCTCTGTTTGCATACTAATAATTCCTTTTCTGACTATTTTAAAGGCACTGTCTGTGGTGATTCTGGTCTTTCCTGGGCAATGACATCTAAAGCACAGCCTGCCACTGTCCTTGAAATCAGTTTGTGTTTTCCCATAGAAGTTGTTTGGCCTTATTGACACTTCATTTTCTCTGTTAATTTATTGTTTAGCTTCCCAGCTTCTTTATCTGCTTCTTCAGTTAATCTCAGTGTTATGCTCTTTGGTATAAATGCACTGCTGATCTGCAATCAGATATTTGCTGGAGATTATAGGGGAAACATTTGAGAGTAGAGACTGATTTCTTATGCCTTTGCTATATGTGTTTTATCTGTCGTTTTTCTGACACATGCACTAAAGCATGCTGGATGTGAGCTGATCAAAAGCATTTTTACTGACCTAACAAAATAGACTTTTCTATATTTGAAAAAAACTTGCTTTCAAGGGTTTATACTGAGTTCAGAAAAAGAAGGAAGTGAAACTAACTTGAGGGAAACACAGAATCTTGATTACAAATATCTTTTGTATTGGATATCATACTGTTCACTATTTTAATTTGTGGAGTTTATTTTGGGCTGGCTTTTCTTCTCATTTTTAGGAAATCCTGCTATTGGAATTTTGAAGCACAAGGAGAAATGTTATGTTTTCAGTTCAAAAGAAGCTGCATACATCTTTGCTCAAGATCCAGATAAATTCATTCAATTGAATGTAGAAAAAGCAAAAGAATATCCAGAGCTAATTCAACTGCTTGAGCTGCATCATCAGTTTGAATACCTTGTTCCATGTGCACAGGTACACATTGCCCATGCCTCTTGCTGAAGAGCTGCTGGGTCACTGATTGGTCTGTCCTTTCTGAAAGAGAATAGATGATTCCTATCTTTAGTGAAGAATAAAATCTTCGGCCTATCTGAAGGTCCATCTTTTCCAGGTCTTCAGAGTGTTGAAGAAACGTTTCTACCTAATGTCATTCTCACCTTATCTCTTCATAGGAGAATATGTAGGTCCAAAGCATTCTGGCAGTGATATAAGCTATTAGTCCATAGCCTAGGCAGGTCTTGTGTCTGATGATTTTTTTCTTCATTTTTGCAAAAGTAGCTTAAAAGAACAGTAAATAAATGCAACAGAAGATGTCAGACATCAAGTTAACTGGAGTTTTAGTTTAGCAGTCCATCCATGTGTGCTGGATGAGGGTGTAGTGATACCTGGGGACAGGAGTTATGGAACATATTACAAAATAATAGACAAAATAATAGGAGAGTTATCAATAATGAATGTGATGGTGCTACTATGTGAAGTTCAAAAACTTGATTTGGGTTTATAGACAAGATTCTTTGTGATCCACTTGCGAATTTTAGGTCCCTAGCAGTGGAAAGAATGTAGCCTTGAACTGGTCCTTGGTTTGAAACATAGTTTATATCCCAGCTGTAGCAGAGATGTGTGCACTTCTCCCAGTTACGATTTGTGAGTTTTAGTCCATTCGTAAAGACAAACTGAGGTGCCTGCATCATAAAATGCTGATGGTAGTGGGACTGTTTTTTTCCAAAATCCAATGATTAAGCACTCACTAGGTATCCAGGAGCCTGCAACTCAGCTGTGGCCTCTGCCTCAAGGGTTTTCTGTCAGAAATTAAATCCATCAGATACTTAATGTTTTCCTTTCAGCAGGGGCATGGGGAACAAAAATACTGTTGAATGTAAAAGTCATTGTCCACTTGTGGTTTGCAGGTCTCTACTTGCTTTTAAAAAGTAGCATATCCATATGCTATTTCTCTGTATTCTTCTCATTGATGCCTTGCTTGGCTTTGGTTGTTTTTTTTCATCCAGGCCAGAAGTGCAAAGAAATGTTCGATGAAACCACCCCGAAAGCGTGACAGTGGTACTCAGACTGATACTCATATCTTGCCTCCAACTATTGTGAGATCCTATGAATGGAATGAATGGGAACTGAGAAGAAAAGCTATAAAATTGGTTTGTACTGTTATTACTAGATTTTCAGTTTTGGATAACGAAGTTGAGAATAAATTCTTCTTAACTTTTGTTCCTTGAAACATAAATCCAACCTTTTATTCAAAGACATACACTTCATTACAACTGGTTCAATATTTTTTTTCTAGGTATTTTCTCTCCTTATTTCTAGACTTCTCTCACTTCTTCCATATTTTTCCTTGTTTTTTGAGCAGTGCTTCCACTGCTGTATCTATTAATTTCAAATTCCTCAGTTGCCTTCTTTATGTAATAACAGTTCATTGTTTTGAATTGAATTGCATTGAATATTAAAGTTGTTCTACATTCAAATCAATTTAATGGGTTGAAGATACTACCGTATAATTTATTTGAGGGAAAAAAGCCAGAGCAAATGTTTGTCATACTATCATGATGATTTTCTGATGGATTGAAAATCAGTCTGTCCACAGAAGGTTGACCACATACGTACATAAAAACTTTTAAATTAACAGCATATATTTCAGAAGCTTCTTTCTAGGGTTTGCCAGCACATGTGGTTGTCAAGGTATAGCACCTGATTTTCACAATTCAATCAAAATGAACAACTTGTGAGTACAGGGAATATTGCAGTTAACAATATCAACTGAACACAGAATACTAAAGAGATTTTTTTCTTCTGTGAACAGATGCACTGTGAAGGCCTGTGGTCTGCTGGGCAGCCTATTTCCTTCCTGTTTTTCTTTTTGCCACAAAATCTCTAACATTATAAAAGGAATCCAAAATTTTGGACTGAGGAGTCTTGCCAGTGTTGATAGCTTATACAGGATTCTAAAAAATAGTTGTTACTGAGGTATATAAAGAAGCCAATTGGGTTTACAAGAAACCTAGCTAAAAGCCTCTTTTGTTTCTGTAAAGGACAAAAGTACATCAATAAACATAAGATGTGGTCAGTGGCTCTTCAGCATAAGCAAAAGTGGATATTTTCCAAAATCTAGTCATGAAGACCATTCACAAACAAATTTGTAGCTTGTTAGTTTGAAATATTTAGAGAAAGTACTTTAAAGTACTGAGGGTGCTTGAGCCTCAGTTGTCCAAGTATGAGATTAGTGATGTGGAGCTGAATCCCAGATGCATGCAAAAGTGCTTTGACTATGCTCATTTGTTATATGGAGGTGATAAAACATTTAATATCAAAGTGATAAAATGACAGAAATAGTTTACCAGTGCATCAATGAATTTGATACTTCAGGGGAGCATCAGACATATTTGTGGGTTTTGTTAGAGGATAAGCTCAGATGCCTTTAGGGTTTTTTGTGTTGTTCATACTTAGCCAAAAAACTTGTATGAAATGTAAAATATTACTTTGTTAGAACATCTATATGCTGTTAGACGTAATATTTTTAGCTCACATTTGTTTCTCTGTGTAAGCCCAGTTCCTTGTAATTCAGTCATTAAAACCCTCAGAAAAAAAAAACAAAACAAAACCTTAATATATTGTCTTTCTTGCCATGCCATCTCCTCTGTAAGTTCCTTGTTGTTCTTTTCTGGGTTCTCCTCGATGACTCTACATGTAAAATTTGGTTATAGATTAAGGTACCAAAATGTGCCTACATTTAGGTGCTTCACCTTCCATTCCAGCAGAGAGAGACCTCAGTGATGGAGTCTGGAGAATGTTTTAACTTGTCCTGATACAGCATTTAGAACATTTGGCCAGCTGTATCACTCTCCAGCTTCCACTGACTCCAGTCTTCACTGACTGGACTGGACTTCAGGGACTTTCTCACTTGGAGGGGTCTGAATTCCAGCACATGAAACTGTATTTTGTATATTTTGAGAAGAACATTATATCATAATTTACAGAGTTTTACATCATTGCTGACATAGAAGGCTCAGTGGAATAAGGAACCTTTTTTTGTTTCAAGTGCTGGCTTTGGAATATTAACACTTTTTGAGAAGTGGTTTTGTTGTTGTATCCACAGCAATTTCTGTGAATAACCAGCTTTAATCATAAATTACCCTAACTTTTACCCCTAGTTAAGGAGTTAGTGAGCAACATGGTGTAAGAAGGCATTTTTTCACTTTTATCTGGTACTTTGTGACACCAACCCCTAAACTTCATCACATTTGGCAGAAACCAGACAAAGACTGGAAGCACTTGCCATGAAAACATCTTGTTCTAACAAAACAAAGGTGAAGCATTTAACAAGATTTGAAGGACAATTATCACTTTATCGTGATTTATGGAATCTCCCCTGATGAGGGATACTTATAGAGTCCGGCCAGAAGGTTGAAAAGATGAGAGGAGTCTTCAGATTCTTTGCTTCTAGGTAGTCTTTATTAAGTCTTATCAGAGGAACAGAGTGCTAGACACAGCACCCAGTAAAGAATGCAGAAGAAAGCCCCCGTTATCAAGATTACACAGCCCTTTTAAAGGTAAATCACCCAATGAAAGCTTAAAACGAAAGATATTTTTACTTTTCTACCAATGTTCAATAAATCACCCTCTTGCGTGTACAGGAACTGCGGAATTTTTCATCCAACCACCCTAAATTACTTTTACTGCAAAATATGGAGTAGTAGAAGAAGAAGAAGAAGGCCTGGAGAACAACAACAACAATCCTCCATTTTGAAGTTTTTAGCTTTTATCTATTTACTACATTAACAAACCCAAAACCTCTAAATTTTTCACCCTGTGACTATGCTATCATCTAGTTTACACCAGTGTTGATTCTAATTCTTCCCAGAGTGTAGGTAATTTTCTCCATGGACGAAGGTCAAAACCAGTGTTGTTCAGGGGGGTAGAACCCTTCAAACCAGGCAGAGAAATATTCTCTGCACTTTGGGTTCCCACAGACAATGACCAATGAAAAATAGGAAATTATGAAGAGACTCATTTAAAATTGTGTGGGTTACCTAAAGTGCTGTTCACACATGCTGTTAGTTCAGGAGTTACAAATCACAGTTGCAACCGTGTATTGACAGGAGGGTAAGGTGGGCCATGTTCCAGGTTTGTGAAGCCCACAGGTGTAAAATAGACCAACACCCCTAAGTATATGCTAGTGCTAAAATGTTCAAGGTTCTGCCTAATCTGATTCTTTTTGTGTCTTCAGGCCAATTTGCGCCGCAAGTTAACTCATGCCATGCAGACTGATCTCAGCCACATGAGAAGAGAGAACTTCACCCAAGTGTACTTGCCAAAAGATGTTGGCACCCAGACAAAGCGTGACAACTCAAGCAATGTACCCAAACCCCAGATTTTCTTGAAAGGTCTCCGAGGAGGATCATCTCCCACTACTCATATGGTGGCAGTAGACTTAACAAGACCATTGGATGAAACCTAAGTGAAAATGAGAAACCTGAAGACACATCTTGAATGTGTATATAAAAGTCCCTGAATATATTCGAATTTAGACACTAAAGATTTTTCTGTGTCTGTTGATTCCAGGAACAGTTGGTCTGTTTCATTTATCTTATCTGTTGGGGCTGCTGACTGCCATTAAGTGACAGAAGTGATAGGACTGAAGCACAGATCTTAAATAGCAATTTAGAATCAAGATGTTCCCAAGGACTTTCACTTCTAACATTTAAATGCGTAGCATTGTGGGATTTTACTGAAGTTTTAATGCAACAATTGCTTGTTGAAATACTGTCTTTAAGTGAAAAAACTTAACCCAGGAGAGTCACTCAAATGTCACAGCTCCAGCCTTAGAGCAGAATTGTCAAGAAGGTAAAACCAACAAAATGAAACCAGTCTGGGTGCTTGGGCCTGTCCATTTGTTCTGGCATTAACCCAACCCAATGAATGTAGGCCAAGGCTGGGAGGTTGAGAAGAGGGAATCTGTCTTGGATGGTTCTGGCACCCTTTTAGGTCTCTAGCAAGTTCTTGGCACAACAGTGTACAGGTGAGCACACTGCAAACCTTAGGAGCTTGACTCAGGGGACCTTTTTGAAAGCTCTGTTTTGCTTGTGTTTGAAAAACTAAAGCACAGCAGAGAAAAAGTTTTTAGCTTTATATCATTGTGGCAAAGAAATATGTGCCAGGTCTGATCAGTGCAACTGCAGATAGTATTTCTGTTTGTGAAAACCTGAATCATTTGAGCTTTAGGATGAAACATCTTCTCAAATGGAAGCAGGGGGTACTTTAAAGCAGATATTCTTTCCATGACTGTAAAGACTTCCACCAGCTGCTCTCTGTACAATGTCCAGGTGCACAACTGTGATTGCAGAGGATGTGCTAAGATTTCTAAATCTCTTTTTTTGTGTGTGCCTTGTGATGCAGTGTGGTTTCCTGGCTCGTTCGTAGACAAGATTGTGACAATGAAGCTCAAAGATTCAAGCTGCTGAATGATTTTTCTGTGGCATTGTGCAGGATAGCATTCTCTTGTTGTTTAACTGTTTGTAAGATATCTGGTTTCACTTTTAGAAGTTATACAACAGGGACGAATCCCCAAAGCACTATTTAAAAAACAAAGGAGCGTGAGGGGAGCACTAGGAAAGAACTTTGCTAAATGGTTTTTGACTAGGTGATTTTCTCTGTTGGGAAAATAAACTAGTAGCAGCCAGATGTGCTGCTTCTCCATGTTTTTAAATTATGAGCAGGCACCAATGACTAGATTTATTAATTAAAATATTAATGCAATTACTAGCTGCAGCTTTTTTTTTTCCCCAGAGAAAAATACCCTGTCACTTCTTTATTAAGCACTTTTTCTTGCTGTGCTCTCTCTATATTATCATCATTTGCTTTGAGGCTTTTATGTTACAGTTCTTACGAACCAACTGGTATTTCAAGAATCCAGAAATACATTTTATTTAAAAGTAAACTGATGATTGAAATTCCATTTTATCCTACTTTGTTCTTTTCCACTGGAGAAGGTACTGCAGTGCTGTAAAATACTGGAGAATACAATTGTAACCTCCATCTCGGTATTGTCGCAGCAGAAACGTGTCGGTGGCCACGAGCCTATTCCTGGCAATGAGAAATGCGTGTGAGATTCCTGGATGTTTGCTGGCAATAAAACAATTCCGAAAAGCGGCCGGGTGGAGCAGGACGCTCTCCAGGATATCCAGGCAGGACGGAGCTCGACTCGATGGTTCGGCGCGGGCGGCGGGGCGCTCTGGGCGGCCGCGCTGCACTCTATGGTGCGATGGGAGGAGCGGCGGGGCACGGCGGGCGGCTCCGGCCCGGCGGTCCTGGCGCCTTCGGCGAGCACCATGTCGCCTCCAAAAGGTGAGGGCGGCGGCGCGGGGCACCCGGCGGGTCCCGCGGCTCCTGGTGGGCGGCACGGCCGGAGAACGGGGACAATTCCCACCCGCTTCCCCAAGAGGAAACGCGACCCGCCCGCGGACTCCCCCCTGCCTCCCCCCACCAGAGGGAGTGGAACTGTCCTCTCCGCTGGGGACTGTGGCGCCGGGCGCCACCACCGCGGGAGCGAAGGGGGGGAAGGGGCTACCCGGGGCCGCGGGGTCGCGCTGGGGAGGGGCTCTCGCCGCCTGCTTTCCCGCCCTCCCGCTCTGCTCCCGCCGCCCAGGAGCTTCTTCCCGCGGGGTGGCACCGCTGCGTCCCCGGCGTGTGGGCGCCGGGTGCTCCCGGTACGGGGCTTACGGGGTCCCCGGGACGCCTCCGCCTTTAGGATCAGCCACAGCCGCGTCTCCCCCGCCGCCAGTTCCCCTCTGGAAGCGTCTGACCGTGGCGCAGCATCTTTGGGGCTTATCTTTTGGGGCACCTTTGGCGCAGGTGGTCAGTGCATAGGGACATCCCCTGCACCCACCCTGTGGCCGCCGCAGCACCCGGGTGCCTACTGGGGTGTGTTTAAACTGGACATTAGGAGGAATTTCTTCACAGAAAGGATGATTAGTTGCTGGAATGGACTACCCAGGAAGGTGCTGGAGTCACCATCCCTGGAGGTGTTTAAGGAAAGACTGGATGTGGCATTTAGTGGCACGGTCTAGTTGACTTGGTGGTGTTCGGTCATAGGTTAGACTCGATGATACCAGAGGTCTTTTCCAGCCTAATTGATTCCGCGATTCTCTGTGATTCTGTGTTCAACGAGGCCAGAGCCCACACTGTCCCGAAGCCAGAACCTCGGGCAAGCCGGGAGGGTTTAAATCGGCCCGGAAGGCGCCGCCTGCCCCTCTTCCAGCTGCCCCATGGAGGGCTTTGCCCAGGGCTCCCCAGCTGCCGGCAGTGGCTTGGCGGGGCCTGGGAGGGTGAGGGGCAGGGGGCTCCCAGCGGTGTGGGCCGGGTGCGCTCACCCCGGATAACCTGGCAGGGAGCGGGTTGTGATCCCTATGCCAGCCTTGGCCTGGGGCTGCCTTCCAGGAGCCCTGGCGGAGCCCTTAGATGAGCCGTGGAAATGTGTGGGAGGCCCGCACTTGTAGCCCTTAGATGAGTTGTGGAGATGTGTGGGATGCCCGCACTTTTATCCTGAGGCTTTTGGCCTGTCTGGTCCCTTTTTGCCAGAAATTATTTCATCCAGGTGGGATTTACTAGGAAAAAAACCAGAAGCTTCTTCCAGTTCTTCTTTTCTTTAGGCGGGTGTGAGTTCAGATTTATCAGCAAAAGTTACAGATGCCCCAGCTATGTTTTTCTTCTGCTCCCCTTGCTGCACTGGTACTGATGCAGACGTGAGGCAGACTGGAGAAACGTCCAGGCTGAAAATAATTACAAATACCCTTTTACATAATGCTGGAACAATCTAGTCTAGATACTAGATTCATTATGTCTTGCTGCATTTGTTTTACCCAAGTTTCCAAACCAGTGCCAAATTTGGGCTAATTTTTTTTTACCTTTTTTTTTTTTAAGGGTAGTTAATAGAGACAAGGATTAAGTTTAGCTTTAGTTTGGTGGTGCATAGACTTAAAATCTTCACGTGTCAAATCACAGCATTAGTGTAATTTTTGTCAGCACTGAAACATCATTAGAAAATACATTTTTGTAAAACCAGATGGGGTTAATTATATTTCCTGGTTGTTATGCCCATGGATTCCTTCCCTACAATCCAAATTTAATTTAAAAATGGATTACAGCCTGTAAGTCTCTTCTAAGCATTGTTAGTCCAAAAACTAATTTGCTCTACCTTTTAAAAGTGGTTACTGACGTGGGTAAGATTGTTATCTATAAGGAAGTAGCTAATTTAAATGATTGCAGTGGCAGGAGGTATTAACTGTACCTTGCAGAAATGTTACGCAATTGAAGACATCTCTGGCTTGAAAGAAACATGAACCAAAGCATTGGTCACACTGGATTCAGCAACTCATTCCTATATTAAATAGCAAAAGTTATTACAAAACTACTTATCCTTTATCTCCTTCCCTAATCAGCAGAGGAACACAAACTTACACCAATTAAAGCACATTTCTTTAGGCTCGTCAGAACACGACAGTGGCCCCAAAGGTGCTGCTGAATGACCAGTATCTACCAGAGAGATGCCAAACATAACAATCTACCAGTCTGAAAAAGGATTTTGTAGAAGCCACACATTTGCTGATGTCTCATGTTGGGTCGTGCCTTTATGCAGAGAAATCCCGTTTGGAGTTGTGCACTGTTTTCTTCGCTGGTTTAGATGCAGGCTTAGCCATTCCCTGACCTGGGAGTGGCCTGATGGAACTCTCAGGCCTTAGAGGAGTGCAGATTTATGAAAAACTGCCTTGTGCCAGGAGACCTTGGACAGGCTAACTCCCAGATTTTGCAGGATAGTAGTTGGTCCAGGTCAAAACTGTTGCAAGAATTGCTACTGATGTAGGAGTATAGCAGTGGGGAAGACGGAGGGGATAATGCAGACGATACACAGTCCTTGTGTTGTTTATTTTACTGGAAGAGCCTTAACCTTAGACCTTTCTAGAGGGAATTTTTCAAGAAGGCCCTTTGTGTGAAGTCCCATCACCACTCAGAGCAAAATCTTCTTTTACTAACTTAGGTGGAAAATAGGGCTGAAGGAAATGCTGCCTTTTTTATTAAGATTTGCTAGATTTCTTTGCTGATATTGAACTTTTCCTCTTTCTGCTTTTGCTAGTCCGACAATGCTCTTGGAAGAGGATCAGCTGCCATTTCAGTGTCAGCTAAAGAGCAGGAAAGCACAGAAAGACTTTTTGATTGTATTAGATAAATATTAATGTATGATTAGTTTTTCTAGAGCATCTTATTTTCAAACACTTGGAGTTCCTGTATCAGCTTCTTTGAGAAGGCTCTAAAATTTATCGAAAACTTTTTTATGGGAAGTGTTTCCTAACATTGTAGTTACTGTCTGCTGACACAGTGGTGTTTGATACAGCCCTCCAGCTGGAGAACACACTGTTTCAGTTCTTAAATGAAAATGGGGGTCAGGCTGAGTCGTCTCCTCTGTTTTGTTTCAGAAAATGTCAGCTTGCTGTTCAAGCTGTACTGCCTCACGGTGATGACCCTGGTGGCTGCCACGTACACGGTGGCACTGCGGTACACCAGGACAGTGGAGACAGAGCTCTACTTTTCCACGACGGCTGTGTGCATCGCTGAAGTTATCAAGCTGTTCCTGAGCGTGGGCATCCTGGCTAAGTAAGTGTGGGAGTGCTGATCAGTGTTTTGGAAACCAGTCCTTGCTTCTAACATCAGGTTCTTGGGTACTGAAGTGCAGGTACGTTTGAGAATGTGGCTGGTTAATCGTGCTGTGGAAGGGTAATTTTAGAGCGGGTTAGAGCTTGTGAGTCCTCATCAACTGAAACTGCTTTGTATACAGCACGATATTCAGGTGTGTCCTTTCTGCATATTTTCTATTTTTGTATGCTTTGGAATCAGTTCAGAGTGTCAGCATGGATTATCCACGATGTTTTGGGTCTTTAAAATGTTGGTGTAGATGATAGTTGGACTTTAATCATCTGCTGTGAGCCATCATCTGCTGAGTTACATAAAATTCTAATGTTCCTACTAATAAATTTTCCCAAACAATGTTACAGACAGACATTTTGCTGTCTCTAATAATCTGCAAACCAATGCTGAAAGACTGTGATCAAGAAATACTCGTTTCTGTAATCCCAGACTGCTGCTAAGAACTAGAACTGCAGTGCATGCATGAGCCCTCCCTCAAGTAGGAAGGCTGTCAGTCTGCTGCCTTTTCTCTCAGCTTCCCTGTGCTACATCCTTCCTAGGAAAAATCTTTATATTCTGGACTTTTCCAAAGCCCAGTTGTTGCTGTTGTGGTAGAATTTGTTCTTTTAGGGTCTCTGTCTCTCTTTGTGGCTTTTGGTACATCAGAAGGCTGGCTGTTATGTCCCAGAGGATCATGGAGTCACATGATGTACTTCAGATTGTTCATCAGATCTTTTCCTCTTAACGTACAAATGGCATTTTACTTGCTTTAGAAGTGAGGGAATATTTGAATGTGACAAACTGCCTTTTTTTTTTACCATTCATTAAATGGAATGTGTTAGAATAGGCAGGTGTGACCAGTGGGGAATTTCTATTTTTCTTTTCATGCACCCTGGGCTTCTCACTCTGTCAGCACAAAATGCTGGCAGAAATGACTCTGCTGACACGTGGTTGTGCTGTGGTTCTCACTGTTGCGACCAATGAGGATCCCACTGGCTCTCTGGAGACTGTAGCAGCCCATGTTTCCCAATAGTGAGGGACCTCTGGGTAGGCTCACCTGTGTGTGTAATTTGTCAAATCTTGTGCACCTGGCACCCAGGCTGTTTATAGTACACCTAGTGCAGCAGGGTAGGTGATCCCTTTTGTTAAGGGTCTGTAATATTGTGTTCATTAAATGTATGAATGGTCTTTTCTACTTGAAATAATTAAAAACTAAATTACTTTTAACTCAGAAAGAAGTCTTAGCATGTTGATGTTTTTAGAACAGCCCTGCACAGCCAAAAGTCTCTGTAGCCCCTCATCTTCCCTTTGTCAGCAGAGGATGTGTAGAATAGAAGTGTAGCCAAGGGGGCAAGCATGGGCTGAGCTTTTCTTAGCTGGTGGCAGAAACTTATGGATTCTGTTGTCTTGTGTTGACAGATGTGATGAATAATCTTTCTTCCTTCATTTTGCTTTTCATATCTCTGCAGATGTGTGTTTTCATCATTAATTTATTTTCTGAGCTGGGAGTCCTTGTTTAATTTTCTGTGATCATCATAGTACCCATCCTTAGAGCATTTCCAGTATTGTTACATCCCTTTTGAAACAGGATTCAGAGCTGCATGCTATGTTCAGGATGTGATCATGCCATGGCATTAGGCAGAGGGGTGAAGATGCTTTGGTGCTTTGTCTCGTGGCCTCAGTTCTTTTCCTAAGGATTCTGCCCATTTCTCTGAAGCTGAACCTTGAGCTGGTGCCATCCAAGAGCTACTTGCATCTTTTTGTCAGGTGCCCGTAGCTAGATTAGAGAGGGTTGCTGTATTTAGGGGTTGTCATTTCCTATGGTTCTTTCTTATTTATTGACACCTGAGCCTATTTACCAGTTAAAATGGGAAGAGTCAGATTCACTGAGCTGTTTGGAGGTTATAATGTCTATTCTGATCTGGTCAGCTGGTGGGGTTTTTCTCTCCATAGCTGAGAGAGAAACGAGCACCAGCAGACACCATTCATCAGGCCATGCTCACCTCTCCTTGGTAGGATGTCTGGCGTGCTGATGGGTCCAAAAGTTGCCAACTTTCTCGTAACCTCCCTTTTCAGATCACTTATGAATATGCTGAACAGCATCAATTCCACATAGCTTCTTTCTGTGTCTCCTTTACAGCTTCCTTCAGTTTTAAATCCTAACCAGTTTGTCTCACCCAAGGCTAGGTGCCTTTGTAGTTCAGTAACCAGTCAGAAGATAGAGTACCATCTCTTTTTACTGTACAGCAGGATACATTTGTGTGGGTACCTTTTCTTTTTGACAGAGACAGCATTGGTAACTGCACTATACAGGATACTAGAGTACAACTCTCGTGTTGTTTCAGCTGCAGAATTTGTTTTCTTACACATTATTACATGATGCCTTCACTGTTTACTCTTAAGGTATCTCCTGGAGGGCACATTGAATGGATAAATGCCAAAGAATTGTCTTTCAAAAGAGAAGCTTACGATAGTTTAAGCTGTGCTAATTGTTAAATCAACTGTACTCTCCATTTCTCATGCTTATTTAAAGTCCTGTTCACCATCTGGTAATAGCATTTGCTCCATTCTTAGCTGGTACATAACTACTTAGCAATGGATGAAGAAAAGCAGAGGTGTTTTGCAAACTCTAGTTTTAACTCCAGCTTTGCTAACAAATGCATGTTTCTGTTGCATAACTGATAGTTATTAGTATCTCTCACCTCTTCATACCTAGGAATTGGCTTTGTGAATGGGGTAATGAATTTATGAAAGGAGAAATGGCTTTAAAGTGAAAGAGAACAGCTTTAGGTAAGATATTAGGAATAAATTCTTTAGTGTGAGGGTGGTGAATCTCTGGAACAGGCTGCCTAGAGATGTGGTGGATGCCCCATCTCTGGAAGTGTTCAAGACTAGGCTGCATGGGGCTTGGAGCAGCCTGGTCTAGTGGGAGGTGTCCCTGCCCATGGCAGGGAGGTTGGAACAAGATGGTCTTAGGGTGTCTTCCAACCTGAACCATTCTACAAAGAAAATTGATTATGTTTTGAAATTCAAATTTAGATCAAGACTGCTGAATTCAAGCTAGATAATTTTTTATTTTCTAATTTGATTTTGCAGTGTACTTCTTCGGGTATCTAATTTTGCATTATCAGCTGTGCATGGAGGTTTGCTTTAAATTATTTTTTGGCTGTGTACTGAATTCAACTTACAGTTAGAGATTCTTGGTAAGTGCCTGCTTCAGAAAGCACATCCACTGCAGAGATGAACTATTAGTTCATCTTCTTGTTCTCAAAAACTAAAGGGAAGGTGGATGTTATTAGACACGTGTTATTCTTCATTGCTGAAATTTGATTGTAGATGTCGAAGTAGACAGAAGCTACTATTGCTGCTGTGACTTTACCTTAAATATGTGATCAGCTAATTCACTGAGTGTGGTCTGGAACAGGAGCAGCTGTAGTTTAAATATTATTTTCCTGTTTGACAGCCCACCTTAGTATCAATGAATAGAAGTTATTGCTGTGTGGTATTTTTTGACTTCTTATTTTCATGGTGTATAACTGTGTCTGTGCTAAATATATGTTATTTTCAGTTAGAATTTGAGATAGAAGCACTTTAGTCCAGCTGTACTTGGGTATTACCCAATTTTCTTGTACATCTTATCTCCCAGTCCTAGACAATGTAATAAATACATTCAGAAATGGAATAAACAAAACCAAAATGGCCCATAATATCAATGACTCCTAACATTTTATACAGTTCTGTATCTAGTGCAATTAACCATGGTGAGCTGTAGCATGAACTCTTCCCCTTTCTTGTATTGCAAACTTCACTTTAATTGCTACTTGTCCATGGGTTTTCTTGTCATGGTTGTTCCCCGTGGCCAGACATGTCTGGTTTCTTGTGTTTGTTACGGAAAAATACAAAAAGAATCCCTTGCAGCTGCCTGTACAAGGACTGCTCTTCCTACAGGGGGAAAAAAGCCAGGAAAAGGAAGTATATGCTTGGTGCAAGTAGGGAGGAAGGCAAGGAAGGAGAGAAGTTTGGATGGAAGGATCTTGAGAGGGTAAAGCCTGTAAGTCTTTGGAGAGGAAAAGCTGATGAACTGGAGTACAGAGGCAGGGGTTGATCAGGAAAGGAAAATATGCTGAAACGAGGTGGTTAAAGCTATTTATTTATACAAGTGTGCAACAGAAGCACAAGGAGAGTTAAATTTAAGAGCAGTACAGTTTGCAAGTTGAAAGGCCTGTTGGAGTGGGCAGGAATGTTTTGGATGTTGGTATTTGTCAGTGCTAAGCCAGTGAGGATTGGAAAGGGGGTCCGTGGGACAATTGGGAAGAGGACTGGAGCAGCAGCAACAAGTAAGCAGCAAATGTCAGATTGATGTGCAAGTGATAAGGGAGAACCAGTAATGCAGAGGTCAGCTGTGAAAAGCTGAGTAGCAAACTGCAAAAGGGGACAGCAGCCAGCAGCAACACCTTCTTCCCCATTGCCTGCTCTTTCACACGCTGTAATTACTTGAAGGAGAGGTGTGAAATGCAAGGATAGGGACATGGACAGGCACAGGGAGCTGCCACACATCCGCCAGACCTCTTCAGGTGTGTGCTGGTGCTGGTCCAGCATCTCCCACAGCACGAGTGAGACCGGGAACCCATGGCTGACTGAGGAATGAGATAGTTTTCTGAGTAAATAGTGTGCAAGGATACAATCCTTTTTTGGCTGTACTGTGAGGCCCAGTTTAAAGGGGATCTGGAAAATCATGAGCATTTGACATCACACACAAACATTAATACCCAGTAAAAAAGGGGAGATGCAAACAACAGCCTTCTGTTCCACTGCCAATATTGACCCACTGCTACACAATAATGCATCTAACTTCCTGATTCCAGAATGTCTCTCTTGCCTTCAGGGCTTTCTACTTGTTGAAAACCTTACTTGTTTTTTGCCAGTTAACCTTTCTTTTCTTGTATGAGCAGCAAGTACAACTGATTGTGGAGAACAAATTTGCAGGTCTCCCAAAGGATTCATTGATTTGATTTCTGTTGTAAAATACCAGTTTAAGAATGCCCTCAGTTATGCTAACATTTTATTTTGCAGAGAAACTGGAAGTCTGACGAGGTTAATAACATCTTTAAAAGAAAATGTATTTGGAAGTCCTAAAGAATTGCTAAAATTAAGTGTTCCATCTGTGGTGTACGCTCTCCAAAACAACATGGCATTCGTGGCTCTTAGCAACCTGGATGCTGCAGTCTACCAGGTAATACATGTTTCTGTCAGAAACAGATCTGGAAATACATTTCTCTTTCCTGATTCATGAGGCACACGTGTCAGGTATCTGTCTGCCTGGCACGCAGCACGCTCTTCAGCCTCAGTGTTAAAAGCCAAACTGTGCTTTCTTATATTCAGAGCATACACTCTGCTGCAGGGCTCTGGCTTGCTGAGCTAAGCCACTCACTCCTGGAGTCACTTCAAATTCACTTTGTTGTAGTTGGCGATGGCCTGTAGGAAGTCAATGAATATAAAAATCTGTTGTTCTGTAGTTGAATTTTCTATTTTATTTTCTTGCCTTGGAGGAGTTTATAAAACCCTGTCCTCTACACTGCATTCCCATCGTCTGTAGGTGACGTACCAGTTGAAGATCCCTTGCACAGCTTTATGTACAGTCCTGATGCTGAACCGTACCCTTAGTAAGTTGCAGTGGTTCTCTGTCTTCATGCTCTGTGGTGGCGTTACCCTTGTTCAGTGGGAGCCTGCTCAGGCTACAAAAGTACAGGTAAGAGTTAATATTTTGTCTCTTCAGATAAAGAATAAACGATCATTGATCGCTGGCTTTCACATTTATTGTGTACCAGTTCAGGCAGGCTTGTGGTATTGCTCCAGTCTCACTTGTTGGAAAGGCAACTGATTGCTACAATTAGTATAAATTACCACAGTCATCATTATCAGTTTAATGTACTATGCTAGGAGTGTCTGAGTAATAGATTGTTTCCAGCAGTTGGCCTTGGTAACATCATAATTGTTGGAACAGAGACCTTGGAATCAAAGCACTGGGAGGAATTAGGAGTGAAACTGCCGTGCAGTGTGGGTATTTAAACACACCCTTCAGAGGCACTGACCTAATCCTGTTCTAGGGATGAACAAATGTCTTCTGTTTCTTAGGTCGTAGCTGCTGCTCAGCTGCATTAGTGGGAAAGGCAGGTCTTGCCTCTGGGAATACTGGTCACAGCCCAGTAGACAGTGCCTCTGAGCACTGCAAGAGTAGAAACACAGACAGCGAAACACCACACAGCTACACCGAGCTGAGCTGAGGGACAGCCCTAGATAAGCAAGTGCATGTTGTATTGCAGTGAAATGCTAATAGTTTTGCTCCACTTAATGAAGTATTTCTGTGTCCTGGTTTTGGCTGGGATAGAATTAATTTTCTTCCTAGTAGCTGGTTCAGTGCTGTGTTTCGGACTTAATATGAGAACAATGTTGGTAACACTGATGTGTTACCACACAACACATTTGTGGCTCAGTAGTGCTTAACCATGGGTCCAGGTCTTTTCAGTGTCTCGTGCTCTGCCAGTGAGGAGGGGCACAGGAAACCAGGAGGGAGCATGGCCAGGACAGCTGACCTGACCTGGCCAAAGGGATATTCCATACCATAGAATGTTACACCCAGTATTGAAAATCAGGGAATTTGGCCAGGTGGGGCTGATTGCTGCTGCAGGATGGGCTGGGCATCTGTCAGCAGGTGGTGAGCAATTGTCTTGTGCATCACTTGCTTTTCTTGGGTTTTATATCTCTCTCTCCTTATTTCAATACTAGAATTATTAGTAGATTTTATTTTGATTTAGTTATTAAACTGTTCTTATATCAACCCACAAAGTTTACCTTTTGTTTTCAATTCTCCTCCCCACTGTGGGGCTTGGGGGGAATGAGTGAGGAGCTGGGTGGTGCCTTAGTTGCTGGCTGGAGTTAAACCATGGCACTCTGGAAGTGGTTGCTGTGAATTACTGAAGTGTTGTATCCTTTTTAAAGTAACGGCTGATGTTGCAGGTGGAGCAGAACCCATGGCTCGGGTTTGGAGCAATTGCTGTGGCTGTGCTGTGTTCAGGATTTGCAGGTACAGTATTATTTCTGTTCATGGGCTGCATCTAAAGGACTGGAGTACTCACAATGTTTAAAACTGAACATTCTACATTTGTTAACTGTCTTCCTGTAATAGTTTATTCCCTCTGCCCATAATTATCTTCTACTTCTGGTAATTATGGCAGATTCATAATACGATTACTCCCATTGCCAAGCAAATGATAGGAGCATGTACCATTGGTTTTACATGATGTAACATAGAAGGCTGGTTTGCAAGTGGAAGTGTCTTTCAAATGCTGTGAATAAGACTGTAGGGAGCAGCATAATGACTCACTTCGTACATTTAATTAATGTACATCAATTTTATAAAGTTTACTTTGCAGTGAATAGCTCCCCTATGGTGATCACATGAAATAGTTGCATTTTTTTACACGGGGAACTGAGCTCCTCGCTCAGTTCTTGCACCAGCTCAGCCCTGAAATACACATTGCCATAGTTCTGTAGGTGGAAAATCTAACTGGGATGCAGAGGGAGCATGAGGAAGGCAGAGAGGTAGATTAGTAGCAGGAAGTCTGGATAAACTCAGTGAAGGATTTTTGGTTTTGTTTATTTTTGCTTTGTTCTACAGCCAGTGTCTCCCCTCAGGGTAGTTTTTTCTCTGTCTTCTGGAGAAGGACACCAAAACTTTAGGACAAGTGACCTGGTGCTCAGAAATAAAGAAATGCAAATTACTTCTTAATTTGAAGTATGGCTCACAGGGGCATACTCCCCTGGCTGTAAACTGGATTCTTCCCCCCTCCTCTGTAGAAAACCAAGGTACTATCACCCACCTCTAGTACTGTAAAATCCTGCAAGAAGAATCTTGTGCTGTGCACAGATGTGCATTACTCATGGACAAACATTCTGGTGGGCAGAGGAGGAAAGGAAGAGAGTGTCATTCTTATTTGGTGTCATTTCAGTGAAATGGGCACTTTGAAGCAGAAATACTAAATAAAACTGTGTAGAGCTCAGTCAGCTTTTCCTAGAAGGTTATGAATTTCCTCATTTAAATAGATGCTCCCAAGCTGCAAGACAAAATACAGCCTTCAGAGTCTCCTAAAACTCCTGCTTTCCCCAGTAATGTGGGTCAACAGCTGTGCTTCCAGAGCTCTGCAAATTCAGAGCACTGACAGGCTGATGCAGGCAGCTTGGGACACTCAGGGCTTTCTTCTCCTGCAAAAGGATTTCAGCTTGGGTTTCCTTCCTGTCAGCTCAAGCTTGGGGCAGCTGGGAGGGACAGTGTGTTTCATCCACAGAGCTCCTTGTGCCCTTGGGGCTTTACATGTTGAAAACATAAATCCTATTCAAATTCCCTTCCTCTTCTTCCTTCCCATGCTCACATGAAGTTATTTTGGCATTAGACCTCCAGTTTCTGGACTGTCCATGTTTTACAGTGTGTTTTATTATTCCAGCAAAAGAAGAAAAAAAGGTTATGTGTTTTTGTCACTTAGAGATGGAAAATAAGTTTTTTCTTCAAATTGCTGATCCTGTGATAATTCTCAAGTATCTGGGGCCCCAACAATGCTTTTAAAAGCATTGGACAGATAATTCAATGGCAGATCCTTTATGACTTAAAACAGTTCTGAAGAGTAAGTTCTCCTAATTGGCCCCCATACTTTCCTTCCTCTTGCCTAGTGGATTTCTGAACTGTATATTCACAAATCTAGAAGCATAGTTTTATTGGTTTGCCTACTGTTTTCTCAGTTTATAAAACTTGCAAATATGGTTCATACTTGCAAATTTCATGCCAAATTTCTGTTACATTGATTACACCTGGTTGTGCTCTGTGGGTCTTCTCAGGGGGCAGAAATCTCAAGGTAGTTATTCTGAGTTATTTAAAGGTTGCAGTCAACTAGTTTGTTGTTGTTTACACTTCAAAAATTTATATTCTTATGAATTAATATAGTATTTCCTTGTTTTTGTAGTAATTTGAACCCCTGAAATACAAATCTGCCCTCTCATTTATTCACCATAAATACTCACTATATTAAATTATAAATTGCACTTTTTGTTAACAAGAGAGTAGCAAGACCTTCCTTGAAGCTAACTTGGGGATTTTAGAGGGGGATGTGCCTAGGGCTTCTAACACACGGGTCTTTGTGCCACCTTTGTTTGTTCCATATTATTTTCTCATATGGTATGAAGGATCTTGTGTGATATTAATGACCAATAAACGTCTAGTCAACAGGGCTCTCACCAGAAGGTCATGGAAGTGGCTGGTAAGAGTCCTGCAAACTGCTCTCTCTGTTTTGATATGTGGAGGAAATTCCAGAGCTTGACAGAGTCCTGATGGGTGAGCAATGGTTAAAAAGGCAGGTGGTGATGGCCTTGCCAAATGTCTGCCTTTTAGTCTGACAAATGCCTCCCAAGTAGGATAATGAAGAAGTATTTGGGGAGTTTCAGTAATGCAAAACATAAAAATAATGCTCTTCAGTATGAGCTTTAGATTAAAATTAATTCCACTTCCTCAAAACCAACCTGTAGTTTCAATTAGCAGAAGGCCTCGGTTTTGATTTGCTCTTGTAATCCTCTGAAGCTGTGGTTTCAGAACGAGCTGCTCTGCCAAGTGCTCTGTGAGCACAAAGCTCCTGAGGAGCTTTCAGTTTCAGTACTGAGGAAATATAGATCCTCCCTTCCTCCCCTACCCCCCGAGAAAAATCAGACTAAAATCAATCAATCTAAAACTAAAATCAACATAAAATTATTTACATGGAGGCTGTGGATTGAAAAAGGGCAAAGATGGGAAAGGGTAAAGATAAAATGGATTGAGGGAGATCTTCCCGTTGAGTCAAAGCAGATCCCCTTGCTAAACTGAGCCCCAGGACCTGACCAATGGTTTAGGCATAAAGGTTTTAACTGCACTTAAACTTAACAGCCTAATTTGAACAAGTAAACAAAAGATTCCATAAGTCAACAGTAACTCACTTATAGGCCTGAGTTAGTTAGGAATCTGAAGTGCTTGAGAATGTGAGAGAGGAACATCCATAGTCCCTTTGCTGTAGCAAATGCACTCACACAGATGTAATGGAGTTTGTACAGGGCCCTCGAGTTCAGTGAAGTGCTCACATGGGAAGCCTTTTCATCTTCTCAGCGGGCCAAGGGTTGAGCCTTGAGGAGTGGGGGCAGCCCAGGATCCATCATTGGCGTTCAGCAGTGGTCTTCCAAGGACAGCGAACTTGGGAGTTTGCTGGCTGTATGAGGTGTCCCACTCAGAGGGGTTGTCTGGTTTTAAAATGCAGTAAACCATGAATCATTCTTCTCACTGAAATGTTTTCGGTTTTTTGTTTGTTTTGGTTTGGTTTTTTTTTCAGGAGTTTATTTTGAAAAGGTGTTAAAGAGTTCAGATACTTCCTTGTGGGTGAGGAACATTCAGCTGTACTTATCTGGGATTGTGGTGAATTTATTTGTTGTGTACATGTCAGATGGAGCCCAAGTTCTAGAGAAAGGGTTTTTCTATGGCTACACATACTACGTCTGGTTTGTCATCTGTAAGTATCTTGTGGTTTCAGTCTTTTGCCATTGCTTTTCTTCTTTAACAATGATACAACTGATTGCAGGAAGCTACAAATTCAGTCTAATTTACTCTCCTTCTACTGTGTTTTGATGGATTTTATTTAAAACTGTAATTTTCTTGGAAGTTATTCACTTATTTCATTTAAAATTGTGCTGAAACAGCAGCCTAAATAATTGACTAGCAAGTAGATCATCTTTAAGTGAGTCATATCTTATTTACTGGATGCCATGTAGACATCCCATTCCACTGAATGATAGGACACTAACTAGGACAATGTAGCCCAAACTAGGAGCACACTAGTGGAGTAAAATGCATCATTTCAAGAGTAACCTACTCCAGCTGTACTAATGGTAACACCTTATCTGCTTCCCAGTTCTGGCCAGTGTAGGTGGCATCTACACCTCGGTGGTTGTTAAGTACACAGATAACATCATGAAAGGCTTTTCTGCAGCAGCAGCCATTGTTCTCTCTACTGTGGCATCAGTCATCCTCTTTGGCCTTCAGATAAGTAAGTGCCTTTTTGCCTTTGATTTGATGGCTGTGCATGTTTCCTGCCTGTCCAGCCTGCTGTACACAGCCCATACCAAAGCCATAATTTGTGCCCCCTCTCAGTTTTTCTGGTTTTAGCTTCAACTCTTCTCCAGGACTCCTGTGCACTAATGCATCATCATCCCTGTTGTGGTGCACAAGGTGCCTGAGGACTCTGTGCTTTCAAAGGCATTGGTAGTTTGTTCTTTCAGAAGCATCTACAACTTCAAACAGAAAGGTTCTTTTGGTTTAAACAGCTTTATTTTCATGCATCACTTTCTGATGCAGTTTAGTGTGTGATGCAGCTGTTTACCTGGGACTGCTGTTGATAGGTTATTATTTCTTGTTGGGTTTAGTACAACCAGTGCCAAATTACTTGCTGAGCTATTTCTTCAAGGGCTTTACACACCCCTGTTGAGTTACACCCACTACAGCATTTACTTTTACTTGGCCCAGCTGCTGTGGACACCACCATGTCAGAAAGTCAAAGAGCAGCTGGGGTTGTGACTGACTGACGTGGTGAATGTTTTTGAGAGGAAACAGCAGATGGCTCTGGGCTGTTCTGCAACTACAAAGGATTTTCTCCCCAGTCAAGTCTGTATCTGATACTGTGCCCAGGACTCCTGCTCAGTCCTTCACTGTTTAGTTGTGGGTAGTTTCCTACCTTAATCCGAAGATGGTGTGGCCAAATGGTGGAAAAACTACCTTTCTGATGTGATATTAGTGAGACAAAACTGAAGGAAAGTTTGCATAACGAGAAAACAATCAGTGTTTGGCTGCAAAAGAGCACCATAAAGCAAGGGATGAAAAATACCCCACTTAACTTTAAAAACTTACTTGGGCAGAGTGTTTTACTGATAGTTGGCACAAATCAAACCTGGACTAATGACCATCCTGAAAAAGCCTCATTAATGGAGTTTCGTAACCCTGCCTAGACATGGAAAGGCAAAAAAGATGTGTTATCACAGGCTACTTTATCACATTCACTGCTTTTTATTAACTTTATCAATAAGCAATTAAGTTTATTGTTATGTAAGCCTGTCCAGATGGCACCTGGGGCTGCAGGAGGTGCTTCACTCTTGCTTTTATGACCACCACCACCACATTCTTGCTGATGAGACTAATGGGAATGTTGTGGGGATTGTAAACACTCAAGAGTTCCCAGTGACAGAGGATGAAGCTAAATGCTGTGACTTATCAATAGCTTGCTGTCCTGTTTAGTTATGGGTAACTTCAATGCTGTCATTCAGATCTCATCATAACTTACAATGCTTGCTGAAGATTTCTTCTTATGTGAATGTATTTATTTAAACTATTTTGTCTCCTTTCAGCTGTTACCTTCTCCCTGGGTGCTCTCCTGGTGTGTATTTCTATTTACCTCTATGGATTACCTCGACAAGACACCACAAAAATCCAGCCCTCAGAGACTAAGAGCTCAAAAGAGAGACTTGCTACTGTGTGATGTTGTCCATAAAAATGGACAGATGGACAAGAGAAAAAATAGACTTTAAAAAAAACTGCATTTTTTTTCCAAAATTAGCCTTAAGCTAGTCGTGAAATGGTTTAAGTGGGATAGACTAAAAGCAGAAGTTAGTTCTGTTTTACGTGTGGAGTTTCCAGTGGCTGACACTGAGGCTATACTGCAGCTGAGGAGCTGGCTGAGTATTTTATGGAAGGTATTCTTCATTCACATTGACAATGAAGAGTCTGATTTACAAGGAAAACCCAATGAAGGAACTGATCACTCAATTGTATATAATGTATATAACAGAGGGAAATCGGTCCTTTGTGTATTTGATAAACTGTCTTGCTCTTTGAGGGCAGAAATGCCTGAAAGCTTCATAAAAAACTATTAAAAAAAGCAACTACTGCCAGCATTTTCTCTTAAAATACTTGGCAATTGTAGTTTGATTAATGACAGGAAGAGTTTCTCTTCTAGGCAATAGGTATGAGATGACACAACTCCACAGGGAATACCCCTGCTTTGAGCATCACCTACCTCAGAGTGATTAGAGGCAGCCCTTGCTGTCTGGTTTAAAAAGTCAGATAAAAGACTCTGAAGTTGTGGATTTCCTTTTACTCTTCAAATGGTTTTTATACCTGCTGTAGGGGGTAGAGGGATCCTCTGTGTGTAGTACAGGGGAACGTTTGTATTTGTTCCTGTACCTCTGGCTGAATTATGAGTGAGTCAACACAGTTTCTGTCTACAAGATTTTTTCTCTCTGAACTTCTCTGTGCATACAGTGATGCTTGAAAATGGTTCCTGTGCATGTTAGCTTCTAATTTATTAGTGCCAACTGTGTAATTTCAACCTCCTTCCTCATCTTCTTAGGCCTTCTAGAAATTTCAGCTCTACCTTGAGGGAAAACTGACCGTGGTGCATTTGGGCAACTTGTTGACATTCACAGTGGAGTTGAAACATGACCAAGTTCATACTCTTGGATATATTCCTTCAGACATGAATTAAGCAGCTGGGTTTTACTTGAAAGTGGGGCACATTAAACACAGCAGTAACAAACATACTTAAATTCTCTTCCAGTGGGAGAGAATGCTCCCCTGTGCCTTTCACTGACTGTTCTGTGTGTCAGAGCAGCCACCACAGTGCTGCTCTTGGGAGTCGAGGCTTCCATGGTGGAGGGCATTGCCAGGCACCTGCAGGAGCTCGCAGGTGCTGCTCCACCTCTGTCCAGCAGCGTGAGGCTCAGGGGTGCCAAGCAGCACCTGCCACGTGTGCCAGTGTGCCCAGTGCAGAGGGAACACCGTGCTTCCTGTTCCAGCAGCTGGGCAGCAGGCTCTTCTCGCCGGCCATCACGTCAGCGCCACACAGGAAGGGCTGAGGAACAGGGTGTGGCAGCCGGCAGCTGGGCTTGGCTGAGCCTTCTGAAGGGGGAATGCAGCACAACACACAGGAAAAGGTCTCTGCATGGTCTGAGTAACTCGGTTTGTTAAACAGACAAGGACCTTGACCCATTGTGCCATTAGGCCTTGGTACACAGTGGCAACCACAGGAGTGGAGAACTTTGCTGAGGGCAGCACAGTTAACACCACTTCCTCTACCAAAAGGATGTGATATTTACACGGCAAATACACAGCAGTTCTCTTTTATTGGAAATTCCAGGTGGAGTAGTGTCTTAAGTACACTGCTGCCACCAAATACCTGAAGAAAGTGATTGTGACAGCCTTGCCCCCTGCAAATGGCTGTGCCACACCTGCTCTTCTGCAGTTGGTAGGATGGAGAACACAAACCTCCCAGGGCAGATGGAGTTTCCAGCCTGCAGGAGCAGTGACACACAGGAGAGGATTCATTTCATTGTGGAAAAAAATCATTTTACTAAGAGATGTGACTTTACGTCACATACGGCCTCGTTACATTTGAGTTACAGGTGTAATGCCAAGAAGTTTCATTCCATTGGCTAGAACCGAGCGTGCAGCTTGGAAGAGACAGAGCCGTGCCTGGAAAACAAGAAAAAAAGTCATTTTAGGGTAGTGCTACAGAATAGGGTTTGGTTCCTGGGACAGCAGTTTGAAGCAGAGGTGAGAACACCGTGTGCAGCCTGTCCCTGTGCAGTCTCAGCCCCGACCGAGATTCAGATCTACACAGAACCTGAGCACTAAGGAACACACCCGTGCTGCCAGAATTCACACCAGCTGCTGGCAGCCCATTGCACTGTCAACAGAGGGACACTTTGTCAAACAAAGGAAGCTGGAGAGGAACATCCAGCCCAGCCCTTGTGGCAGAGCAAGCAGAGATGCCTGAGTAAGAGTACGACAACTGAAAACTGAAAATCTTACATGCACCATGGGTTAGTACAGCCTGAGGATACTGCTGGAATCCCTCCCCTCACTGTGCCTGGGTGACAAGCTATCAAACAACTATGGGCTGCTTTGAAAATTTCACTCTCCCTTGTCAATGTCTTGGCTGTTATACAGCTGGCTGTTTGGGAAGGGCTCTGTCAAGCTTGCTCCAAAAATCATAGTTCTTGAAAGCTGTCACATTGCTAGATATTTAGAAATATTTTTATTTATAGGATAAGGAACTGAAGTTTTCATTTAAATCTGATATAGTCCATCTCCAAAGGCACAGATGTCTACAGTATCTAAGCTCAAATACTGACTGCAGCTCCACCAATTCCACTGAATGTTTTTCCCCTACAGCACAACTCAACACTTAAATGTGACTTCCTACCAAAATCAAATAGGTAATTGCTTTTGAAATAGATGAAAGAAAATAAGAGGCAGTGTAATTAATATATCATTTACTGAGTCTTTAGGGGGTGAAACATTGCCTGGGACATCAGCAAAAAGAATTTGCATTTATTTGGAATGGCACATTAAGAGTTGTCAGCCTCTGTGCTTTAGCTAGAAAGGCAATACCGACAACTTGGGATATGTAGGTGGCAAGAGGGAGGAGACAGATTCAGTTCTCTCCTAATTCTCTGTCTTCCCACATAACCACTAAAGGAAACCATCGAAAGTCAACCAGCAATTAAATGCTCAAATGTTTACTCTTAAAACATTTAGAAGCAAAGGTGATGAGAAGGTGTTTGACTGGGCCTGGAGCAGCTGTCCTTAGGGAGCGCTGTGTTTTGGGAGGATCAAGCAGAGCAGCCCTTTCCATGAGGCACAGCTGTGAACAGCAATCCCTGCATTCCCAAAGCGGTGCCGCCCTCGGGAGAGCCTGGCTGTCGGCTCCTCCGCCTGCGGGTGCGTATTCCCCCCAGTGGTGACACAGCTGGGCTGGCAAAGCCCTCATGGATCCTTCCTCGGGGCCGCCCTGCCAGGCTCCAGCCCCCAAGCCCGCGGTGCCGTACCTGGGCCACGTCAGGCGCGCTGCCTTTCACGGGAAGAGTTTTGTGTGCCACGGCTGCCAGGTGGCTGAAAGGGAAAACACGGGAGAACGGTGAGAAGGAGCCAGGCACTTGACAAATGCAGCGCTGTGGGCTACAGAAAGCAGCAGAACTGGAAAAGCCACCCACAACTGCAGCGTGCCAGAGGCTGATTTCCAACAGCCTCTTCACCTGGCTGAAGGAGGGCATGGTTTTCTGTAGCCTGCATGGTGTTGATGGCACGCCCTGATAACTTAATTCTCCTGAAATAACCCCAAAATAATCGCCCTGCTACACACATACCTTCCCACTCCCTGCCCTCCATCCCCCCCAAAAAACCCACAAAACAATCTCAGGACTGCTCTGGGAAGATCCTTGACAGCCTACCCTGTCATTCCAAGATGCATGATTCTTTGTACAATTTTCTTTAACTTGTTAAAGCCTTCACCATACACAGGCTCTACAGCTTCTTCCACCAAACCTACTCCAGCATTTCTTGGTGCTGTCCAATCCCTATGGGAATCAGATACACAGTAGGACTATCACTAATAACAAGCTTTGTTCATGGGTTGAGATAGTGGTTAAAAGCGGTTTGGATAAAATTTCCTAGCTGAAATGTTGATATTGAGAGGATGTTATCAGTTCAGATCTGCTCCTTAAGACATCATTAGTCCAGCATGATTTTGGGTTCAGATACTGGGCTTCAGCCAAGTGATTGTTTTTTCTTAAAAGCTGTTAAGCTTCTGAGGAGGCTCCTGGCTCCAGCCTTGATCTCTACTATTTATTACATGATTTGCTATCCTACTTTATATATTTCCTGCTTCAGGGAATCTGTCCCACACATTTGCATCTTCCTACTATTTTTACTCTTCAAAGCAGTGCAGATGTGAGGGCTGCAGAGCCAGCTCAGGAAGACCTGTCCTCACTGGAGACACCGCCAGTATCAGCAAACACCTTACCTCAGTGTCAGGAGGTAGCTGACAATGTGCTTGGGTTGCAGATCCTGAGAAGATCTATACAGGACCTCGTCATACCTGTGAAAGAAGAAAAGGACTGTTTGGTGCTGAAGTGGTACAAGGTGTACTCAGATAGAAGGCTCATCAGACTTGCTTAAGTCAGAACAAGCACACAACCACAGCTGTAGAATTAGCACAACTAATCTTCTGAAGCAGACCTAAGCCATGTCATTAGCACACAACTGATTATTCCTTCCTTGTTCACTCGTTATTGAAGGAGATTGCTTCTGCTCCTCATCATGCAAACACCTCAGAGAGGCAAGCTACAGCAAAGAGAACACAAGAGCTATATTTGCTCCAGGAACATTATGTCTGGTTTTACATCTCAACACTAATTGTAAGTTTTTAGGAGCAACAAACGTGTTAAATAACCAGGGAAGTCAAAATAGTCCCTCAGAGAACATTGTCTTTAGTAAATGCAGCTTAGAATTTTAAGTAGATAAAAGGAATCTTGCAACATTAGAAAAAGACAAAACCTGGAATACAGAATCAGACAGAATGGGTCAAGTTGGAAATGACCCCAGTGGGTGATCTGGTCCAACCTCCCTGGTCAAGCAGGGAGGATCCTACATCACTTACACAATACAACCAACTTTGTAAGACAATATTGAACAGGGTAGTACAGGCAGAGGCAGGAGATCTGTGTTTTTTCTTCATGTGTTTTGCTGTCCTTTTTCACAGCCTGCAAGAAGGTACCAACATCTCTGGGGCTAAAGAGATTTCAAATTCAAAGTGGGGAGTGGACTTCCTGATCTCTGCTCAGCTCCCAGGCCTATCACTGCCAGCATGTCCAAGCTGAACTGCCGTGGACAAGCTGCACCCTGATAACGACGGCTCAGCAGTCACACAAGAATATAAAAAACCCCCAAGAAACAACTCACATGTTTTCTGTGAAACAGAATGGCACTGGGTAAGTAAGACACTACTGGTCTTACCGAGAGCTGTCTGGTGCTGCTGTTGCTCAAGAGAGCAGGCAGCAAACCATGGACTGCAGGCAGACCTCTGGAGGCAATTACAGTTAATGGTAGGGCTCTGCAGCCAACACATGCAGGTCAAAGGAGCCACCTGGTGCCCTGCCATGACTTTTGGAAGTCCCAGTTTTAAACAGATGGCCTCAGGAAGGTTTTAGTGTGGTCAGAAGAATTAACTTGCTGGCACTGCACAGTGTGCAATGCAGTATATAGGAATTCTCACTAGGAATTCTGAAAGCTTCAGTCACTTCCGACTCCCATCACAGGCTGCACAACATGGACAACTCCCTTGTCTCCATAGTTGAATTATACATCTATGAAATAATGAAAACAGAAACTGCTCAACTTTAGTACTGAATTAATGAAGAACATTACTGCTATTAACAGGTACCAGTTGTGCATGTTCAGTAGCTCTGAAGGATGCTGAGCTACTGAATGTGCACACACATACTCCATTTACCTCACCTCCTCTCTCTGTTCTCACATGACAAAAACAGAACATGAGGGACCAAGCAAATCTGCAGCTATTATTTATACAGAGCTTAGTACACTTTTGTGAAGACAAGAAATAATTAGGAGGCACATGTACAGAGTATGCTCCAAATACTGCTTTTTCCATCATATGGCTTCTAAAGCCACAAACATTTCAAGTGTTGCAATCCATGTGGCACAAAAGGCAAGTCATTGCCTCAAACAGCCATTTTTTCTTATGATCATGCAGTCTGTGCCCTCTCAATAGGTCAGTGGCATAGCTAGATATTTAAGGGAACTGGTATTTGGAAAGAACACTAGACAAACCTGAGAAGATGCTGAAGAACAGAGATGGCATCTGGCTCTTGCAAGCACGCCACGTTAACGTCAGTTAGCTCTGCTTTCCCATGCATCTGTTCTAAACTAAAATGTAAGAATGGAAAACAAATGTTGGATGTAAACCACCTCTTAACAATGCTGAACAAAAAAACCAGTAATCTGTTTTTTTAAGAAAACGGGGTAGGCTCTGCTCAAGCTGAATGGAACACTGAGCCAGACTAGCTGATTTCAACCTAAGATAAAAAATAAAAAATTTGTGCTGGCCATTCAATTAGCAACATGACTAGAGACATACATGGACAACAGGTCCAGAAGCTAAAATGACTAGGGAGGTAGTCAATCCCCCACTAATGGTACCCTGGCACCACCAATGCCTACAGGATAAGGGAGTACAAGAGGAACAGACCAGAGAGAGGGATCAGGCTTGTACGTTCCCCCTGAACATCATGTCCAGCTACCATTGCCTCAGAACATCAGGCTGCTACACACCTTTGGCCTGACCCAGGAAGGAATCTTACATGAAAACACAAACTGAGGTCTGCTCTGGCAGTTAAGTAAAACTGATTAAACTGTTCAAACTGGACTCTTCTGAAACTCTTTTAAAAAAATAATTAAACATGTCAGGTGTTTGACCTGAGTCAACAGAAAGGGATCTCCTTTTAATCTTGGTTATCAGCTGTGGGAAGTAACAGTCTTAAAAATAATCCACTAGTTACTGTGGATACCAAAACATCCAAGTTCTGCATTCTAAAAGTATGGTGTATTCTAAAAGTATGGGCATTTTGGTTTTTACATCAGTTTCCCTAGTTCCGGGCTACCATTCCTCATCACTGACACCAACCACAGAGAGGCTGTTCCTAGAACTGAGAAAGTACATGAACAGTTAGCTCAGTTCTGTGGAAACGAGGTAGAAAATTAATTTTAATTGGCCTGCTCTTCTGGGAAGTCTCAATGATTTCTATCTTAAACTCACACCTCTGCTGAAAAAGTGAGCATGTGTCATATTCAAGGAGTTAGCACTACTACTTAGCAAAGCAGTAAGTTAATAAGGTTAAAATTCATGTTCAGCTGTACTGTGCAGAAATGCTCCTCTTACCTCTGGAGTCTGGCATGGGTGTACTGCACGAACACACCTGTGTCTCCCCGACTTTGGAGAGCTCGGTCCCAGCTGAACTGGTAATCAGATGACAGAAGGCCCCGGAAGTCCTGCAACAACAAACTGGTGTCACCCAGATATGGCTCTTCATCTCAATTTGTAACTTCTCACAGATGATGCAAACACCTCGTGAGGCAGCTCAGACTCACCTGAATTATGAGTGCTGCAAGACCAACCTTCTCTGCTGTCTCCACAGGATCTTGCACCTCTTTGGTTGCTGAAGAGAAACAGAAAAAAATCATTAAGTCTGCAGTACCATAACAACCTCTTGCTCAGACTTGCAGATGCCAAAAAAAGAACATATCTTCCATAACTGTAAACTAGTAATATGGAAATTGTCAGGATGCATGCAGCAAGGAGTCCAGGATATAAATCTCTCTTAAAAGCTGAAAACAGCTGTTTCATGTGGGCTTTTTCCCACTTCATCAAATTTTGAGGTAAGAAGGATTCATTATGACAGGCTACACAGGCTACCCTGAACTCCTTTTCACAATTCTGACAGCCAATCTCCAAGATCAGGGAAATGCAGATTTTGTTGAAAAACTGGTAAAAAGCTCCAAGTGATACAAGACGCATAAACCAAAAAAACAGGAGAAATTGTTCTAATGGCTAATGGACCATTTGGATGTACATTTAGGGAGTATTCACACCATCCACTGTAGATACCTAAACTGACTATACTAAGGGCATCTGAACTGGGAGAATCACAGACTGCTTTGGGTTGGAAGGGACCTGTAAAGATCATCCAGTCCAAACCCCTGCCACGTGCAGGGAACACCATCTCCTTGCCCAGTTTACAGGGAAAACCATCTGTTTTAAAAAAGCTGAGGAGGCAGAGCAAGGAAGATGCATACTACTGAAGATGATCTGATTGCTGATTCAATCCAGCACCTAACTCCAGAGAGCACAAGAGGGGGCAGCATTTCACTGGGAACTGCCTGAATCTGTACTGCATCAGGAGGAAACGATCCTGGAGCCACAGCCCGAGTGAGGGGCAGGCAAAACCCCCCTTCAGTACAATCTGGGGCAGAGCAGTGACCTCCCAGGCACTTGGAACAGCCACGAGGCTGGCAGGGTGACAAGGCAGTAGTGGGAGGCAAGTGAGGGTCACTCTTGCCAGAGAAAACTGTCAGACCTATAAATCCTTTGGCTGAAATCTGACTGATCCCTGAACTCCAGCCCCAACCCCACTATTGACTAGTTTGTCTCTCCAGAAAAAAGAGACTGTTGTCCCCAAAGGCAGGTAGTTCCTTCCCAGGGCATGATGAAATAATTTCACTGAATGTAAAAATTTGCAAATCTGTAATTTAGGGGAGTTCACAGAGTTGCTAAGAATTATTTTAACGTTGTTTATATTACGGGAAGTACAAAAAGAAAGAAAGAGGGCACATCACTGTGATTAGTGCAATGCAGGGAGAAATGAAGGGTGGAAAAGATGACACAATTTGATCAACACAGAACATCAAAAGAAACTAGTAAGACCTGAAATAGCTAACTTTTTGTGGAAGTCATGTTTTGTAACATCCTTGAGCGAACTTCATTTAAAACATCTTCCAGAAAAATTACTTCTCCTCTTCGAGTCTTCATGCCTTGAACTAGACCAAAAGACACATGCTGGCACCTGTGTTGAGAAGCAGCAGGACCAAAATTACATTTCAATCGAGAGAAATGTTTGCAGTGTTTGTTCAGAGCGGGATTCTCTACCAGGGAACAGCAATAACAGCTGAATAAATAACACTCCAATGTGGGAAGCTTGGTGATATAATCAGTAACTCTCGTTTCAGCAACCAAGCTCCATACTTATTATATAATGAGAAAATTATGATCAGAATTATGATAGCCTGGTCATTTGTGTGCTCTCAGGAATCTCTGTTGCTACTAGCTTCAGTACAGAGGCCTCAATGCAATAATTTACAATAAATTGAGGAGAGGCAGGATGCAGACAGATCAAATTACTGTGGCAACAGAGATCTGTTAATATAATTAGAAAAGGAGTCATAATAATTCTATTGTGGCCACATTAAACTAAAAGTATAATTAATCATTGCTAATAATAAAGTATTCATTGTTTCTGCTCGTAATAATCCCAAGCATTATTCATGATCCAGAACCTAAGGTAATTTTAGCACAAGCTTAAGCACTGTGAAAGGAGGCAGGTTGGTATTCCTGAAGGCTAAAACCCTATATTTAACCACAAAAGACATGCAGTCTGGCAGAGAAGAATATTATTTAGTCTGCAGATCCATTACTGACCTTTGCTCAGATTGCTAACAAGATTGGTAATTACAATGAATAACAGCAGGGATATACTTCCCTGCAATAGATACTTCAAGCCTGAAGCACAGTCCAAACTCTGATTCTGATCTCTGCTGAAATAAAATACTTCAAGAGCTAATAATTTGTGACCACACAATATCCCAGAAGCTATGCCACAAAGTCTCTTAAAAATTGTTTCCCTTTTTCACATCAAGCAGTTATGAAAAACCTGTTTAATGAGAGACAGGGCTGTTTTTCACATCCTAAACACACGGCCATGACTCCATTCACAAATAAATCAGACCAGCAGGAGTGGACACATAGAATGAAAAGGTTGCTCATGAGCACCTGAGGCTCACACTGCACATAATTCTGAGGGTTTGTTTCTCTGTTGGATTAGTATTAGTTGGGTCCTACAGACCAAATGTCTGCTTGTACTCTGGAGTCCAATACTTGCACACCAGCACCACATCTTGTAGCTTAGTTTCATCCAAAATGCCTCCATGATGTGTGCTACAGCATGATGGTGGATGGACACCATCTGGAGATTCTGTTCAAAAGAGCACTCCACTGAAATTCCAATGTACATGTTACACACATTCTTGGGGGAAAAAAATTAACCACCAAAACCAGTATATAATTAAGATTTTTAAGTACGTACCTTTCTGCCCAGTCATAACCCATGAGCTTCAGTATTTGGAATAAATGTTGAAAGTGATTACTTTGACTTTTATCTGTCTAAGGAATAGAATTGATGCATATCAGAAAACACTACGAGTCTGATAAGGAGTAGCTTTTAACACAAACACACAACACCACAGTGCCACTAAGTCACTGCAAGCAAAATTAAGATCTACAAAGACAAGCAAGACTTGAAAATTGTGACAGCTGGAATCTATGGCAATGGGACTTTGAGTTATGTTAGAAAAAGAAATCCACCTTTTCAGAAATGATTATTCTCAGGTCATGAAGGCAAAGACATGAAGTGAAAGGAAACCTTGATGTTCTTTAGTTTCTCATGATCTGTGAGCTGCCCATTGAACAAAACATCTCCATTTTCACTTCAGAACCTTGCTGCCCGTTACACCCCTGTGTTACATCACCAAACTCCAAGGGTCCTCTGGCTTAGAAACAGAACACCTCTTGAAGCTGTCTGCCTCCAGAACCCACTAGTTTCTATTGTCTCCAGTGTGATTTGTAGTTTTACATCATAAGGCAGGTACATACTTTTTTTTAAAAAAGTATACATTATCACAATTTCATAACAGTGATACATCTTGTGCACTCGTCCACTTTCAGTTACTCTCCTATGAATTGAAGTAGTTTCTCACTGTATGTTATGTCTAACAACAATTACCATATGGGTTTCTAGCTACAGCTGTTGCTATGAGGTTCATTTTCCTACCTAGTTGTTTTGACTGCTTCACTCAGACTCCTTTTTTATCCCTCCTTAAAGAACAACGCAGAGATAACCAAATAATCACTATTTCCTCCTTTGTTTGGTGTTCTGAGACAGGGAGCGAGCAGTGAATGAAGTGCTTATCTTGTGTTCATTCTCAACTCTACCACTGTATCAAGCACCTGCCTCCTCTCTTCTAGCTCCTCATAACCTGCTCTGCTCCTGGGAGTCACCTCTCCATGCCAACTCACAAGCAAGGCTACTAAGTGGACAGCTGATAAGTGGACAGCAGTGGCCAGGGCTTCAAACAAGGCCTTCCAAGTCCTCTTCCACGCACCTTACAGATGAGGTGCATCTCTGCACAAAGCCAGGCCTCTCTCACTAAATGGCTGCCTTTAAGGTAGAAGTCTGCAGTCTGACAGCATGGATTATATTTAATTCTTCATATATAAAAGCATTTTCATCTCTGTCTTGAGTGCAATATTCAATGGAATCTGAGTACTTCTTTAATAATATGCCACACGTTTTAAAATGTCTTGAATATTTTGCTCATATCACTGCCTTTTTATGAAATAAGGATTGCATTAAAACCTAAATTGGTGAATGCACTGATTTACAGCATTACAAGTAGTAAACCAAATTAATGTTCTTTTAAACAAGTTGATCTGATGAAAATAAGATGATCTTATGAAATAAGACTCTAGAGTCTCTAAATAATTTTCTTGTAACGAGATTAGGATTCTGAAATACATTTGTATTTAATTATTAAAGACTAAAATCATTAGCATTCTCATTTAAACCCATTAAGTCCTCCTGCCTCTGGTAACACTGAGTAAAGTCCTAACTCAACTACAAAGCAGTGCCACAAAGGAGCAAAGCTCAGCAAGGCTGGCAGTTCCCTCACCAGGCTGTCTGTCCCACAAGAGTCTCCTAAGAGTTTGTTTCGTTCTTTTATTTTATGACCCACTTTCTCAGCCCTCAGAAAGTCAAAAATACTAACCACGTCCTCTGAAAACTCTACAACCTGAGCAAGGCTGAGAGGACAGGCCAAACTGATCTATCATTTCCAACTTGAATGAGACATTGGCTATGATGGACAAATCAATCACATCGCAGTCTGGCTGTGCTGTGCATCTCTTTGGACTTGCAGGAGACCAGGGAGGCCCAGCCAAGGAATTAAACAGTGACTGAAGTTCAGCTTACAGCAGCAGTCAGCTCAAGACTATAGCTCCTATGCTTGCTCACTCCATGAGCTGAACATTCAGCTGACATCCTGATTTGTGCCAAGTAGACACCCAACTATTCTTTTTTCTAATTGTTCCTTCTCCCTTGGTCCCTGCTACCTCCTGGTACAATAAACACAAATAATTACCTACCCACATGAACTAGACAGGAAATACCCTGAACATTTAATACACTGCACTGTCACAGCCACACTGCCCTTTGATGCCAATGAATCCACTGTTCCAGCCAGCAGGGGCAGAAAAACTGCCACCAAAACCAAACCATTTCCCCCCAAAATAACCAAAAAGTCCCTGTTCTATGACAACATGTAAGAATAGTAAGCTATGGGAAACTTCCTGAAGACTGAAGCTAAAAGGAGGAATGTGGTTTAACTAGATGTTGCACTTTGAACTATCTCTGTATTTAATGTTTTGCTTACTGATCTCTCTCCCTGCATCTTGCTATGTGTCACATTATATTGACTTTTGAAAAAGCTGCACAGAGTAGGTACAAGGACATTATCCAACACATCATGACCACATACAGATTTTTTTTCCACATGTAACTAATTCTGGACTTCAGACAAAAGAACATGGCTTTCATAATTTTTTTTTCTAAATCCGAGAAAAAGAAGATTTAAAAGCATCACATGATATCTCCTTGTTAATATGAGATCAAAAAACAGTTTCAGACAAGTAAGGAGATAGTCCTGCTATTCATATCCATTATTGATACTGCTAGAATTGTTAAAAAACAAAATAATGAAACCAATAAATATAAAAAGATTCCCTGCCTACAACTGCTTCATTTGGATTGATTAAATAGTACTTTATGTGCAATTTCTACATAATGAAACTAAGGCATTGTTCAAAGCCATAAAAATGTACATTTCAGATAAGATATCAGGACTTCAGAGTAGACTTAGAAATTAATGGTCTAAAACGAATCTAAATTAACATTTTAAAACCCTTTACAATACTAACAGCTTTTTCTGGTTTGTTTAATTATTAATTACAACATTTATACAGAAAATACGTCAAATCAAGTAAAAGTTCCTTTCAAATTAATTGCAATAAATTTTTTTAATAGAGAATAACTCCAGAGCTGATTTTCCAGAGTCATGGAAAGGCTTGGGCTGGAAGGGACCTTAAAGATCATCTTGTTCCAACCCCCCTGCTGTGGGAAAGGACATCTTCCACTAGGCAAGGTTGCTCAGAGGACCATCCAACCTGGCCTTGAACACTTCCAGGGATGAGGCAGCTTCTCTGGGCAATCTGTTCCTGTGCCTCAGCACCCTCACAGTGAAGAATTTTTTCCTAATATCTAATCTAAACCTGCTCTCTTTCAGTTTAAAGCCATTTTTCAACCATTGTAGGGGTCATGCACTGAAACAGAACCAAGAAACACTGCCACACAGAGGCACAGCTGCTGGGCAGTAAGGGCATCTATTTTACTGCCAAAAATACTGTGTGTCAAAGTCGTATTTCAAGCCAGAGGCCCCTGGGTTACTGGAGAGAGACAGCACAAAAGTGTGTGCTGAATCTAGAATTACTTACCACATAAATCATGGTATCCCAGCTGTGCTTATTCATTCTGTCTATAGCAGCTGCGAGATCTCTGGAAGAGGTAAGGAGAAACTGTTTGGACTTTCACTCAAACATACCTCACTATTTGCCTCTTAGAAAAATAACCTGCTTTTTATGGAGGGGAGAGGACTTCCTGAACAGAAGGATCCATGTATGCCTTACACATAAAAAAGGACGTGTATACTTTGCTGATGACACATTTGAAATGTTTTTTTAAACCACTACCTAAGAAAATTACTGAGGAAACAGTTCTTCGGTGCAGAGTAAGTCCGGCCTCTGTCTGTCTATTGGGATGGGAGAGAAACAACCCTTTCCTGGAAAAATAACCCAGTGTTCAGCAACAGCTTAAATGGTACAAAGCTCATCTTCACACACACACACACACACACAGAGGACTGTCACAGGAGAACCATCAGCCTTGTATTCCAGACTGAAACCCTCCTCAGAGGTCACCACAGCAGCCCTCCAGACCACCTGACTGAGGGAGGGTACTGCCTAAGGGACATGGGACATGCAGGATGAAAGGGAAAAGCATTTGCAATTGCACAAGACTTGTTATGGGATGCTTAGGGGAGGAAGGCAAGAAGAGAGAAGAAGATGGTAACAGGGATGGGTGGCTTCAATTGCTGGTTATATGTTTGCCTAGTTCTGCCCTGCACCTCATCAGCACAGTCTGTCCTGTCTGCCCACAAAACTCCATTTCAAACTCTCCTGGGGTGAGGGGGCTCTCTCCTCTGTGTGCATGTGTGTTTGGAGTGTCAGTAGCTGGAGCTGGGGACTACAGCTCATGTAGGCCATGCACCATGGTGCCAGCGACTGAGGGGACTGGGCATAAGTGAAATGAAGTGATAACAACTGGAGTCTGACCAAGGGTCACAAGGCATCTCTGCTGCCAACAGCTGGAGTGAGGGCACACACATCCACGTAGGACTGACAGCAAATATCAAGCTGAATAGCCAAGCAAGTAGGTGAAGTATCCTGGGAAGTCTCCAGATGTGCCTTCAAAGATGAGGCACCCAGAGGAGTCTGTACTGTTGGCATCAGAGGGTCCAGGCCAGCTGCTGGAGAGACCACAGGGAGCTCCAGCTACTGGAGGGATACATACTGCACATACAATACATATGTATATGACTTAAATTATTAAATAATATCTATATCACATACATAATATATATATCAATATATATCACACACACGTATATCTATACACATACATAAATATATGTCTATTTCTTCACAGTAATAGATACTCATCCTGATCACCCAGAAGAGAACAAAATGCCCAATGTGCTGAGTGGTTTTGGCCCTGTGTGTGGGCCTACTGAGATCAGGTGTTCAGCCTTATTCCTGGCTGACCAGCAGACATGGAGATGTGGCATCTCTGTCTCTATTTGGCTACAGGATTCAGCAGCTCCCTCATGTGCAGGATTGACTGTAGCATCTCTCAAATACCCTTGCCGTGAAAAGCTGTACAGTTTACCCTGAGGGCTAGACACTAGATTTATTTACATTCCAGGCACAAAGAAACTGTTAAGGCTTCCATATTAAAATACCCAAGAGGAATTTTAGGATACTGATGAGATTGCAGGAAAACAGCAATAAAATTGATGTTACAGTGCTGATGGTCCACTGAGTCAATGAAGACATGGCTGAACAAGCAATTTTTTTCTGCATCGCACTGTCAATAAACATTTTAAGCAAAGGTCTTTCTAAAACCTTCATTATTTGGCAATTGTTTATTGGATCCAGAGATCCCAGCTTTGTTTTCAAAGTTAGTAGCTGGAGAAAGTATTATGATTTATGCGAAGAGGAGATTTACTAACAGATTGCTTAAGGGGAGGAAAAGTATTTAAGAGCAATTTTCATCTCATCATAGTTACATTGCTAGTTTCACTTATGACTATTTGATAGTGAAGGTGTTCCATCCTAGACATAAAAAGCTTCAAAATCCATGCTATCAGTTACAAATGTGCTCATGTTCAAAAGTTCCCTGGCAAAATAACTGGCAACGAATGAAGATGGGCTTACTTGCCTTGTTATATAAAGAGATGTCCCATCACTGCGCATGACGGTGGAAACTGTTGAGAGGTCTTTCTTCTCTGAGAGATCCACAATTCCTGTCCCTTTTCTGTAAGTTGAGGGAAGATACTGATGTCACTGCAAGCTAGTACACAGGTAAGTTCAGGTAAGACTGAGGTCAGAGCCAAAACAAAGGCCTTTTGCCACAAAGAGGCCTCCCTCTGGACAGTCTCATTCTTTTTCTATGAATGATTGTCTCCTTTAAGTCTTTCTGTAAGTTTGCTGTCACCACTGCTGATGCCAGGGAGCAGCCTGCCCACATTCTGGTGCATTCCACGATTACAGCTTCCATCCCAATTCAGCCAGGCACCTCTTTCATCAAGGCAAGGACCTCATCCAATTCTGATCATTAAATGGCACATGCAGCTACCAAACTAATCAACAGGCTAAAACACCATTAGGAGTTGAACACTGTCATTGTACCCAATTTGTCACAGTCAGGCTTCTGTGCTGGTCACAGAAAAGGAAAATGTAATTTTTAGCCATGACTGCACAAACCCTGATGGTCTACCAGAGCAGCTACCAAAACCACCTAAAGAAAACTCTTCCCCTCAGATAATGTACAAACCTCACTCATCCTATCTTGAGTGCAACTGAGATGTTAAATAAACTAACCAATAGACTGAATGAGTTCATACATTGTTTTCTGAAGGAGTCCTTTATCTTCCAACATCTTTAGAACTTCCTGGGCCTTCTCTTGGTAAAATGATTCTCCAGAATATTCATCAAAGTACACTCCTAGACGCTGAGAAGTACCAAGAATATCAAAGAAGTACAGAGAATATCAATATCATCGTTAAGATTAGGGCTATTTTTCTTCAAATTAAGTCAGATGATAGGTCACAGATCAGACACAGTGCAAAGATTAATTTTATTCCAGGAAATGTCACTTCATTGTTAAAACAAAAGGATGCTTGGATTTTGATTTAATCAATTTCTGCATCAGAATGAATCTCTCGCTGAGCTGAACACAGTGTTGGATGTAACATTCATGAGAAATCAGGCATAAACTGGTTAGAGCAATTCGTACAGATTCTGAAACAGGTTTCTAACTTGCTATGCCAGAGGTGAAACAAGTGGGCTTGGACATGAAATCAACCCTATTTTAAAAGGATGCTAAAAGGAATTTTTAAAAGTAAAAGCTGCTCACAAATATTGCTGAGCATACAGAAATCATTACCAAGGAGGCTAAGGGTACGCTCAAGAGAGACAAGATGACCTTAACTGTCAAACCTGGTCAGTTCATCAGTTCAATACTTTTTAGTTTGAATGAAATTGGGAGAGAAAGACCTAGCTGTACCAGTCATCAGGTGATCAATGATGGGTGACCTTCAACATCCAACCCAATACCTACCTGCCCTCAGAGGTCAGCTTTCCATGAGAATTATCAAGTGTCTCACTCAGGAGATCTTAACTTAGAGTACTTTCTTGGCTCCAGTGATAAGTTTCAGGGAAGAAGTTAAAGCACAGCCAGGTTATCTGGATTATAAACTGTTTCCCAATTTTTTAAGATTAATTTTTCGGTCAGTGGCACAAACATCCCATGAAACAGCAGACACTGGCTCCACTTGTGAGATCACAGTGTGCAACAGATAGCTGGATATTACCTCAACTCCACCCACAGGGAACTCCTGCTGCTATAATTTCTAACATCCAATTTAATATGCAACATTATAACATTAGATCAGAAATGTGAAAACAGAGTTATCTTCTAATAAAATTTATTACATGGAAACTATTAAATTTGGTGGCTTGTTGCTGACTTCAAAGATAAAGCAAAACTGAGCAATATTTATCCAGCACTGATTTGCCTTGCTGCTTAGCATCACACTCTGAACTTCAGGACTTCTGAGAAAGGAGAATTAGTCTAAAAGCAACTTACCTGGACACCATTAGATAAAATGTATCTAGGATGTCAGCAGCTAAAGTGACAGTCTGCTTGGATAAGAAATCAACTACTGTGCTTTTTCCAAGCAGAATGGGGCGTAACCTGGCATACTGAGAAAGAGCTTCCCCACAACATTCTAAAGTTAATGGGAAAGGCAATGAATTGATAACATTAGAGCAATCTCTGACCCCAAGTCAGTTCACTGCTTGGCAGTTTCCTGGATGAAAAGGTGCTGTGCATTGTCAATGATATTGATGAAGCAATGGAGAAAGAGACCGTTTTACCAACTACACAGAAAAAACATTTGGATGATTTGTACCTTGTAAATCCGGATGTATTCCTCAATACTGAGGTCTCTAAATTGCTTCCAAATCGACAATGTCTGCTCATCATGTTCCTCCAGTTTTCTAAAGAAATCCTTAGCCAGCTTTTTTGTGTTTTCATCTTCTGCTGCTTTGTTAATCTGCACATACACCTAAAATACAATGACACTGAAAATGCTGAAGTAGTATAATCCTCTCCTCCAATAAAAACAGTTCTACAAGAACAATACAAATACATTTAAAGATGACATTTTTAATGTCAAAATTTTAAAGACGTGTTAAAGCAGCACATTTCCCATTTAAAGAATGAATGAATAGCCCAAAGCCCAGTAGGAAAATGTGCAGCTTATCTTGAAACAAGACAAATGCCCTAATTCCTTACTGCTGTCACTATCATCCTCTTCATAACCTTGAAACAACTGCAGCAGCAAAATATGGAAGAACTAATTTATGCATGAAAGGGAACCTATCATGGACTTTTAAACCACAGACTTGTCTTCAGAGGACCACAAAATTGGCATTTATAGCAACTGCACTGCCTAAAATTGAGATAGCAGTTGAAGCAGCAAAATTCTTGATAGACTCAGTATTTTACGAGCTCATATTCATAGGAAAGATTGATTTCACACAACAGCAGAAAAAGCACCATTTTGAAACACATCTCAGTCTTTGATACAGCTAGGGATACAGCTGAACAAACCCTTAAAAACTGTGAATAACTGAGGAACTAATTTGGTCTCAAACAACTACGGTTTTAGAATCTTTTCCATCTTGATTGAATACTGTTCTTTACACTTAAAGGCAATTTTTTTAAGATCATAAAGCCTACATGCTACTGCAATAGCTGGTATTTTAAAGCTTTTAAAGTATTAAAAATTTAAATTCTAAGAATGGACTGAAATTTTAAACAAAAATTAAGTAATATACAGTGATGCACAACCACAAAAATATGACTGCTTCTTATTTTCTCTTTAAATCAGTCCTACAGCTCTAAAACACTTCAGTGTTGAAAATCTATCAATTTAAATCCGCAGGGCTCAGGGATGAGGGAACAAGAGAACAGAATTTACCTGTGTCAAAGAAGCTGGTAAGCTCAGAAGAAGCTACCCTGCCACGTAAACAATCCGACTAACATGCATTCAGCTGTTGAATGTCCAAGTATTTAAACACAGTTTGCTCCTTTGCCAGGAGACAGATTTATACAGAACACTTATCTTGTGACACACTGCCTGAACACCAGAATCAGCCATAGCTCCCATATCCAGCTCCGAGGGTGAAGCACAGTTCAGCTTTGTGATAAGCAAACACCTGACAGTGCCACACAAGAACCCTGACTGACAAAGCCCCATTCACATGTGACATCTTTCTTTTAGAGCATGAGGGCTTGACCATTACTATTCATGAAATTTTGCCCACCTCTCCTCATGGTTATTGGATCTGTGCAGGAAAGTACATAAATCCCTTATGTGTCTTTGTGTGACAGCATGGGTGTCACACAAAGATCACTTACAAGTACCAAAAGATCAACAAAAAGTAAACAGTAATTCAGATGCTATTAGGCACATTTGAATGGCGCATGCCAACAACCAAACCCCTATTAATCCTGGAAAAACAAATCTAGTTGGTCTTCTCTGAACTTACCTCAAAAAGGTGTTGTAAAGGACTGGATTTTAGTTTTTCTTTGCTGCCAAAGGATTGGAAACCAACACCCAATAAACCTTGAATAACATTTAGATATAGAGTTAGACAACAGACCAGAGTATATTGAGAAGTTATTTTTGTAAGTCTAGTCTTAACACTGTAACCAAAGCCTTACATTTTAAAACAATATAATGGGTGTATGCTACAAAAAGAAATCAAAACCAATAACATTAGAGCAATCGCATAAACACCCCCCATCCCCCTGGCAAATATAATAGCTAGAACATAGTCAGAAATACTGTGTTGATTTTTCAATTCCTCATGAAAGGAATTTGTGGTTTTGGACTTGTATAGAAAATTACCTTTTACACAGCAGCAAGCAGTAAATGAGAAGCCACACAGTGGAAACTGTCCAGCAACAGAACATGCTCAAAATTCCTTGTTTTGCTTCCTCCCTTATTAGTATTACCATTTCAATACAATAAGAACTGGGATACAATGCAGAATTCCTTCTATCACTCATGTAATATTTTCAAGGGAAATTTTTGCTGCCTGCTTAGAATATGCAGCCTTTTTTGAGCATCCAATTTGGCTTCAGGACTTCCCAAAAGCCATCTAAAAGGGCAAGAAATCCAAATCCCAATCTTTTTGCCTAAATGAAAAGACTCCATTAACTCTGTCAGTAATGTAGCAATATTAATGTGTCAGTCTCTTAGATTATCTGAGGCTGGCTTTAAGGTCAGTTCATTCCTCTGAGCTGACAAGGACCAGGACTGATGTAGGAGAAAAGGTATGCAGGTATTCCTTTGGAAAACACTCTGCAATTAAATAGCACTGTCTCAAGAACTTCCCTCTTAGAAACACAGCGTACAGAAGAAGATATGGCAGACTTAAAGAAGAAGAACAGGTTAGGTTTTAGGAAATAAAATTTGTCTAATCCAACTGATAGGAAGTTTAGTTAAGGACAGCTTGTTCTGTGGGCAATCAGAGCTTGGTTTCCTAATGATGTCTCTTAAATATTGGTGTATCTTAACATTCCACTATTCAGTGCTGACTTCATACTCCAATCTCCTGCACAACTACCAGTCTTTATTCAAACCAAACACATCCTTTCACACACTTTCTGTCTTTCCCAAATTATTCCCAGACCTTGTTACACTCACCAGTTAATGGCAAGATGCAGCCCATGTTGGGACTGACTCTGACTTAGAGGTGCTGACTGGTTAGCCAGCAAGCTAAACGTAACAGTTAACTTTCTCTCTCAGAGGTTAATCCATTGTATTTCTACCCTTACCCAACTGCCAATTGCCATAATTCCAAAAGAAATTCACTCTCTTGGAGATACCTTTCTTTGTCAGATGTGGCTAAAGTTGCCCAAAGGGTTCAAAATTTATTAGGAGCAGAGTGACAGGAAGACAGATGGACAGATAGTGTGACTGCATAAGCTTTGTTACCTTAAGAAACCTGCCCCAAAACTGCCTAAAGGCTGAGGGCTTCTCTGCTATGTTTCCACAAAATATGTTTTCAATTATTATATTTTAAAGCCTCTGACAACAGCAGTTGTAAAACCAGCTGACAGATCATTAATTACAGCACTGCTGCTGAGAAAGGACCCTTACAATAATATTGCTATGCTATAATTCTGTGAAGCATGAGTATTATTTGTTATACTACCTGCCATATATTTGAGCTGAGCCAGCCCAAATATAGAGGGGAGTACCTACTTTGAAAGAAATAGTTGGAACTACTAGGTCAAAAGCATGATTGTAAGAGCTGTGTGCTGCACAAATGGCCCACATGTAAATAACAAGTATTGTGATCTTATACCTTCAGGAACCTTTGTATTAAAATACATAAAATTCCTGATATTCAGACTTCAGAGTGCTATTTAGTATCTTCAAAGGCAAACTGAATGAGGTCAGCTGAGAAGCCTTTTATCCACACAGCATTTCACTGCTTCACTGTCACTGCCACATTCATTATACAATAGCTCAGTGATAAAATTATGTCTAAGGGGCAAAAATGAATGAAATATGCAATGATGAAATTCACCAAATTTTTGGTGAACTCATTCTGTATTCAATTCTTATGAAACAAATCATAAGTGAAGCAAAGCTCTGCTATAAGCTACTGTTTCATCAGAAACAGGATCAGGAAAGACCAGCTGCAGGGGAAATAATTTAATAAGGAACCTTCTATTACCACTCTCACAGTCCTGAGAATGTTACACTGCATGGTCTAAAATCCAAGAATTTAGTCTAGAAGGACAACAGGTAAAACTGAACATATTTTAGTTACCCACACTTACAAATCTGAATACAAAAATGGAGTGAAAGTAGGGTATTTATGTTCAATTTTTAACCCAGTTCTGTTCATAAAATTGATTCCTTGATGTCCCCATAAACAGCAGTACCATTGAAACTTGAGGAGGCAGCATAAGGGCTGGAATAAGCAAAAGTGACCACTTAACAGACATTGCACTTTGTGTTTGCCATTTAAACATCAATAAATGGACAGTTTCCAGAGCCTACTGCCAAAGTAGTGGGGATTTTTATAGTTTACAGAGGTGTACCAGCTTTCAAGAATGAGGAAATGGCCATGACTGCCTTTTTTTTAATGCCTAAAAATATGCCAAAACCAGCTTTTTGGGGGAAATTAGAAAAGGAGAGGAGAATATAGATCAATTTCTAATGCAAGACTAACAACACAAGTCAACAAAGTTGTGAATGCTATGGATGGGTCAGCTACCATAACAGAAGGCCAGCTACAGATCCAGCAATGGGACATAAATGATCTCTGGTCAGGGAATAAATATCAAGCCATGCATCCTCAGGCTGCACTGGAGAGGACTTTTCAGTCCCCACTGATCTAACAGACATTTCAGAGGAGGTAGGGGTGTCTGTGTGTGTGCATACAGGACTGACAGTCTTCCAGGCCCTATTCACCTGCACATTCTCCACCTACACACCTCTCTTTTGCTACATTTTGGGTGGAAACTGAGTATTTTTGGGAAAGCATAGGGATATCTCTAAAGATACAAACTCTCTGGGCCCCAACGTGCCAAAATGTGGTTGTTGTGGAAATTAATTATGCTCTGTGAATAATGAGAAAAGAAACAACACCACCATGACCACCCCCAAAACCAAGCAACCAAAGAAACAAAATCCAAACCCAAACAAAAAAACCAAACCCCAAACCAAAACATACACCCCCAAACGACATGTTTAATTTGAGAGAGGAGCTGCTGAGGGACAGAAGGACAGTTGGATAAATTTGGTCCTGTTATTTCTTGTACAGCAGTACAGGTCAAACTGCTGATGGGTCAGTCTGGATTGTTTTGTTCAGATTTTTTTAAGGAGATGAACTATACATTACCTCCATGGAAACAAGATATCATTCCTTATGAGTGCAGAGTAAATACAATGGGCCTACAAAAACTGAACCTGGAAACCTAGATCATATCATATAGTAGAAAAGGGCATAGAATAAAAAAATATTGAAACATACCAAACTGCATGCCCCAATCACCAAGGTAATTTATTCTTACTACTTCATGTCCCAGTGCAACTTTGAGATTTGCTATAAAATTCCCTGGTAATGAAACAAAAATGATATTATTATTCAGGTGTAGGTAGTCTCTCATCTCTATAGACCAGTTTTCTGGTTTTGTACGATCTGTATTCACAATGAAGAGGAAAAGCAATCAGATGGAATACTCTGATTTGAATAGAATTTGCTAAAACACCTGACAACTGAAAGCAGCAGTAGCAGTAATAGTAACAAGCAAGTTCCTTTCTGAGCAGGAACAGAAAGGCTGGGCATCTGAACTGTGCCACAAAGTGTCTCACACAACAGGTATAAAAACACACACAGGTGTATGTATATACACATACTGCAAAGTATAAGATCATGAAAAACCTTTTAAAGTCTTCTTGTATTCTCACAAATATGTGGCATTATACATAATTCCATCACAGTCAGGCAACCTCACACCAGGTTAGGCAAGCGCTCAAAATTCACAAACTGCTGTTAACTGTGATGCTGAAAAGAGAACATCGAGTCCTGAATCTCTGTAGACTGTTGGAGCAGCTCTGAGCTCTGTGCTTAACACACCATGCTCCAAACGTTGTCACATCATATAAGGACTTCTTAGTTCCAGCTGCTCTTACAACAAAAACTCTTCATCTCTTTCCTGAGCTTACTTATAACCTTAGAATTACACAGAAGAAATACACACATCCCTTCCTCTACTTTCCTGTGCTTCAAGGGTATCTTTTAATTACAATACTGTTGTAAAGGATGCAGAAAGCTCTCTCTTCTGCTGCTGTTATAACACCACGTTATAGCTTGCAGTTACTTTCAATTCCATTCTCTGTAGTCAATTAATTCTCTTACTCTGGGACAAACGTTGATCTACAAAACTATTTTTGAAAGCGTTTTTTTTCTGTAACAAAGGATCCAGAAATGGAATATAAAAAAAAGCTCAAGATATGTCATTTCACTCAACTATCTGTCCATGGAAGAGGCAATTACTTTATGCAATTAATAATTATACATGATACTTTAAGTGCAATTAAAAACAAATACATTATTAGAGGCAGAGATTTTGTAGATATATATATTCTGCTATATATATATATATATTCTGCTATAACCTACTAGTTTTTATTGTGAGATCAGGAAATGAGAGAGAAATTAAGTTTTCCACTTACCATTAGAGCACTGCACAAGAAATGTATTAATTATTCTATTAGAAATTACAGCAACTGTGTCAGTAACACTGGCATAAAGTAATTAGCATATAAAAGCAAGCCTTCTGTAGGACAGTCACCAAGACATAACCATCTGAACTGCTCTGCAGTCCAGTGCAAATTGAGAATTTAAATTTCAAAGGACTCTCATAACACCTCAATGAAAACTGCCTTGGGTGTCTTTGAAGACCAATTTTTAGCTACTTCATTTAATATTCACAGTCGTAAAACTATATTATGTGTGACTTAATAAATCTGCCAGCAACACACCATGTTCTTTTCTCCACTGCATAATGAGCAGAAGGGTTTTAATTATCAAGTTGAGCCTGACACAGCACCTCACACCCAAGGAGTGAAATGTTAGCAGGAGCAAAATGTCAAGGGAAGCAGGCAGACAAAGCAGCCCTCCCAGGAGGCAGGGAAATGCACACTCACCTACTATGGTGGAACGCAGATGACCTATGTGAAACTTTTTGGCAATATTAGGGGAGCTGTAACAGATTTTAACAAATAATGTTTGTTCAGTGTACAAAACTGCCAGAACACCAAGTTAAAAGAATTCAACTCATGTATCTAGGAGAGCTGAAATAAAACCTCAATTTTCAATATTCCCGTAAGATTCCCTGATTAGCTTCTGTCCTAGACAGCAAGTTTTCCTATCCAAGCAGCTTTCCCTCCAGTATCAGATAACAGACAGGGTTGTGGTCAAACCACCCCACAAACCAACCCAACAACAACAACAACAAAATCTAACCGAAGCCCAGCTGTGCTAGTGACAAAGAACTGAAAATATCTTCTCCCTTTTTACATGTTGGACACATGGATTATTCTCCTCATGTCTTTATTAGAGATAAATCTGATACCAGGATGAGAGACCTTGTGTACAAGGATCAGTAACCAAAATTACATCTTTCCAGCAATGCCCACCCCCACAAAGAAAAGAAAAACAACAAAAAACCAACTCTCTACACTATTGTTTGCCCAGATTAAAAAAAAAGAAAGTTCAGCTATGAAAAGCCAACATCCAAATTAAAGCCAAGATCTTACTTTCCGTGACTATGGCAGCCTGTAGAGCGAATATTACTCAACAAAAATATTTATCTGTAAAAAAATCTGAGTCAGCCACTTTTCATTCCATGAGTAGGTGACAGTCAACAAAACTGCACTGGAAAAAAATTTTGGGGGCGGCAATTAACAAGATTTAGCCAGACAAATGCCTGTCTGCTTTAACTAGTCAGGGAAGAAGGTATTAAGGTGAAAAAAGAAATGGATTAGTTGCTGGAAATTCAGATTTTGTGGCTTCATAACAAAATAAAAAGAAGCTTTCTTAAAAACTGAATGCTATTATACATTAAATGACAATACTCTTAAGGGAGGGCAGTGTAAGGCATGAACTCCTTAAATACCAAAAACACGTTCTAGGAAAAAGCCTCAAATCCCTGAATATAATTTATATTCTACTTGGTGAATATATCAAATACAGCTGAATATAATACTGTAAAAATATGGTTTAACCTCACAGGCATGACACTTTACAGCAATGAATGTCAACCAGAAAATATCAATCAACAGACAAGGCAATTACCTCAAAGGACCCCTCAAATGTGCTTACCTGAACTCAATCACTGCCTTTTGTCTGGGAACTGCAGAGAAAAGTTCACTTTTTACTCCATACTCTGAGCCATCTTTCCACACCTGCTGCAGCACAGTCTGAAGCACAGTTGGAAAAAACACACAAAAACACACACAAAAATGTTTCATCAACAGAAAGTATCACCAAGAAAACTGTTTACCAGCCACAAAGGAGATTGATCCCACATCCTTTATTCACGTTATTAATCAGATTGCTGGTTTGCCAAGCAAACAAGGTCTCATACACAGATGAAAATGTCACCAACTTTTGAAAGCTGTATCTGCTCAAGTAAAAAATTTAAGAGAAATTGTAGGCAGAATTTTGGTGAAAATAAAGGCTGAATTTTTTGAAAACCTTCTAGTCTTTTAGTGCCAAAGAAAGCCAACTCTTCAATCCTCATGTGTCCAAACACCCCTTCTTTCTCTCTCCCATATGCAAGTCTGTAAGGCCACTATGAATGATCTGTACTAAAATGTATCTGCTTTGGAAGTCTGGAGACTGCGTAAAATGACTTAAAATATTCCTCAAGACAGTTTGTGTGAGTTTTGTCAGGAATGTGCTCACAGCACCAAGTCAGTCCCTACATAAACTGAAACGTGTAAGGTCACACAAGCCAATGCTCTACAGACCTCATCCATGAAGCTGCATGCATTGGATGAGCTTCCTGAAGATAACAGAAGCCTTCAACAAAGTGAAATAAAGTGGAAATCTCACTTCATTCAGTGGAAATTTTTCTTATTTTTCCTCACTCAAAAAAATCACTTCAAAATTTTTCTGTAACAACTATTGTTTTTTTTTTTTTTAAGGAACAGCATCTGTAAAAAACTCTTCAATTCTGCTCTTATTATGACACCTAAGAAGGCAAGTTAGACACACACACAAAATTTACTTATACATCTATTCTCTAATAGCCATTGACTCGGTTACAAGGTGTATGTATACTTCAGTCAGGATATTGAGGAATACATCTTCCCTTTGGGGTTTTTTCCCCTTGATTTTTTTTTTTTAGCCAAGTGTGTAATGAAAGATCTGCTATCAAATACTTCTATTTCAGGTAAAACCAAGAGCATTTACAAGATCAAAACTTTTGAGTTGTATACTGTAAAAACTCAAAGTAGATGTAACCAAGCCTGCCTTTTAAAGCACAGAGAGAAAGGAAAGAGAGGAGTTATGATTATCAGTGAACAGTGGATGCATTGTTTCCTCACAAGAAGAAACTTTCTTCAGCCTCATTCCAAATTTAGGCCCACATAACAAATCAGCAACAGGGATTCCCAGGGAAAACTTGTGAAAGACAGTTTCACATAGAAAATACCTTCCTAAGACAATAGCAGCTATTTTATAGTTTTATACTGAGAAATTTATTTTTACCTTAAAGCACTTGAAAGACACTACTCACCTTTGCTAATAATTCCCTGTTTATTGTAAAATTCACTGTTCCTGGACCAGCGCTGATTTCACTCACTACTGAATCACATTTTAGCTAAGAGAATAAAACAAAACAGAAACTCTAAATGGAAACAGGTAAACTGGAAAACTGTAATTCAATCCACTGTAAATATTCATTTAATCCACTGTAAACATTAAATGTGATTTATTGGTTTGAAGCAATCCCAAATGGATCATTTCATCAATGCTGTCAGAAAAGGGATGATTTTATTATTTCCCATCCAAGCTTAATAAGCTCTGAATATTACTCAGCTTGAAGTGTCACACATACGTTCCACTTCAGACCCTTCCTGTGCACAGTCTGTGTTTTCTTTTGATTGGGAGCAGTAGTTGAACTCTTTGTACAGACAAAAGCTGAGATACATTTGACAACTTACATGGTGGCTGCCAGCACTTAACAAAAAAAACAACAAAAAACCTCCAAACAAACAAACAAAAAGTTTAGTCACAACATTCTGCAGTACCGCGTCACAAAATAAAGATATTAAAGGCCAGTTGATTAAAAATTTCATTTACAATTTCCATAAGGCACGTCTTGAAAATTCTTAACCCATAAGGCATATTTGGCCAACCAACTCAATGTCAACACAAATTTGGGTCTCTTCACAGGCCGAAAGCTTTGGATCTCAACCTGTCAGGATTGAGAGTTTCTTATTAAACTAGCTGTCTTTCATAGTCAAGAAATTGTCTGAAAAAAGGAAAAAGAGGGATGGAAAGTGTATAAAAATATGACACAATCACCTTATCACTCAGTTAATATCTTTGAGAGAGGCAAGCTATACATTCCTACTGAAGCACATCACCATGAAGAGGAAATTGTACCCCCATGCTCGGTCTCCAGCTTAAAACAGTGACTTAACCAGGAGAAATCATAGCTAGCTTTGAAATTCTTTCATTTTCACAAGCTCTGCTAACAACAAATTCCAATGCTAACCGACAAGCTACGGGAATAAAGCATTTATTGTGTTGACACTGAATCTCCTACCTTACCGTTTTACAAATGGTCCTTTGTACTTATGGGGCAGAGAGAAAACAGAAATACCCACTGGACTTTCTCCATAACATTTGTTCTGATAAAGGTTTTTCTACATAATCTGTCATTTGTCATGTCAGTAGCTTTTATCTCTCTTTAATATGAGCACTCATTTGTCCTCTCCACAGCTGTAACAACCTCTTTTCCAAGTGCCCTGTGGTTCTTTAGTAGCCAGATGTCCCTGTGCCCAAGGCTTGGAGTAGGATGCCACTGTGCAGTACAGAAGCACTAAAAAACCCAACACAATGTGCCCTCCACAAAGAACTAACAGTGCAAAAATGAAACAAGAATCAGCCAGCCAGATGAAATCAAAAACCCATGGAAACAAGACCCTTCTGACCTTTCTGACTATTTTTGGTACTTCAGAGCACATTGCTTCATTTATTGTCTCACTGCCCTACCATTTAGGCTATTTTAGTCAATTGGAAAAACTTCCATCTCTTTTTGCCTAACCTAAATACCTGTATTTCAAATATTGTGACACATTTCCTCAGAAGTCACCAAGAACATTCTGTCGAACCTTGAGGCACTCCATCAGCTGTTTATCATGACAAAAACTGGCAATTGCCTGCATTTTTCTGTCTCTCTGCTGGTTTTTGATACATGGTTACATTTTGCTAGTTTATACATTGCTTATTACACAGTAGTATTACCTTCTTTGGAGATGACATGACCAGTCTAGAAGAGTTGAACTAAATGCATCTCCTTTATTCACTATCCAACAAAAAAACATTACTAAAAGATTATGGATTTTTTTTTCCCCTTTGTCCAGTTGGCATGGTCTATTCATTTTGGGGGCTTATACTGATGGTATGTTCTTCTTTACTGTTAAAATTGCTCTTCCATGTAAAGCTGTATGGCTAAATGTCTCAGGATTATTTACTGAGCCACAAACGATAAAGAAGGGAGGAAACTTGCAGCTTCCTAAACACAGGGACTAGCAGCTGTTTTTAAAATGACATACAAGAAAAAAACCCAAAAAACTTGTTACTGTGACTGTCACTGAAACAGATGGAGAAGGAGGCTGTATAATCCTTGGAGGGTTTTAATACCTAACTGGATTTCAAAAGTCCTCAGCAACCTCATCCAAAACACCTGCGCTGGGGAGGACATGTGAACATACAGGTTCCTGAGGTCCTTTCCAACCTGAATTATTTCATGTTTCTAGATCATATTTAAGTTGTTTCAGAACTTTTGGTTGTGTATCTGTGCATCATCAGGTCTTCTTCCACCTGAGTCAGAATATTTATCTTGCTAGAAGAACGGGTCCAAGATGTGGATAACTTCAACACCTCAGCAGTGAAGAATGACATGAGAAATAGTTTAGCTTCTCAGTAGCATTACAACTGGTTTTACTTGTCCTTTTTTTTAGTCTTACAACCTCAGCTACTGCCATTTCCCAAACTAACACACCTGAAAAAACTGCTGTTCCAAGAAAACTCAATTTCAAGCAACTAAGGATTTGAAAGTTTGGCCTGTTTGTCCCACAGGCTAACTTTATCCATTGCCTTTCCAGAGCTGGGTTTCACAGTCCTTGGTTTTCCAAGCCATCACTTGCTCAGCTTCTTCCTCAGGTGCTGGGCAGCAGCACAGGCCATGGTACACCCTTCAGACACCCACCTAACTTCACCAGCACTACTCACCTCAAACTGTTTGAAGACAACAATGTCACAAGAACCTTAACCAAAGCTTCTCCAATTCCCTGTGAAGATTCTGTGTACAATTACAGTAAGTACAACCTACAGTAAGTACTCAAACTACTTTGACCCAAACAGATGCTTGAAGACAATACTACTTTTTACCTTATGATGCCCCTCACACCTACAGTCTGTAAGTTCATTATTGCATAAATATATGATGAAATCATTAGCATACCCTTTCAGCAAGCTGCTGAGCTTGAAGGTGCAGGTCTTGTGCTAAGCAACCACTAGAACTGTTTTCTATTAGAGAAGCAATGGAAAGCTGGAAATCAGCAACATGCCTGAAAGAAAGAACATATGAAAATCAGGAAAAAACCCTGATGAAATGCTGGGGAGATTTGGCAGATCCAAGCTGGCTCTGCATATGACAGGTGTAAATGCCAAGCATAACCCAGTCACAGATATCTGAAGGTTCACTACATTCAGAAAGATGGACAAGAAGGCCAAATATCACCTTTGCTCTAATACAATCAAAAAGTAGATATGGTGAGAACACCATCTCAGAATAATCAAAAACTATATTCATGAACAAGCAAAATTTACTTGCTAACATTATTGCAACTCTTGAGCAGAAGACTGAAAGAAAATCCCTTATAATTTCCACATTGGCTCTAAGCAGTTTCACATTCACGTCTCAATGTTGCAGCATTTGCCACCCATGCACTGTCTATAATTTGTGCAGGCTTGTAAGCAAATATATTTACTTTGAGCTTGCTTGAATAAATACAGGGATTTAATTCCATTGAACTATCTGACAATTAGAGTGGTATAAAAGGTTTGGGGTCTTTTGCTGTATTTTTTCCCTAAAGTTCTGTTAAGCTTTTGTGGTAATAGGCATGACATAAAATAATAAAACATGACCAACACTGTAAGATAAAATGTAAACAACTACCGTTTTTTGGAGACAGGAACTGCAGATATGGACTTTATTAAATTCTCTGGTGGCAGGTCCAAAACTTTTGAAAGCTAAATTGAAAATAAAGAAAAAATTGGCTTAAGCAAAACGACAAAGATCCAACGGTAAATACTGCTCCCTCTTTAAATACCCACGGGGGATGCATCTTTTATATCAGAAATCTAATTTCAGCCCAAGTAAAAAAGCACAAGAACTTCGTAACTATTACGAACAACACAATAAAATACTAACCTAAGAAATTAGGAGCCTTAGAAAAAAGGCAAGGGGAAACACCACAGAAGGTTGGGGGTTTTTTTTGTCCCCCACGAAGATTCCATCGAACCGTCGCATGCCATTATGGACTCAAGTAGTTATGGAATGACAGAATGGTTTGGATTGGTAGGCACTTCAAACATCATCTCGTTCCGACCTGCCATGGGCAGGGATACCTTCCACCCCAGGCCGGGTCGCTCGGAGCCCCATCCGCCCCGGCCTGAAGCACTTCCAGGGACGGTCCCTACAACTCCCTCACCTCCCTCACCTCAGCCCAACCCCAGCGCGCGCCCCGGGGACGGGCGGGGCGGGGAAGCGCGCGCCCAGCCCGCGGCTGCGGGTCGCGCCCACTGTGACACGCCCGCGCAGGGGAGACCCGTTGTGAGGGCACGGAGGGGACGTCCGGCTCAGGGCGCACTCCCGCTCCGCGCCAACCGCGGGAAGGAGCGGTGCGTACCTGGGAAGCAATGCTCCTCCGGAAGGAACCTGCTGCCATGGCCGAGCCTTACCCCCCCCGCCCCGCTCCTTTCCGCCCGCCCAAGGGCGGGCTGGGCCGTACCACTCTCAGATTACGGGGGGAGGAGGAGGAGGCCATTGGTTGCCCTAGGAGCGGAGGAGTCGCGCAGCGCAGCGAGGGCTGTACCACTGCTCAGGGAAAGGGTGGGGGGGCAGCGGCACGGGGACGCGCAGGGAGGCGGGCGGCGCGTCGGGAGCGCGCGTGCGCGGT
>VZRS01002508.1:0-51070 GCA_013398055.1 Ifrita kowaldi | reverse complement strand
GACTGCTGCTCTCCCTGTCCGGTACCGGCGGGCGCGGGGCGATATGAGCACGTGCTCCGTATCCAAGGTGAGGAGCGGGAGAGAGGGAGGGGGCTCCCCACGGAACAGCGCGGCCTGTGCGGGAGCTGGACCCGCGGTATCGCCCGCCGCGTCCTGCGCCTGCTGCTCCTCTTCCCGCCTGCTCCTCTTCCCGCCCCCTCCAGCCGCTGCCTTTCCCGCCTCGCTGGTGCCCAGGCTCCCGGTTGCCCTGTTCCACTGCCCGCCCCTTCCCAAAACCTTGCTGGCTCTGCGTCCGTGCCCGGACTCGCTTTGCCCAAGGCGCTGTTTGTCTTCACCGCAGTCCCACAGAATCGTGGAGTCTCCGGGGTTGGAAGAGACCCACAAGGACCACGGAGTCCAGCCCTTATCCCTGCACAGGGCAGTCCTAGAGTCACACCATGAGTGATGAGTGACGCCGCAGTGTCACCTGCCCGCTGCCTTCCTGGCACAACAAAACCCGTTCCTACTTGGAGTGAATCTCACCCAGAACAGAGCCAGGGGTGTTGTGACTGTAGGTTTTGGCACTTCCAGCTGAAGTCTGGTGCCATCGCTTGCTGCCACACTCATTGCTTCCACTCCACCAAAACTAATTAAACAAAGAAATAGAAATAAATGTGCTGTCTCCCACGCGTAATGTTAAGTATCTGTTATTGCCTTGACATTTCCGAATTGAAAGCTTTTATATGGGCTGTGTTCAGAGCTGGCTGTAGGTACAGTGCATTCATCAGAGCGTCAATGCACAGCGAGACTTAAACTGTTGGATGGAAACACTTAACTTCTTACTTGATCATACAGAGAACAACAACAGTGGTTCACAGCGTGTGTTTTATCATCACAGGAAAACTCCTGCCCCTTCTATATTGTTTTTCACTGAGTTGTGATGTGCAGCTGCATCCTTTGGTGTGGAAGGCACTGTGCAGGTTATTACTTCCAGGAGTAAAGTGCTTCCAAACAAAACTTAATCCGAAACAGCTGGATTTCACTTTGCCTGATAGTTTGGCAGTGAATCATATCCCCTCACCTTGCTTCCCACGTCTTACATGTAATACTTCTTTGCAGTTTTATACTCTGGTCTCAGCTACGTTCAGTGGTGTGGAAAAGCCAATGCTTGTAAAGCATTCAGCAGTATCTGTGTTTGGTTTATTAAGCATACATTCTTCTTTCGTGTATATGATTCGTCGTTATTGTGGCCAATTCCGTTTGTGTATGCAGCAGCACAAATAAATCCAGAGGATAGCTTTTTGCAGTGGAATTGTTCCAGAGTGTTTAGCACCTGTAGAATAACCACAGCTTTTGTCCAGGTGGTTTTAAATGGTCCTTAATTTACGTGGTAAAATGGAATGTGTCTGAAGGCATCTCCAGTTCAGGAGGCTGCTTTTCAGAGAAGGTCAATATAAATGTTGGTGTTTTACTGCATTTTCTTATTTGTGTAAGAAAGGAAATAACATGTCTAAAGTCACTCAACAGACTGGTGACTGTGATCAAAATTGAACACACCTCTGGTGTTTGATTTTCACTACATCATTCTTGCTCTAGTGGTTAGGTTGAGTTCAGTAATCCTTGCTTGTGTAAGCCTCTCCATTAAGAAATACAGCATTGAATCAGTCTGTTTATCTATTTCCAACACTTACGTGTTTCCACCCCCCTTGCTGCAGCACAAGAACCTCACAGTAAGAGTTGGGCAGTGCATGTGATTTCTGTTACACAGGAAATCTTTGTAACTATTCGAAAGAGATGAGCTTCTATGGAGAGGATAGGGGAAGAAATTTCAAATTTTCTAGAAGAAAATGAAAAAAACCTTCAAGAATTCAAAGCTTAATACTTGTGTGATGAAATAGGTCTAACTGGGAGATGACTTCTCTCTACAGGAATTCCTTGAAACAGAGGGTTTTATATGGACCTTTTCCCAACCATTTGTCATTCTGCTTCTAACCATCTACTTTTTTTTTGAGTTGGGATGCAGTTCACTGTGGCTTGGGCATGTCATTTCCTTTTATAAGTGACTTAATAATACTCATTGTATTATTCTGGATTGTTTTCCATTAATCTCAGCCTCTTGCCTTTTGTTTTTAATTGAAACTGTACTGAGAAAACCATACTGATGTGTCCCCAGGGAATAATTTCCTTTTAATTCTGAACCTGTTGGAGGTTTTGAGACATTTAAAGAATCTGCTGCTGGTCCAGTTGGTGGTTGAATTGCAAAACATAGTGGAAAGATGAAAAAATTCCTGACAGATGTGCTGGGTTACTGCTTTCACTCGTGTTCCAGCTTGAAACGGAAATATAAAGGGGCAATATGTAACTTGATATTCTTAAGAGGCTGACAGTTCAGTTCAAATTATTGGTTTAATGGAGCACTGAAATAAAAGGACAATAAAGTGGCCTCAGGAGCCGGTCAGATTGATGCTCGTATTGAAGTCTGTTTGGGTTTTTTTTGCTGTTCTCCAGGGCTGCTTTGTTTTTAAACCAAGTACCAAGAAGAGGAGATCATCTGAGAAAACAGGTTAGTGTATTTTCATTTATGTTTCTGTGTTTGAGAAGGGTTAATCCTGAAAGGTTCATCACATCTGATTGAGTTCATATGATGAGTACTGTCATTGCTGTGTGATGTTTTCTCTTGCTCCTTGATTGCTGAAAACACATTTCTTTGGAGGAATGCAAGCAAATTATTGGCTAGAGTAAATGCTGGACTTTCTTCATCTCCAGAAATCAAGATTGTGTAGCCATCTTTGTCTTTGCACCTTTTTTTTGCAAGAGAGCTCCTCACCATGCTACCATAAGTTTTTTAGTCACTGATGAATAATTCACCTTAAGATCTGAATGAGCCATTTTTAAATTGTGGGAGTCATAAATGATATCCCATCCATAAGTCTCACACTGTGGGTATTTTGCCCAAGTTTCTTGTGGAAAAGAAGGAAGAAAAGCTATGTGTGGCTTCTGTCCACTAGTATTTGCTGTATACATTTTCTCTGGATGTGTATGCAGGTTTGTTTTCATTTGAGGACTGACTCTTCTTGGAACCAGAAATAATGCATCTTAAATAATTGCTATTTGAGACTCAGTTGGGAAACTTGCTATTTTTATTCCTTATCATCACTAGAGCTGTCAAAAGATGTGACAATTTTTATGAAAAAGATGGAGAGGAAAGTAAAGAGGCCAGATTTTTGTCATTGCAAGTTATTGCAAAAACTGAGGCCTGTGCACTTAGACCACATTGAAATTTTACCCCTTACTGGATGTTATGCTTTTGTTTTTGCGAGATTAGAAATGCTTGGATAAAGTGCTAAGCATATTGTTCTAGTTAGCAAATGCTTTGAGGTGGAAAAATAAATTTGCCTGGACTAGCCCTAAAAGAGGCAGAAGTGAGCTGGTTTGGCTTTTCACAGCAGTTGGTCACAGTGTTGTTCTAAAACAGTACTTGGATGTGCATCTGTCCAGTCTGGAAGCCTAATCCTGTCCAATGTGAAGTTTTAGTTGTGAAACTCCACAGCATCAGTAGTTGATAATACTGTCACACCTCACAAAAGGCCTTCTGAGGACATTTGCACCAGTAGTTTGACTTTTGGCAGTGAAAAAAGGATATTATGCCTTGGTACATTATCAGTAATATGGTGGCTGGACTTTCTTCAACTGAAAGCCTAAGATCTGTGTAGTCAGAGTTGATTATGTATTTTAAGTGATTTTTCTTAGGGTTACAGATGAGGTGATAGGGGAGACAATGAAAATGGAGGCGGAGGGATGTCTCTCATTTGTCATTTACAGACCTGTTTTGGGTGGCTTTAGTGCTTTAGGGGATGATGCTCATCCACTGGCTCTTTTCTAGAGATCCACTAAAAACCACTGCTAGTGCTCCACTGAATGGCAACCAGGTGGACCCACAAAACTTTCTGAAGCAAGAGAAAGATTTTATTATTATTATTATTATCATTATAGTTTGTTATTTTGTTTTATTTTAATAATAAAGGCTGTTTGCTCTGATTTAGTCTTCAGCTTATCTAGGACTTGAGATAAAAGCCACTTCTTTACCTTTTGCCCTCATACTTGGGTAATAGATTCTGCTTGTTCCCTTGCTTATTCTACCAAATACCAGCAATTAATTAACTGCTTAAGAGAAAAGTCATCTCCCTGAAATATGTATGTACAGTTGGGTCCTTTGTTTTTTTTTCTCAGGAAAAAAAATGTTTTGTTTTCATGAGCTTATTTGTGCTTTCCTTTGCTTTCTGTGTTTCCAGCTCATGATTTCAGAAACAGAAGTAATGATGCAGAGGATACTGAGTTACGGTTTGTCACCTGTCAGTCCTTATGGAGCCAGATCAAATCAGAAACAGAGGTGAGTCTTGTGCCTCACACTGAAGTGGTGATTTGCATTTGTGATATTGCTGCTTGCTGCTTTGTTTCTGGGGTTCATTCTGACATGCTTAAACGTGCATGGCAATTAGTTAAAGCAATAGGCGGGCCAGGAATATTAATATCTGTCCAGAATATGAAATAGTAGTAATAAATGCATCAAGTACACATTGCTTGTAACCACCGAACTGTACACTTTTCAGGTTTCAAGCTGCTGCTTCTAAGCTTCTCTTCCTACTAATTGTCTTTTTTATTAACTCCTGGCATACTGCTGTTTCCTGCCTTCAATTCAGTTAATGCTTGCCGAGCCTATGAGGATTTTAGGCTGGTTTTGACCTCAGTGTTCCAGAATTCATACACAGCAGCCCAGGATTCACAGTGGATTTATGTGAACACAGCTGCATGGATGTCAAATACAGAATGATACCGCTGCAAATACGGTCTATTGAATTAATATGGATGGTGTGAATGGGGTTGTGTGGTGGGCGTCAGAGTTAATTTCACACTGAACTGTGGCCTCCTGACTGTTGTGTGTTACATGGCATGCTGCTGTTGTGTCCCTACAGCCAGGTGGCTTGCATTTTAGTGTGAATAATTGCTTCCATGCAGCAGGGTTTTCCCCCTCTATTCAGTGTCATGGATTCTGGGCAAGTATTCTGTATTCCTCTGCTTGCTCTTGGGCTCTAGGTATTATGAGAATTTTTCCCCCAAAGTTTGTTTTGGGATGTGCAGTAGAAGCCAGATGGATGTAGCTCAAAATCTGAACCCTTGGGCTAAGCTCATAAATTCCTCTAATTCTGTTCGTACCCTTGTTTTCTTTGAGGCTGTTAGGAGTTTGCCAGATGCTTTCTTCTTGTCTTACTCCTCCTGATGGAATACAGTTCCTCCTATACTGACATATTGATATGGGCATTTCCTTAGAGTTTTAATTGCCCAAGGGCAGATTACCTGCAGTTATTCCTGCTGCTACACAAAGAATTTTCTTCATACTGCTTCTGAGATATCTGTGGTATTTTTCCTTCTGAGTTTTGAATCATCATCCTTTTATTCCACACGTGGCAAACGTGGAGCTGATGGTGGTTCTTACATGTAAAATAGTGTGATAATTTGGGTTGGAAGGGACCTTAGAAAGTCTCTAGTCTGAACTCCTTAAAGCAGCATCACCCATGAGGTCAGGCCAGGTAGGTGAGGGCTTTAGCTAGTCAGAATTTCATTTCTTACGTGCTTTCAAACCCTAGTGCAGCAAGCCTGATCCATGGCAGAGTATGTGGGAAGTAGGGTGCTTGCTGGTTTGGGCTTCTATTCTAGGGATTCTGGTAGTGTGCTAAGGGAGTCTAGCAGGACATTCTCCAGAGGTTTTTCCAGGGCACTGCTGCCTGATGATTTGTGGGCAGGCCTTGTGCTTGTGTTGGTGTTTTCCTGGTTCTCTGGTATCTGCTTGAGGTGTTGAAAAGAGAAGAGGGTTTGCCCCCCAAGGCACTTCATTGTAGAGCACTCTTGGCCTTTATATGTCCGTCATAAACTGTGCTGTGGTTGTGGCAGCACCGTCTGTTATCAGGCATTGACATCCTTTCATGCTTCTCACAACTGGAAAGCTGACAAAAGTATGGCAGGAACTGCCCTTTGTTTTTGGAAGGTGAACTTTGGACTTTGTTTTGTTTCAGTATTGCAAGGTATCCCAGTTTTGACCCCTGCTGTCAGAAATGGCCTTGCAAATGTGCTTATGATAAATCTCACCAAGGGCTTACAGAAACATTCTTCTCCTGTGAGGCGAGAATTCCATTGTACCAGGATCCAGGTTAGAAACAGGTGAAGTGCAGGGCTAAAATACAGTAATTTTAGCTCTAATATGAAGATAATGGTTTTCAGACCACATAAAAAATAGTCATAACAAAACCTGGTGTTATGGCAGTGACTGAACTTCCAGTTCCTGTGACTTTTTCAGAGTGAGCAGTGTCATGCAAGTAAATGACTTGATCACTTGGGATGCAGAGCAGGCTGGTGAACTTTCTAGAACATTATCAAAACAATGCTATTAACAAACTCGTTTTGACAGGAAAAGACTGATGGATTTTAAGGAAATGTGAGAAATGTGTAATGCTATGGCAGACTGAATTCCATCATCACAAGTGCACAGTGGAAGAAATAATATATACTGTAGTTGTGCAAAGTAAGAATTGAAGTTCTTGTTAGGTCAGCTTAGCAAAAACAGTAGTGATCACAGGAAGCTCAGGGTTTGATAGAATCTGAAACAGAAGCTCAGAGGGTTGTTACAGGATCCATGGTAATACAGGAGTTGTTACAGTGGTGTTATAACCCTGATGGTGTAAATTCTTTCCGAAATGTCATGTTACAATTTGTTCTGAGTTGCATAGAATTTATCAGGTGGGAGTTCAGAGCTGCACAATCAATACCGGAAAGGCCAGAAGGACATTCTTCGATAAGTAGAGGATGAAAAGACTAAAATTACTTTGTGTACAGTTTTATCAGTTGTTTAGGAGACCAACAGAAGCTCTTCTGTATTGTGGAAATGGAGTTCAGGCTATTGAACAGGCGTCATGTGCAGTCTCCTGGAGATGTAACCTTCACTTTTTGATAGTGGCCTCTTCAATGCTGCTGGAGATGGCCTTTGCCACTTCACTTAAATTCACTGCTGTGTGTGTCACTTTTTGTTGCTAATAACTCTTGATGATGATTTTGTTTGGGACAGAGGTTTAATCTTGTTTCTGACTTCTGTGTTCTAGAGTATATATTGATATCCTGAACTTCAGAGTACAGGAGGGTTTTTTTTTGTCTGTTCCAGCAGAAGGCTTAACTTGGTTTAGGGACAGATTCACAAAGGCACACAGATCAAAACAAGAAATACAAAATGCCGCTGACATACATACATTTGTCTTTAAAGGTTTTACATTTTCATATGTGCCTGCTTACACAAATTCTTGTGTGAAAACCATCCTGAAGGTCAAAAGACGGTGTAGCAAACATGGCAGTTGTGGTTTAGTATTTTTTTCCTATAAAACATACTTAATGGTTTCCTTGATTACTATTTTTACTACTTTCATCCTGAATCAGATTTGGAGGAGCAGAATATTTTCTCTCATTTAGATCTCTCAGAAAAATGTGTACAGGTGTTTTGTAAGGTGAGAAGGAAGAATAAGAATTTCTATGAACATTGTTCCAGAAACTGATGATACTGTTTTATATTGCCTACATCACTTAGGCTTTGTCAGCATGTTGGTTTTTTCTCCTTCTTTAAAGCCTGTGGTGTGATAAGCTCACTCGCTTTCCAAACTGTTGTTGAGGCACTTGACCAGAAGTTCCAAGATGGGAAGCATCTGTTTGCCCCAAAATGAATAAGTTAGTGTGGTTCATAGATCACAGTAAAATTTAAAACCCTGGAGTTCTAAGGGTTAAAGATTATGCAGGAAAGGAGTAGAAAAAGGAAGATACAGTGGTGTTTTCACATTTTTATAGATAAATTCTCTCTGTGTATGTTTGCAGCAAATACAGGAAGACTTGAATAAGCAGTTGCTTGATAATCTGATGAGTTTTTTGAGCCGGTCTCATTCTGAGTTTCAAGAGAAGACGACAGAATGGACTTGCAGGATGAAGTTCAGAGAAATCCCTACTGCAGCTCTTGTCTTAGGTAATTTTTTAAAGATATTTTTCGTTACGTACATCTGATTAAAACTCAACAGACAGATCAAAGAAACTTACATTGCTGACTCCCAGCAATTACTGTGAGCAGTATCAGCTTCAAACATGTCAACAGAAGAGATTGGGCGGGGAAAAGGAAGTCAGATAAAACCTCCTTCCCCTTTTGCCTATGTTTCTTAATAGTCCAGTAAGTCAACAACTGCCCTACAGGTCTGTCTTAAGCAGCTGGTAGGGATTTGAGGGTTTTTTGTGTGAGGCACTGGAGATACTTTGATTACATCTGTGTTTCTGCCACCAGCATGCTTGGTGGTTTCTACGACTTAACCCTGGAATTACGTAGCTTCTGTATTTCTGATATGTGTTCTTGCAGTGCATCTTTACATGTAGGAAAGTAGTGTCTTTGTTTTAGGAAAAGAGGAGAGGGTGAAGAAAATAGCTGGAGATGAAATTAGTGAAGTTCTGAAGTCTTTTTTTTTTTCTTCCCTTCTACTTTCTTTCAGAGGTTTGCAACTATAAATCCTAAACCTGATTCAAGGCAAGTTGATTACATTTTCAGTGGATTATTTTAGGGGAATTAAGATCAGGCCTGTGCTTCAAACTTCCCATGTAGCCACTAACAAAGAGTGGAAGATACTCCACTTTTGTAGGTAGTAGAAAGTGAAAAACTACTGCTTCAAATATTTCTGTGGAAGCAGCTCTGAATTGCCTTTTGGAGGGGTTTGCTCTTTTTTTTTGGTAGATTAAGAATTTTAACAAAGGCATTAGTATAAGTTCATCATGAATTCAGACTGTGGTTAATAGTAATTTACGGTAATTTTCCTCTTTACATGAGCCATGAGAGGATCCAGGTATGGATACAGTATTCTTGTAGAGAAGGTGAATTTAATTCCTTGTCTGCAGGCCTTACATAGCTGTGGATGGCTTCTGAGGGATGTTAGAAAACCAGTCCTGCTTCTTGCAGGTTTGCACCCTTGAGAAAACTTTCTTTAGCAAACCCCACCAAACTATATGATAAAGGATCTTTACAGTGGCTCCCTGTTTCTCTTAATTAGGGAGTGTCAACATGTATGTCTAATCTTTCGCTAGTTTTTCATCTTTCCTCACAGCTGAGGTGATGCTTTTCATTCTTTCCTTAAGTACTTGAGGTATCTTCTGTTTTTTGTCTACTGTTCAGTTGACTGTTCAATCATTGTGCTCTTGAGTCATAGGAAAAATGCCCCGTAAAATTCTGTCCTTTTCTTTCTAGGTGTGAATGTTACAGATCATGACTTGACTTTCAGAGGTCTCTCAGATGTCCTTCAGGATAACATTACTCCTTATACAGCCTTGCTGGAAGCCAAAGATTGCCCAGGTAAATACTGCAGTAGTATTGCTGCTTCTTTTGAATAAGATATCAACTAACTAGGAATTCTAGCTTTTGCCCCTAAATGTAAGAATAATGGACAGAGGGATCTTGAAGACTTTCCAAGGATTTGCTCAAACCTATGTCACCAGAGCAGTAATGCCTACTGTATTTTGAGAGGTACCCAGTTCTGTTTAAAACAGTGAAGATTGACATGCTAGTTAGCTGTAGCATAAATTATAAGAACATGCTGCTTAGTGTATTGCACATTGATATTGTAGGTCGGTTTCCTTCTTGTTTAATTGGACAGTGTATGTGTGCATTCCACATTTTAAATGCTTACAAGTCACATTATTTAGTGAGAGAATGGGTAGAATAAAATTGTCCTACCCTCCTCGCTCCTTTTTTTTTTAAGTAAAAAGATTAAAATCACTTATGGCAGCATCCTCAGTTCCGTGGATTGGCTGCCTTACTTATTCTTAGGTCACTCTTAAAAGCTTATGGTGGGAGCTCAGGGGAAGATGGAAGACCAACATCTTAACCTCAGTTGTTGCTATCCAGGCAAAGTGCATTAACAGGATGCATATTATTAATGCTTTCAGGAGCATGAGATGTGCATTCTGGAGAGAGAAGGAGAATAATTGGAAATGTGAACAATAATGAGTAATAACTTCGGGTAGTTTTTTGTAGTATGAGACAGAGAAGTGTTGTCAGATAACCAAATGTTTTTACCACATGTCTTAAAATGTTTTGTGAAGGCATAAAAAATCTGATGCAGAAGCTGATGGGGCAGCTGATGAACTGTGATATAGATGTGGACTCACTGGAAGATGAGGACTGTGTGCAGGTTTCACAGAATAGAATACGTTGTTCAATGTCTTCTCTTATCAGCTGGTATGAGAGTGTAACAAAGGTATGTTGTTGGCATTTTTTTATCCCCAGTTTATGAAAATACCTGACCTTTAGATGTGTTTAAAACAGAAATTTAATAACTCATCTTTCTGTGAGAAAATGACAAAGGTTAATTTTTAATGTAATACTAAAAAATAATGTGATATTGAGGTGATGTGCATATATGTGACACATCGAACAAATGTGGAGTTAGTTACTGATGATGTATGAATGTCACAATTCTGAAACACAAGCAAAAAGTACTATTTTGTCTTATGTTTAATTGGGACCTGGAAGCTTAAAATGCAGTATCAGCTTCATGCCAGATGCTTTTCTCCCAGGAGTGCTGAGATATTTTGTTTACTAAAACAAAACTTTACAGAAGAACAGCCATCCAGGGCAAAGGTACTGTATTAGTGCTAATGAGCCATGATGTCATCTGCAGCCCACACTGCATTAGCAAGCAGTAAGAAAATAACTTTCAAAATGTGTTTGTATCTTTGTGTTTGCTGATGCTATTGAAGTGTCCAGTTGTGTTTCTGTCATGAATACAAGTGACAACTGATTTTCTGACGACTTTGTCGGAGCAGTGTGATAAACCAAAGCATACTGAGTACATGCTCTTTTTATTACTGAGTAAATATATAGAAAATAAGCAGTGTCTGCATACACAACTCAAATCTTCTCTCTCAATCCCAACAGAACTCCACCACTTCTGTCTCTCAGAGCTATTCTTGTCGTTGTTGGGAGTGTGTGTTTAAAATCTGTTTATTCTTTGTACTTCATGCTGTGCCAAACAGAAGGAAGAAAAGTGGCAGTTCTAGATGGTAATAATAAATACAGCTGACAAAAAGTCAGTCATGTCACTTTGGAGTACTATGATATCATAGATATGATTCAGTCTTCTTATTTTGCTGGCATCTGTGTATTAATGTTTAATTGATGGCTTTAAAGAAAACAGATTCTGAAACTCCAAGCAAAAAAAGAAATTCCTCCTCTAGACACTGGCAGTCTCCTCCAGTTGTAGTCATATTCAAAGACATGGAAAGTTTCACCACAAAAGTTCTTCAAGACTTCATAGTCATCAGCAGGTAATGTGACTTGAACTTCAGTTCTTCCACTCCTGTCCCCATTTTCTATTTGCAGCTGTTTTGAAATGTAACAGTGGGGCCAGTGGAGCGTTGGAATCAAATATTGGTGCTGCTTCTTTGCAGCAGTGTTTGAGCAAAAAACTGCTTGCTGGGTTTTAGGCATAAATTATGCTAAAGCTAACTTGTGGCTGTGAACCAGAGTGCCTAAGGGCTAGGTTGAGATAAGGGGTGGCTGATTTAATTTTTCACATAGTAGGGTTTATTGGTACTAGCTGTAGAATTTGTGAATGTGAAACTAAATTTTTAAGATGTGTAGATCTTTTAATATTGTTTTCAGAGTGTATTTCTGTGTGACTACTGATGTAATGCTGCTTAAAGGTCACTAGCTTACTAATAGGGGTGTGTATGAAACTTCCCCAGTTGGCCAGGATCTGTAACCAGCAGCTGACTACTTCAGGTGCTCCGGTACTTCTGTTCTGCTTTAGCCTGTCTTCCTTAATATAATCTCAGGCATTCTAATCAAAAATTCATGCTGCTCTCCAAAAAAGAGCATCTTGCACTTAAGTGCCCAGGTTGGAGCTACAGTTAAAGCTGTCAGAATTGAGGCTGCAGTTGTACAGTTAATTCAGCTGCAGTGTGTGCACCTGATATTACCTCTAAACAAGGCCTGGACAATTCACTTGCTGAGACACCAGCAAGAAATTGTATAGCTTGTATTATTCTCTTAGTCTCAAACATGTTTAGTAAAGGTGAAGTGGGTAAATGTGAGAGGTTCCTCTGATTTGTTAATCACAAGTTCTGATTCCTTTCTGAGATTCTCTGAGATTATCAACAATGGACAGTAATATATGAAGTTTGTTAGTTTTATGCTTAAGTCTTCAGCAATTTCTTTTGAGGAGTTAGAGAAACAAAGTAATTGTGGGATAACAAGTAAAATCTAATGTCAGAAGGTTGCCATGGCAAAAACAAAGGAAAGAAATAAATTCACAGTTTTAACCTAGAAGGTATTTAAGGTAGCAGAATTTGTACTTTCTTGAAACTATTAAAAATGGAAAATAATGATGAAATGACACTGAAAACACTGTATTTTGTATAAATCATATGCTGTCCACAAGGAATACACATTCAGTCCTGGTTTTCAGTTCTAAAGCAAATACTAAAAAAGTATCTGAAGAGGAAGATTAATCTGGAGAAGTCAGAATTTTTTTTTTTACGTGTGTTTGGAACATAGAATGTTGGAGATGTTTCATACATATTTTGGATTTATTAAATGGTGTAAGTCTTACAAATATTCTTGACTGTTACCTATTTAATGCTTCTTCTTATTTTTTCTCTGTATCTTTGAAAAAGTCCTTATTATAAGACTCAGTTCTCTGAGTATAAGTTTTTGGGAGGGTAGGAACAGCACAAGACTCTTAACTGAAATGATGCTTTTTGTGCCACTTCCTGAAATGTAATCCTAAAATGAAATTTCATTTTCTTATCTACTTTAGGGCTTTAAATAGCATCCTTTCTTTTTTGTTTTATTCCACACCAAAACTCTTTTGGTTTACTGGCAACGAATCTTTTAATTTACCCTTCTCTGCGTCTAAGCTCAGTGCTGTAGTAGGAGCACAATGCATTTGTTACACAAGCTTCTATAATGTAACTGTTACTTTTTTTTCCCCTTCCCCCATTATGCAGTCAACATATCCATGAGTTACCTCTAGTGCTGATTTTTGGAATAGCTACATCACCAATGATTATCCACAGATTGCTTCCTCACTCAGTTTCCTCTCTGCTGTGCATAGAGCTTTTCCAGTCCCTTTCCTGTAAGGAGCACCTGTCTACTATAATTGACAAGGTAATTCCCTTTATAAATAGAAAGGAGGAATGTGTGTGTGTTGAAGCACAGTTTACATGTGTGGCCTTTGAAGGCAGGTTTGTCTGAAGGTTTTGAAAAGGACTCCGTTCCTGAGAGCTGTGGATTTTGGATATTTCTGCTCACAGCTGCAGAGAAGTGTCATACTGAGATCCCTTCTCATACTGAGACACACACACACACACACCTGCTTTCATCTTTCATTTGCATTGGCTTGTGCAATTACACTTTGACATTCACACCTCTTCATTAAAGTCGAGCTGTGATTTCAGTTTTACTTTGGTCCAGAAAAAGATAGCTTTGAAGCTTAGCTTAAACTTTCAAAAATAAAGTTCAGCCTGAGTTTTACCACCTGTCAAACATTAACTGAGTTATGCATATGTTCAGGCAATATAAATGTTGTGTCTGTGGATTCTTGGTAGGCTGTGCTGGATTTGTGCTGGATTTCCAAAATCTCTGTTACACACACTGAAAGTAGTGGTATCAGTGTTTATTACAGCAGTCTCTATTCTATTTGTAATTTTACAAAAATAGCATTAAGCAAAACTAACTTCAAACGTTCTATTAGTGAAAGATACTTAGGAAGGTGTGGTAAAATAATAAACTGAAAATCAATCTTTGCATGGATGTTTTAGTAGAAATATTATTTTTAGAAGTTGGCAGTGTATTTAGTATGTCGTTTAGTTGAATGTTAACACATACTAAGAGTTATATCAAGTTGTATATATAAGTTTTGCTGATTTGAATTCAGGAGAAAATTTCTACTATGGCTACTTTTTCTTTTTTCTCCCTCTTAGCTGCTTCTGACATCCCGGTTTCCCTTTAAACTGGGTGAGAAAGTTCTGCAGGTTCTCATCAACATATTCCTCTACCATGATTTTTCTGTTCAGAATTTTATCAAAGGATTTCAGGTAGGCAGTGGTAACAGGAATTCAAATTATGGTTGTGAAAACAAAGGGTAATTACTAGGCACTGAAAGATTTCTTAGGTTCTAATATTACTGAATTGTATGAAAAAATATCCTTTTGGAAACAGTTTGAATCTGTGAACAGGTGGGTGTTTTAAAACCTTTACTGGTAAGGGTTTAAGAGCAAACTTGTAGGACAGGTATGAAGAAGCACATGAAAGCTTACTCTGCCACAAAACCCATTATATTTTAAGGTTACATTTAATAGGGTGACCTGGCTTAAAGAAAGTGGGCAGAAAGAGCTGTATTTTACTATAGATTAATTTGTAGCTTTCTAACACCCCTGGCAGAAGTCTCCAGTTCTGATCATCTTTATGGGGTCCTTGGACTCTGGTTTCTCTTGGTGTGAATAGGCTACAGCAGTGTCTCTTCCCCACTTGAGCTCCTCTGGCACAGTTTCTGGATGCACGCTTCCTACCTTTTTGGGGAAACAGGAGCTGCAGGGTCCTTTACTTGGTGCCTCAGAGTAGATAATAACTGTGCTATAAGCAGCTGTGTAGCAATGGAGGAGTTACATTCACCCTCTCTCAGGAGACAAAGTGGAAGAGCTCAGGGTTTCCAAAAAGAGTCTCTACCGAGCATGATAGTTAAATTTTATTGTCTTACACAATTCTTCATATCTACATGTATTTCTGTGTCTGGGTCTTCTTGTAGCTCTTGTGGATTGCAGACAGGAGTTCTCTGAAGAATTTGTAGCCCCTGTCATCTGTTCTAATGTGGGACTGCGAAATTGTTTCTTTCTTGCCTAGTTCCATGTGTGAACCTGAAATATGCCCTTTTGATGTCACAGACATTTAGAATTTCTCTGATTTTTGGATATGTAAGATTCAGTGATTACATGTGGCCAGGAGAAGTATCCTGGCCATAGTACCTCTTCCTGAAGACAGAGCTATGTGGGCTCTCATAGGTTTCAACTCCTCTTATTTGAAAGAGTCATCAAAATTTATTACTTCTCCATTGGCCTGACATGCAAATATAAGTTTTAGACCTGACAGTGTATGGCTGTGTCCTCGTGTATTAAAAGTATTCAAGGATGAAGCAATTTCAGATCAGATTTTCTAAGTGATAAATAAGATAAATAAGAGATCACCATCATGTCATTATATCCAAGTGTGATGTTACATAAGGAGGGGGAAAAGCTGAGGTACTGAAAATGAATGGCGGATATAGCAAAGAAGGTAATTGTGTGACTGTTTACAACTGTATAATCAATGTCCTGTAGTGACTTACGGAATATTTATGAATTGTAATTCTTTTTTTAAAGGAGTATCATTATTACCATTGTAGTATATGCAGTGTAGTAGTAAGAAAGCATTAAAAGGAGGGAGTTTGAGTTTTATTAACATCCCTAGTTGTTGGTTTGTTTTTCAGCTCTGTATTGTGGAGCACTTCTATTCCCAGCCTCTAAGTGTACTGTGTTGCCAACTGGTAGATGTTAAGGAGAGAGTTTATTCTTTATCACATGACCAGTGTGAAAACGTTCGGAGACTGCCCTCTTTCAGAAGGTAAAGGTGGAAATACATTTTCTGGACAATCATATATTGAGTCAGCTTTAAAAAAGATGAATCTGTAAATGTAGTTCTGTGAACACTGTAGCTCGTTTGTGCACATGTTTCTGTAGCAAAGGTAAATTGATCAAAGAGAGGACAGTTCTAAATAATTTCAGGAAGCCTTAATATTCCAGTCTAGAGAGTACAGCTTCTGTGATCTGTAATCACTTGAATTTATTTTTTTTTTCTTCTTGTTCTTAATACAGAAGCAAGTTATTCTGACAAATAACCGTAAATCACTTTTGAATTTGTTAAACTGATTTGAAGCATAATCTCTAGGGTTTTAGAGTGGCCTTTCAACTTGTTGAATCTTTCCAAGGAATGATACATACTTCTTACAGCATCATAAACATTTTAAATGTTTCTAACCCTAGAATTTTCCTTTACATTATAATTTTATGTTGGTTTTTTTTTTCCTTGCCGTAAGGTTTGTGGAAAAGCAAGAGTCAGGGAAACAGATTGCACTGCTGACAAATGACAGCATCTTAAAGGTAAAATTTTAAGAATGTCCTTGGAGAACTGAAATAACTTGCCCAGTATATCACTTTGTGGAGGATAATAAAATAAAAGACCAAGATGTATAGTTTTGTATAACATCTTTGATACAGAACATATTGTGCTTTGTGACCAGTAATGAGGAATTAGGATTGGCAGGTCAAAATTCCAAATCTCTGGGCTTGCCAGGTCAGCCTTTATACAAAGCTGCACAACTTTATTACATCAACTTTTAGTTATATCTAGAAATATAACTGCTTAAAAAGAAGGATACAAGGTTTATTTATGGCCAAGTCTTTTCATGCTTACTCAGACTGCCCTTCTTGGAAGGTCAGTTAAGTGTTTGAAGAATGTGTAAGTAATCTTGGAGGTTATTTCTTAAGCTCTTAATCCTTCATAGCCTCACTTTCTGTTTGAACTCAGTAGGGCAGAGTCTATGTCCCAAGGCACACATTCACACTAGACCTCATACAGGATTAAAACTAGTTTGTTACATGTTTATCTGAAGTTTTGCCAACTGATTGAAGCCAGACTACTACTATTGTGAGCCCTTTAGGAATTCACCAACAAAAATCTGTTGGTTATTTTCACCATCTGAGCCACTCCCAGTAGAAACATTGCTGAAGGTAAAGGGTTTCTCCTGACTCTTTGTGTCAAGTATTTGTAACCTGTCAGGCAAATGGTACTTGCCTGACGTGTAAGGCTTTTTCAAGTGTGAAAAACAGTGGTAATGGCTGGAGAGAGGTTAGGAACAGGCAACTTTGCAAGTGCAGTTACAGTATTCAAGATGAGATACGATTTTACATCATTTTATGATCCATAATCTTCACTGGCAAAAATAGTTTAAGATACTACTGTCCTCTTGTCCTTTATTCACACCTGCTTTGAAAGTTGAATACTCATCCACTTAAACTTTATATGTTTTCAACTTTACATGTTTAATAATACACCCCTTATTTCACAAGCCTCACCATGTAAGTTTGGGAAGGAAGCTGGAATTCTCCTGTTCAGGGGCATATGATGCTTCTCACAAATTTAAATTGAAGACACTTGTTCTAATCTCCACAGTAGAGGTAGGACCATTGCTGCCTTGCCAGGCTGGCAGTGTATTCTGCCTGGGAAGAAAAGGTGCTACTGCTGCATTAGTGAGGTGCTGTTTATTCTGATGCCACACTAATTCACAGTATCGTGCCCAACTTTGGAATACTTTCAGAAAAGATTACTATCATAGTTTTTCATATAAACTTACTGTTTGTGTTTCAGCACCAGGTCACTTTAGTCTTCCATCTCAGCTCCTAAACCTGCAATAACACTTTTTCAGATGCATTTTTATTCCATGTTGTTACCACTTCTTTTAATAACTGTGGGAAGAGTTTCACCTGTTTAAAATAATCAGTTTTAAAAGCAATTTTACATCCTAATTATTAACAAATCTGTCTAAAAGGTTTCATGGCAAATTTAAATTGAAACTGTGTAAATGTGGCAATCTTTTATCTCTGTTCTGGAAATAATATTGCATAGTCTTCTATGAACATTTTCAAACTCTTCTAAAATGGATTATGCCTTTTCACTTCATTATTTGGCAAAATACATTGTTATTTATTTATATTAACTGTATCTGTCTTGAGCTAGGACCAAGATGAGGGAAATACAGAAATACTTGTTAATAATGCTTGGGTTTGGGGAAATAAGATTGATATTGTAGCATTAGAGAGAACTTGTTTTCTTTTCTTAGCTTGTTTTGTGGTGGGGATAATTTCTTTCTTAATGATCCTGCTTCGAATTAAAATACAAACTTGTTAGTGTCTACCCTAAGGTTTTGGAAGTTGCCTTAACAGTTGCTGTATCAATGACTCTTAAATTTCAATATATAAAAAGTCTATGGGGAGAAATATCATTCATGTTTTTAATAATTTAAAACTTTTTTTAACATCAGAAGCTCTTTGTAGCACTGTCTTTGTTACTTTCAGTCTTTGCAGTATGGTACCTTTCCTTTCCATACATCTGTAATTCCTTATATTGCCTGCAGACAAGGTTTTGCTTTTCTTTTATTGTTGATACTCTTTGTTTCAGTTTAGCTCTAGAAGACTTCAGTGGCTTATTTTTTTTTCTCTTTCCATTTGGAATAGTTTGCTCAGAGTTAAGCAAAAAGGTAATATAGAGGATGCTGTGGTTTCTTCCTCTTTATTTTTGTCTGAAGACGGGAGAGAAGATCTTTTGATTCACAAACTTAAATGTAAGGAGCCCAAAGTACTTAAGTACAGTTACCAGAATTTTTGAGTGTGGCTTTCCAGAAGTGTTAATATATGCTTCCATGGGAGGCCAGTGATAATGTGGTGTCATCCAGAAAATTCAGTAGCTGCAGTCAATCACATTTTTTCCTAAATGTGATTTTTTTTATTTCTGTAGTTTTCAACCCATGAATAAACAAAAGTCAAATTAAAAACACATAGGAGCAGCAACTGAATATCTCTTTGTTTTCTGTGAACTGGTCTTTTTATGTACACATAACTAATAAAAACAGCAGCCACCCACAATATAAGAAATAAATTTTTAAATGCATTTGTGGTATAAAAATGCAAGTTTTCGAGTAAAAGTAGCTACATAACTTCTCATTGCCTGCTAAAGGGATAGTATGTACTCTTATTTTTGTGAGGTGACATTTCAAATCTAAAGGCCTAAATATACCTGAAAATGGTAAAATAATGCTAATCAATAGCAAATTTCCACTGAGCTGGAGGAAGAAAGTAAAGGTAACAATATGCAGTGTGAATGCAGTGAACTGTTGAAATACAGCTCATTTGCTTCGTGGTCTCAATTTAAGATTGGTGATTTAAATCATAGCACACTACAATACCAAAACTTCAGAGTAATTTTAAGTGCTGTATGAGAGTTTTAAATGGATGTCAGAATTACTTTAAAAATTATTCTATCATTGTAGGAAGAAACAGTGAAGTTGCTGGAGGACTTACATGTTTACCATGAAAATTATGTTTCAATTCTGAGATGTCTTCATGTTTTCACATCTTCTCTTCCGAAGTATCCTTTGGGCAAGCAGGTGATGTACTGTTACATGTGGTTTTTGTTGGTTTTGTGGTTTTGGGGTTTTTTCGGCCTCAAAGTATGACATCTAAATAAATATTTACTCTTCATTTACTAAAGTGCTGTTTTGCCCCCTGCTTCTTAAAATGGAGACAGGTGCTTTTTTCCTGTGGGTGGAGGACAGCAGCGTGTGGTTTCTTTACTGGCAGGGATGATACCATGTCCGTCAACAGGAAGGACTTTCCAGGAGGAGGCAAGTGCACAGATCAGCAAAAGAATCCACACATTGACTTTCCCACATCTGGGATTATCTGTATGCCTTGCAGACAGTGTACACTCTTCTACCACGTATTAGATCACTAGTGAAATTCAGATGAAGAGGCTGAGTTTTTAGCAACCTTCTGTACAGAAAAAAGCAACAGTAGGAGGAACAGTGATAATTGCTGTTAATAGTCCTGTTGCTCTAATGTCATTGAATCCACCTTCTCATGCTAAGCAATTTCTTCCAGTAGAAGAACAATTATATATTCTGTGCATGTGCACTTGTCTCTCCGTTCTCAATGTATTCCATTATGTTACTAGAATCTGTCACTGACTACAAAAGCAGCATGAACTGTCCCAGTATTTGAGAATAAAAGGATGTTTTAGCTGGGGCATTTGATTGGAGTTCCTTTCTGTTCACAGCAGTTCTCTTCACCTGAATGTTGGTTTTTGGAACTTGGTGCAGAGCAACAGTCTCCAGCAGAAGCTTAGTTCTGGAAGATATTAAGTGCTCTCATTTCTTTTGCAATCATTCTACATCTTTGGAAAACAAGCTCTAAAGGAATTGCATATTGCTTTGAACAGCTTGTTGTAAGATTTCCACATTACTTTGTAAAACACTTTATCCTTTCTTCACCTTCTGCATGACAGATCAGGGAGTTGCACTGTGCGTGTTTGGAAAACCGAGTGTGGGAGACAGAGGAGTATGAGTCATCTCTTCAGCTAGCAAGGTGATTTTTTTTTCCCCATTTTGTTTTAATACCACCATACACATGGAAAATATCAGTCATCAGTTATTCTGGAAGTTAAAGCTGAGGATATTGCCTGTTCACAGCTAGTTTTAGGGTTGTTTGCAAGTGTAATTGGCTGCTGTTTTCAGTTTGGTTTTTTACTGATCTCTGTGAAATTCAGCTAGGTTCTAATATCTCATATGCCCCTAGTAATTATGCTGAAACCACTGAGATTACTTTGTGTGAATGAGAACGAATTGGGTTTTGCCTTTTAGAGTATGATTGTGGTAGATATTATCAATCAAATTATTAGTCTTAGTTGGCTTAAATTTTAATCTATTGTGAAAATTAGAATCTGTTCCAAATGAATAGTAGCTGAGGCCTTTCTTTTTTATTTTACTGCTTTCCTTCTCCTCCTAATTCGCCTTAACAGTTTTTACAGGGACTGAGTTAATTTGTTGTGATACTGTGAACGTAGGACTTTAGGAGAGCCTGTACTTGTGTTGTCTGTCAGTGTTTAAAATGCCAAAGTCGTCAAAGCCAGTTTTCTTGATAGAAAACCTTTCAGTTGCAGTGTTGCAGCTACAGACTTCCAAATGTGCTTTAAACAGACACATGGCAGGTGTCTGTCTCCTGATAGTTGCACTCATTCAAACAAGCCCTTGGCTCTGTCCCACAAGGAGCCAGTGCGACCCCGTTGGGGTAACTGCCTCTTCCAGACCCCCTGAGCTGGTCAGGTTTGATGTGTCTGACAGTAAAACTGCACAGAAAAACCCTATCAGTGGTGGGTGGAAGGTAACTTTCTGGGCTGATACACACACAAGGAAACACACTCTTCAAACTGTACCTTTGCCATACTGAGTGGTTCTTACGCGCAGCCACTTTTCTGCGTTCTTTACCCTCATCCCTTTGAAAGGATTACATGCTCGAGTTGTTATTTCTGCAGTCTTGCCTCTGTGTTCCTTCTCTGACTCTCCTGAATCTTGACAGCACTCAATCACCTCTGAGCTCTTGCCCACAAATGTGTCATTCTGCTTTCCTCTGCTGTCTGTAATCTCTTAATGACTCTTGGCCGTTTTTCCCTCTCCTTTTTCTTCTCCTGTGTTTAATTTGCTTTCATCCTCTCTGAATTCATCTGTCTCTTCTCCTATTTCAAAAGTGGATGCTGCCATCAGATTCTGGCGTGCTTCCCTTTTATTCTTATCTGTTCATCTCCCTCCTGTTGTTCTTCTGGTCCTGGTTCCCACTGTGGGAGCCTCTGATAGAAATATGGTGATCATGGTTGCTGCTTTCACTGATGATGGTTCTATGATTCTTTTTTTTTTTAATCCAGAAATTTTGTCATTTTCTAGCAAAACTCCTCCAACACAGTTTCTTCAAATACTTGGAATTCTAGCTGTGATTATAATTTTTTCAGCTTTTGACTTCTGTTTGCCTTTTTACAAATAACTTCCTCTTGTCTCTGCTTTTTTATATAGAATCTTGCTGCTATCTTTTAGAAGGAAATGATAAAACATAGTCTTTCCCCTTCTACTCACAATCCTTTTTTTCCCCCTTTTGCACAGGTTTAAAAGTTACTCACTGTTCCTTAATATCTCTGCCTTCCCAGGAGCCACATCACCTGTTGATATCCTTATGTTCACCATTCCCATATTCCTTTTCAGTGTTTTTCTGGAATCCATCTTTTTTTTTCCTTGTATTTAGAAAGTAAAAAAATAGAGAAGCTTTAGATCAGCTTATTTTTCATTTTCTAACAAAGTAGCTTTTTTACTTTTCATTAATTATGTTTGGATGTAGGGTTTTAAGTTGCTGAACCTTGTTTCTTTCGTGATTGGTTTCTCTACTTCAGCCTTTCCCTGGACAGACTTTTATCCCTTCTGCTAGAAGTGCTCTCCTCAAAGATCATGCTTCAGGTGATCTAACTTGAGCAATCTAGACAGTACTTACTCTACCTGAGTTTTCCAGAGTCTAAAGATACCATGGGATGACAGGGAGAATGTGTGAGCTTTAATTCATTTTGCATTAATTCCGTCAGCAGAGAGAGCTCCAGAAGATTGGCGAGTGTCTCACTTTATTGGTTATGTGGAACTAACTGGCTGGGACATCTCAGCAATCTTTTGGGTGGCAAAACTTCAAGGACTGTCTGCCCTATTGTCTTCTGTCTAGATATTGTACACTGGTTTTTGTCTGCTAATTATGGATGGCTTTCCATCACATGCTGCTTATCACAGTTCTGCCCTTCTGTGACCGCTCATTTTGGTGCTGACCAATCTGGTATCACTTCTTCAGGTGATTCCCCACTTCAGCATTCAGAAGGAGTTTCTGTGGACTTCATTCTAGCTTCCTTTCTTCTCTTTCATAACTTTTGTCTGAATAATCAGAGACAGATTTATTTACTGCCTTTTGGTAATCTTAGATCTCCCTTTCTTCTTTAACCCTGACTCCTCACCAAATGAAAATCTTAACCCCACTGATACATGGCATACCTTGCAGTAATCTCAAACCTAAAAGGTTGAAAAGGATCCCTCACTGTTTTCTCATTTGTGAGAACTGTCTTCTTACCTGTTCTTTGAGACCTGTAATCCTGTTGTTGTTGTAAATAAGTTTTTCTGGAACTTTCAGTTTCCTTTTGAATAATACTGTGAAAATAAATTTGTTCTTTCCCATTCACAGATCTCCAGATCTGCTTATCTTCTCTCCATCTTGGGTGTTTAACTGCAGTGTTTTGTCTGGCCTGGAACAAGGCTATCTTGTTTACCCATTATATTATATAAGACAGTTTCAAAATGTTTTCTAGCCTTTTGTGTGGTCAAGGTCACCCTTTCTGTTGTTAACTCCTGATGCTTTTCTGTACGAAACAAGTGTATCTGAAGGCAATACCTGACTTGAAAAAATCTGTAACCCTGAAGCAGATAAACTGAAGTTCTAAATTTTAACTTTTATAAGCATTTAGTATCAATTGCCAGTTAGAAACCAGAGCTCAAATTGCAATTGTCCCTCCAGATATCCACAAAGCTTCCCTAACCTCTTCTGAATTCTTCCTTAAATTTGTTAGTCAGTTCTTAGGTAGCTGATATGGAAACCCACTGCCTGAGACACTGACCACCATCACTGCTTTGATATCCTTTAAAGTAAGATTTTGAGACTGGGCAGTGCATGGTGACATTTGGGAAAAGCCCTAATAACTAAATAGTAAGTAAATGCTGAGCTGGAGGCTGGCTAGATGATCTCAAGAGATCCCTTCCAACTTGAATGATTTTGGGATTCTAGTGATGGTTAGATGTACAGCAATTAAATACAGAAAACAGCATACAGATTTCTTTTGAGAGTAATTTTGAGTCACAGAGAGTAATTTTGTGAATGTGTTTACATAGTGGTTTGGGGTTTTTTTACCATTTCATTTACTGTTTTTGGGAATGAGTTCTCAGCCTTACCATGATTGGGTTTTGGGTGTTGGGGTTTTCTTGTTTTGTTTTGGTGTCTGACTCAGAGTTTCAAAAATTGCAGCTCCTGTGTCCAGCAAGTGTGTTTAGATAATCACACTACTAGAAAGGCTACTGTTCTGCAGGGAAACATGAAGGACATTGTCCCCAAACCTAATGGGTTTATTTCTTTCTGTTAGTGACAGCAGGAAAAAAATTGACTTTGCTTCAAGATTGAATGCTTGAAACCCTGGAGATTTTCTCTATTAAAAGGAGTTTTTCAATTTTATTTTTTTTTAACTTTTTTCAACTAAGAACACTGTTTCATCATTCTGTGTTTCAACTTCAGCCAACAATTGTGCCTTTTAGGATGTTGAATAAGACTGATTTGGTAACCATGCTCCAACAATGTGTGGAAATTTTGATGTCATCTTCTGGAAAGGAGTTTGATAAGACAGTAGAAAAGTTGAAGGAGTTCTTGACCCAGTTTCAGAATCTAGAAGGTGGGTGTGTACCATTATGTATTCCATTGCAACTAACATAAAAGCTGTTCTGTAATCTGACCAATGAGTTCCATTTTCCCTGAGATAGCCTGTCATCATATTAAACCATCATATTTGCAGGATTTTTTTTTTAAATACATGCACAAAATTAGGAAATGTTTCTACTCTTTACTGATGTGTGGTTCGTGTTTTTTATAATACGGAAGAGTGATGTAAGATAAGAAATCGGACAGATCAGCAAACGTTATCCCCTAAATTTCTCATACATGTGTTTTGAGCATTTTAGCAGATGTTGCAGTCGTTAAAAATGAACTATTTTGAAAGGTAAAAAGCAGCAGGCTTCCTTATGACATGGTGTTTAACCCAAATGTGTGTAAGTTTCTTTCCCCTGCACATTCAGAGCTAGGACCCCTAGTGCCAGTTGTCAGGGCTCTGCTGTCAGGCTGTAGCTCATCCAGCCCATAGACTTGATTGTTCATGGTGTCTGTAAGAGGCAGGTTAATTGAAACTGCTGCATTCTTTCTGAAATAGGAGCATGATGTATTCCAGCATTCTTCTGGAATAGGAATCTCCTTGCTTCCCCTGAATTATGGAGAAGCACTCCCCAAAGATTCGCTTCTGAAGATGAATTGGTTATCATCTGGTCTGTTTCATGCATATTAATTAAGCTCATTACCAGTGTGGTTGCTACCCAGCATTTGGACAAATAGGCAACAACCCCCAAATGCAGTCAGTATTAATTAAAGTAGTCATGTAACACTGTAGGGTTAATGGAGGGTTGTCTAAAAGAATGAGCTCTTGTCTGTACCATGTATTTTTTAATAGTTGTAGTAAAAGCAGAGCTATGGTAGAGAAAGTAGGTCATCACTCTGAAAAAGCTGTGTATGTCACTGATGGTACCAGCACTGAGGAATCTGAACTGTGATGGAAAACTAAAGGTTTGTCTAGTTTGGAAAAAAAGAATTAAAGCCAAAGGCATTTAAGTAGTTGGATTTTTACCTTGAGGAAATAAATAACAGCAACTCTGGGGATTCAGAACTTGCAGAACTATAAAGCAAATAAGACAGTATTTATTTTCACTTAGGACTTGAATATAGTTTTAAAGCAGAGAAGGTCTGCTGAATCCATGAATGATCTTTGTTTTCAAAGTGGATTTAAGCTCCAAAGGAAAAGTGAGAAGGGGAAGTTAAGATATACTGTACATGAATAGATAGCTGAGTTAGAGAACTTCTTACTTTATGTTTATGTGATGGTATTGATCTTCAGTGGGAGTTTTCAGAAGTCTGCCAAGAATTTGATGTACCCAAATTGCCAACAGAGCCCCTAGAGTGAAAGGGTAGTCCAAAATATTATTTTTTAATAACAACAACAAAGTCCATTGTCCTGACTGCCTGATGAACTGAAAAACATAAAATGAAGCCTGAACAAACAAAATATCTTCACGTTCAGTCTATTTTGAGCTGAAGGATTTGGAAAATAAAAAAACATACTGGTGTACTAGTGGAGAGGAAGTTTTCTGATTTGCAGTCTTCAGTACTCAGACAAATGTCCACAGGACCCTGGAAGATACCAAGTTGTTCTCTGCAGGTCACCAGAAAGCTTTTAAATACCGTGATTGTCACTGCTGATAGAGCTTTACCTGTGATGTGTGGGTGGAACCTCCATCTGCCATCCTCTTTAAGTAAGGCAAGAAATCTAGATACCTTTTGTTTTGATTATCACTCATCCTAACATTGATTGTGCTTTGGGAGGTTTTGGTTCTTTGTTTTTACCTAAAAATTACTAGTAATTGGTACAATTGGTCAACAAACTACGTGTCCATGAAGATGAAATTTTGTTCTAAATTAAGGTGATGACAAAACTGGACAATGAAATACCTTAGCACGTTTCTGTTTGCTGCTCTGGTTGCATTTTCTGGGTTATGTAGGGAGAACTCATTTCTTACTCAGTATTTTTCTGCACATGAGAAGGGAAAAAAAATGCAGCATGTGGCTTTTGGAATACTCCAAAAGCATCAGTAGTACCTAGTACTAATCTGTCCAGTTTATAAATGTTGAGAGTATGACTTAGGAAGGCCTAAACAGAATTAAAGTGATGTGCAAGGCTTGTGCTGGGCCTTTGCTCAGGGCTGAATTGATTCTGGTACTTCATCGCTGTTGGCTAAGTTGCACTGCAGACTCCTTTTTTAAGTCTTTTACAGGATGCAAGACCCAAAAGCTGCCTGTGGTTGGGTCTGTGTGAACAAGTAACTACTGGGTACTTCTAAGATTGCTTGGGTTAGGAGGTTTATGTAGGAAAAGTCTGTCCCACATATCAAACATCAGTTTTGTTCTAGTAGCAGAAGCTTCCCAAGAACGAGATGTGTCCGTATCGTCACAAAAGGAGCTCCAGAAGAAGACAGACCTTTATCACCTTCAGAAGGTTAGGCCTGTGTAGGCTTTACTGACTGGTTCCTTAAATTAATGTTTTAAAATGTTCATGGTTAGTTCTTCCCAGCTTGCTGGAGCTCTGAGTAAAGGGTTGTGTGCGAGTGTCTCATCTTAAAAATGAATGAATAAGTACCAACTATGTATTTCAGGCCTTCCTGACACATAGAAAATTATAGAAAATATCTATCATAAACTAGGATTTTAAAATGCAAATTAGATGTTTTCTTTTTATTTAACTTGTAATTTAGACATTCTGTCTAACACATATTTCTTTGAATTTCTCAAACTCCTACGGGTTTGAGAACTGAATACATTGGCCTAAATAAAAATAACTGCATGATTACATTTCAAACATCATCAGTGAGAACATGCCAGCAAAAATTAATTATACATGCTAAACATATAGATTGTGTTCTCCAGAGAATAACTGCCTCCCATGTAGTCTTATGCACCACTTTTTTTTAAAGACTTTGTTGGAGTTGAAGGAATCAAGGAGGTCTAAGAAACTGACAAAGTTTGAAATGCTTCGTTTTGAAGTTGTTGACTATATAGACAGTCTTGTAAGGTGAGCCTTCCTGTTTTATATTCCTGCATTAGTTTGCACCATAAGTTGCAAATGAAATTTTACTAACATGTTAATCTTGTCAAAATTGTGTCTCGGCTCCCGTGGCACACTTTTTTTTTCCTTCCTATTCTTTCTTTGAGGTTTCTAAAAATAATAACTAAAAAAACCAAACCAAACCACACCTCTTTTCCAATAGATCAGTTGAAATAATTAGGATACGAATTGACCAACCTACTTTGGCTACTGAGACAGTGTTGAGGGAGGAGTGGGTATAAGTGGCAAAATAAAGTCAAAAATCTTTACCCTAATCTTTGCTGATCTGTTCTACTTATGAAACTGTACAGATGTCAAGTGTGATATCCTGTCCATTTTGGGAACTGTTTTGGTGAGCAAACCATAGCAGATACAGTTTTTGGAGGCAGCTCTGTAGTGGAAAATGTGAAAGGCTTGTTGTGGTGGGGGCAGAGATGAAGGCACTTCTTAATTACAGAGGGTGGGGGAGAGGCAGAGAAGCTAACAGAAGTATGAGTGTGCCAAGCAAAAAGCTTCAGATAGGAAGACAAAGATGAGCAGAGACTCATGATGAGCCCTTGAGATAGATAAGCAAGATCTGTGGAGTACTGGACTCCACAGGGTTCGCACTGTAGCTGCTGCCCTTACTTTTTAATTTGTCAGTGTCCCAGGTAGAGTTCTGTGCTAAATGCATTAGATGTAGAGTTGATCATAACAGACTTCTCTGCTTAAAAGTTTATTTCAGTGCTGTTCATCTTGCTTCTCAGAGATTTTTCAGTACTGATTGGGAAACATGCATTTTTGCAGTCTCACTGCAGCAGACCTGTGTTGTTTCCCTTAAGCTGAAGCTTGTGTCTCCCCCACTCCCCCCACACCTCCTGCTTTTCCAGGAAATACCTTGTTCCTGCAGACGACAGGACCCTGCATGAGATCGTGTATTTCAATGCAGCCACTGTGCTCCGAGGGCACCTGAATGCTGCCCCCAGGACTGCTCTGCACACAGCTTTAAATAACCCACACTGGTACCTGAAGGTAAGAAACAAGTGGGCTGTCTGTGGTGCTGTCTGGGGTAGTTCTGGAAGGCTGTGTGAGGATGGTGTGCAAGGCTGAGTTTTGCTGTTTCATGAAGCTTGGCACGTATTCAGCTGTTTTGCAGAGTACTAGCAAGTGCTGATAAGCAACTGGGGACTTTGTTCAAAGAGCTGGGGAATCTGTCTGGCTGAAATAAAGAAGGTAATTCTGGAAAGAATTCTGTAGGAGGAATCCATTTTCCAGAGCATATTCTAGCCATGATATTTTCTTTCTTCTGTAGGTGTATCAGTAAAGTAATTGTGTCCTCCACTACAATTGGGATGACTGTCCATGGGAAAAACACAGTGTCTGTTACTCTTTCCAGAGACTTTCTTTATAGGCTGGTGCTCAGTCCTCACTATGTAGGTTAGCTGCAAGGTTCAGGTGGAATCATAACATTAAAATAGCTTAAATATACCATATTTAACTGAGTCCTTTGTTTTTCTTTGTAATTTTATTTTCATACTTGTTGTGTATTGATATCCTATGTTTTCTGAGTCCAAGAAAAGGATCATCCTTGATTCTGTCAGCCTAACCCTGCCCTTTTCTAGAAGAGAAAAGCAGACTATTTTCCACTTTTTTCATAAGTCAAACTGACAAGATGACCAAAAGAAAAAATAGACTAGGATTTGGAAAAGGAGTGAACATAAATTTCTTTTTGTTCTTGATTATAGGTGGTACTTGAAGTTGCCCTAACATTTTTCTTAAAAAACTGATCATAATTTTGAAGAAAGTATTGGTTGTAGCTGTATCTGAGTAGTGTGCTACTTGAGTCAAAGCCAACACTTACCAGGAATCGTACTTGATAAAGATCAGCCTTTGAAATCTACAGCCTGATTTGTATTGGGTTTGTTGGCTCTATCCTTGATTTGAATGAGGGTTATCAGTTTTGCTGTGTGTAGGAGTTATTACTGAAACCACTTACAGAGCTTATTTGTGAAAACAGTAGTTAGCAAGTCACCATTAAAGAAACCTAATATGAACCTCAGTAATTTATATTTTTAGAAGACCTGTAAAAGTATAGACTAGGACAGCTAAGAAAATCTAACTATCAATGTGTTTAGTAAGTATTCTTTTCTCTTTGATGAGTTGACCAGATTTAAAGCCCTCTGTCATCCTGTACTTTGTACTTGGACACGCTTTAACATATTTCCAGTGTTTTCTGAGAAGATTGTGAATTTTTGGCATAGTTTCTAACAGTAGCAGTATTGGCTGAGTACCTTGCCTAGCATTTTAATCCGTGTGAGTCAAATATTTTTTGTGTCTGTGACTTTAGTGTGGTTTGTGTTTTTCTGCACCGTGACCAGAGCAAAGTTCTCCAGAACTGTTCCTTCCAGAAGGCCAGTACAGAAAAGAGCTTCAATAGAGTACCAGTGAATGATTAGTATGTGATGCACTGCTTATAGGAGTCCAGTGCACTTATTTATTTAGCAAAACATGAACCAAGGGTTATATTTATGGAGGTGGGGGAGAAGAGAACGCAAAAAAACTGCACCAAACCCAGTGTCATTCTGTTTTCACCGATCCCTTGAAAACTGAACAAGCTGAAACTTGGGATACCAGCTCCCATATCAGGGAAAGAGGATTTGGTCCTTGGGATAACAGCATTGATTTCAGAGCAAGGTATGAGTGTATTCTCTATCTAGCCTTGGAGCAGGGTCAGGCAAGAGCAATTGCTCATCAGCAGTGTTCTGGGTTGCTCCCACTCCTATTCTGTTCTTTTGGGAGCAGCACCTCTGTGCTGTGCAGATGGTTTCACAACTGGCTGCTCGCTCTAGGGCAGCTTCCTGCTTGTCAGCCTGGTTATTTCTCTTGGGACCACACGTGTGCTGCAGCCTCAGGAAGGGGAGGTTTCCCCGCTGGCAGCTGCGCTGCAGAGGCTCGGCCCAGTGCTCACAAGGGAGGCTGGGCTCTCTCAGGTGCTGGCAGACACCCCACAGTGCCCATCAGGAATATCTTCCTGGATCACTCTTGGCACTTATGTGTGGCCCAGCTAGACACTAATTTCTACAGATGAACTTGTTCCAGGAGTGAGCAGTTGCTCTGGAAGTTGCATCTTGTCTTGGTTGTGATAACTGTCTTGACCTTAAAATTAGGAAATCACTGCAAAGTGTCCAGCACTGCCAGGGTGGCACCTGGGTGAGTAGTAGGAAAGCACAGAGCTGGGTGCAGTAGGAGAGGGGAAAAGAGAAGGGCACAGTGTTATCCTTCTGGGCAATGGTGAGGCACTAGATCTAGATCCGCCAGAAGTGCAACCTCATGTGTGCCAGGTACACAGGAGTATTTGACACTATTATGGTACACTCCTGAGTTACAGTCTGATAAACTAATGTCTGCATTGTAACATTTTGAGGAGTTAGCCATATTGCTCTGAATTTCTCTGGAAACCATCTTGTAATGAACTGAGAGATATTAACCTAAGGTCTGTAGCTTTTATGTTCCTTGTAGAGAGTAAATAAACTTGAAAATTGCTAGGTGTACTGGAAATTGTGAAATGTCTCATAAGTGCCAGAGTCCATACTGGAGCTGAGTCTCAAAAATTGCAGGGATTGAGATCTACGGGTAAACTAGAGATTCTTGAGCAAAGTTACATTCTTTGCCTAGCCTTCTTTCCTATCTTGAAAAACATTTTTCTTTTGAAGGTGTCTGTCATTGCTACAGCTTAATAACTTCCCAAAAGGAGCTTGTATATTTTACTAGCATATGAAAGCATTTTAGAAAAAAACTTCTGTGAGCTGAAAAGAATGATCAGTGGTTGTTTTCATGTTAAGACAGCTGACTTCTTAGAGTGCATGAAACTGAAATGAAATGCTGTCAATTTCTGCAGCTGTACAGAGAGTTTTGCCTCTGGCTCGAGTAACTTCCCAAGTAAATGGTTCAGTGCTGATGACCTGAATCCAAGAGGCTGGAAATCTGCCCAGCAGAAAAGGACCTGGGGGTGCTGGTCAAGAGTGGCTGAACATGAGCCAGCGTGTGCCCAGGTGGCCAAGAAGGCCAGTGGCACCTGGCCTGTATCAGCAATAGTGTGGCCAGCAGGACCAGGGCAGGGATTGTCCCCCTGTACTCAGCACTGGTGAGGCCACACCTCGAGTGCTGGGTTTAGTTCTGGGCCCCTCACTTTAAAAAGGACACTGAAGTGCTCTGGAGGGTGTCCAGAGAAGGGCAACACAGCTGGTGAAGCATCCTGTGAGGAGCAACTGAGGGAGCTGGGTTTGTTTAGCCTGGAGAAAAGGAGGCTCAGGAGGGACCTTATCACTCTCCACAACTGCCTGAAAGGAGGTCGTAGCCAGCTGGGGTTTGGCTTCTTCTCCCAGGGAATCCGTGACAGGACAAGAGGAATGGCCTCAAGTTCCACCAAGGGAGGTTTAGGTTGGATATTTGGAAAAATTTCTTCCTGGAAAGAAGCAGCATTGGAACAGGCTGCCCAGGGAAGTTGTGGACTCACCATCTCTGGTGAGATTTTAAAAGACATGTAGATGTGGCAGTAAAGAAAATAGTTTAATGGTGGCCTTGGCAGTGCTGGGTTAATCATTAGACTCAGATTTTAAAGGGCTTTTCCAACTTTAACGATTCTATGAATTTCCTGAAATGTAGAATACTTTGTGAGAAATTCGATTTTTGCCTTTATAGATGCTGAGTTTCAAGCCAGAGATCAATGATTGTTACATTTCAAAGATAAAACTCTGAGATGAGAGAAGCAATTATGATTTTCAGTACATATGACAGATCTGTACTAAGTCTTCCTCTTGTTTCAGGGGAGCAGGGGGAAAAGGATACTTTCCTATTTTCTACATGGCAAATCATGACTTGTTTCTTCTCCTGAGTCCATAAAACTGAATATTTCTCATACGTAAACAGAACTAGCAAAAAAATTGCATAAAAGCATAATCAGATAATCACTCATTCCAGTAGATACTGCATAAGTGTACAAAGTTACAGAAGGAACACCAGGAGTGAAGTAGGTGTGTGGGGGTTTTGTTGGGGTTGTTTCAATGGTATGCTTTCTTATTTTCCTGTTTGTTTTTCGTTTGCTTTTTCTTTGTACCATCAACTTGCCATTAAACACTAAACATTTGCTTAAAATACCTACTGTCTGAATTACCTGAAATAATGTTTTATCTAGCCCTTAAAATTGCTCATGATTAAACACTGACTGAAGTTACTGCCTTCAATTTTTTTTTCATCAGAATCCAGCTTTGAAATGTGATGGAGGAGGCATTTCTAATAAAGCCCCTGACATATGCATAGTGTATAAGCTTCATTTGGAGTGTGGCAGATTGATTAATCTCGTTGATTGGTTAGAGGTATGTGATGATGCAAACAGTACCTTTACCTGCTTTCAGTATTCTGATTTATCTTTTTGCTGCATGTCTGCTTTTCTTTAGTGCCCCTTTTGACAGCTTAAATCATTGCATACCATGGTCCACAGGACCACAAGTACCCACAGTAACCCAAATAAGTCTTTCTCTATTGTGAAGCATTTATTTCCAGCTCTGTTACTCTGTGGTGAAGCTGTTTTGCTTCTGCTTCTGTTTTATGCTCTGCGCAGATCGGATTTTGTGCTTAACAAAGTTGCCTTTCTTTTGTTGTTTTTAAGTATTCTGTGACACTTTAACAGAAACAGGCAAATGGGGCTCTTGGAGAGAGTGCTTGTGCCAGGGAAAAGCATGGGTCCTTCTAGCTTGATAACCTGTCTCTCATACTGTAGCCAAGAGCAGAGGGAGTATAGGAAGAGAACATACATTAACATGATAAAGTCTCCCTGGCTAACAATCACACTTTGGTTCTAAAGTTTCCTGAACTTGAGTGCTTCTGTATTTTGTAAACCTACCTGGATGTCATTACCAGTGTATTTTAGCAACCACAGCATCCTCTGCAAGAAACTCTGTAGCTTAACTACCTGCAGTTTAGAGGATACTCTTTTTACTTGTTCCAAGTGTGTTTTGTTTGCTGCTGCCTTGCTTGTGTTTTGTATATTCCTATCCAGACTCTTGCTGTCCCTCAGTTTTAAAGATTTCTTCACAGCCAACTTACCTCTATCACTTTCCCAGAATATTTAAGCAGTCTCACTTTGAGAATACTTTTTCAGTTCTGTAGTTTCTCTGAGAATGGGTCAGGACCCAGAACTGTTTGAGATTTAAAATGCAGGCACAGGAGTTCACAGAGTGATGTCTTGCATTCTGGATTCTTGCCATGGTAATACGTAACCGTGCTTGCTCTTCGATTGCTGCTGAACTGACACACTCACAGAGTTCTCCTTGCAAGGTCTTATTCCCCCTGAGTGATAGCCTTCAGCTCAGGGCTCACTATTTTGTATCTGTCTGTCTATGAACTGGAATAAATCTGTGCTGCTTTTCCCTTTCTAGGCTTTCTCAACTGTGGTGATGGCAGCTGAGGAACCAAATGCAGATGCAGCTTCCTCAGACCAGGTGGATGACATTATCCAGTATCCTTTCTCACTTCTCTCAAGCTTGCCATTGAAAAGCTTACAGGATTTATGAACCAGGGGTTTTAAAATACAGTTCCATGTGCACTAATTAACTAATTTCAGAAAAATTAAACAGCCTTAATGTACTGCAAGTGTCTAAGAAATAGATCAGTTGAAATAGTTGGGCTGGGAGTGGTGTGGTAAGAGAGCAGCTTTTGTCTATAGGAGTTGTTTGGGTCTGAAACAGAACCAAAAGTCCATAAAACAAGTTGAAACTGTTTGATTAAATCATCAGAGAGTTGGTATGGCTGCTAGTTCGGGGTAGAGCATTACTGGGGAACAAATGGAAAGAGAGCTGTGACCTAGAGAGCAGATGGAGAAATAGAAGCAGTAGTTCATTATGTTATAGTACCTTAAGAGCTGAGAACTTACTTTCCACAGGACACCCATTCTGCTCCTTACTTTGTCCTGATCCTGAACTGAGGTCTAAAAAATATTTAACAGATCAGCATTAGAACCAAAACTCATAGCTACAGCAGTAGTGCTGCCACAGAGAAGAAATGAATAGTTGTACCAAAAAAGGCTTAACTAAAAAGGATAATTACATGCTCTAATACTATACCTGGCTTTCCCAGCTTTCCTTTTTTACAAGCTCCACTGTTAATTGTCACTCACAATAAATTAAATTCTCTAACTCAGGAATATAAACCTGTATGTCAGGCAGGCAGTAAGAAAGGCAGAGTGAATAAAAAGTAAGGAGAAGGTGGTGCCGTGAAACCTCAGAAAAGATCTCCATAATTATCTATCCATTTTTTTGTCAAGGGACATAGAAGTATAAATTCTTGTGAGACATTACATAATTGGTATGTTTGTAGGCTTTAAGCTTCTCTCAGCAGTGGGAAGAAGAACTCTTCCTTTGCTGTCACGTCATATGCATGTGGCAGAAGTACTGATCAGATTGAAGATTTGTGCTTCTGTAGGCAACTCGTGCTCTGCCCTTATTTCCAGCAATTTTATTGTGCAACACGTTGTGTAATCTGTGCCCACCCTGACTTAGAAATCTTGCTCTCCTAGAAGAGAGCAGTGTCTCTGTCACTGTGTCATACGAAGTGTACTTGGTTTCCTTCACAGACATGTCCAGCGCTCGCTTTATTCGAGCTGTTTCTGAACTGGAGCTCCTGGGCTTCATAAAGCCCAGCAAGCAGAAGACTGACCACGTGGCAAGGCTGACATGGGGAGGCTGTTAATGTGCCACCAAGGTGCCAGTAAACCTTCCCAACAGAGCAAGGGCTGTGTTCCCCCTGCACCACTCCTCGCTAACTTTGCATACTGAGTCAAAGTCAGCGGTGCCTGAATGTTGAGAGATACATTCTGAGTGCCTGGGCAGGCTTGAATAGAGATGTTGTTTTTTAATGCTCATCTTCCCTGTGTAATGTTCTGCTCTATTAATGCTCATGTTCCAAATACTGTATTGTTGTGCCAGTTCCAGTCTTCTTTGATGTGTGATATTTAACAGTCCACTGATACAACTCAGGCTAGCAAGCCAGAAGGGCAGCACTGGCTGTGTAGGCCACAGAAGTGATGAAGCAGTATTAACATCCTTACAAGCTGATAGGATTTGAGTCATCATTATAAAATGCCTCCTAGCTCCTTGAACTAGATTTAAAAATAAATAAAACAAGTATGCTAAAGAAGGACAACAAACTTCATATTCAGCCTCTGCTGTGTGTTCTTCCAAACTGGTCCTAACTCCCTAAAAACTCCTTGAGGAAGAGAAGGGGAGAGAATAATTATGACTATACAAACTTTTGCTCTTTGGTAAAAGCAATAGTTAACTGCTTAAATAATTTCCTTTTTCTAGTGAAGTCTGTGGGTATGAGCTGACTTCTGCTGTTAGGGAAATTTGTGTTAGCATAAACTGAGAACATGGTACTTGTGCACTCAGGTGGAAGATAGGAAAATCCCCACCTAAAGCAGAGGTTGTAACCTCCCTCTGCCGAGGGTTTGTGCTGCATGCAGGCAAAGGGAATAGCTGTGTGGAAGGCAGTGGAGGTTGAGCGTGTACAAGCACTGCTCATCTGATGATCGATCTTCAAAAAGCCTTCTCAGACCAACCTTTTTCCTTGACTCTGTTTGAGGAGCAAATGTGTTTATGCCAATGTCAGTGTCCTGTTTCTCAACCATGGGAAAAGCCTTTACGAACCAAAGGGGCAAAGCTGCATTGCCCTCCAGAGCAGTGTGTCTGCTGGGCTTTGATAAACCCTCCCGAGGGCTGTGACAGGCACAGTGCAGCACTCTGTATGGGCAGCAACTTCAAGGCAGCCCAACCACCTGGAAAGGGCTGCAGTTAAGAGGTGTTCAGACCTCGTCCCTCCCAGACAGCTGCAAAGTTGAGTGGTAATTACTTTATTGTAAAAGACTGCCTCCACAAAACTTCCAGACATCCTCAGTTGACTGAGAAAGGATTACAGGCTTCACTTTCCTTCTGAGGCATTGAAGTGCTGCCCTTGTTCAGCCATCAGTAGACTCCAGATGCTCCTACTTAGTTGCACTGGCATTTCAGCCTGCAGCTGTGAGGACAGAATAGTTTCCATGAACCAGATCTACACTGGAGAGGGGAAGTCCTGTTAGAACCACCAGTAACTTACCCAGCTATTTCCCCAGGAATGTCTGTAAGAGATGTCAGGCTTGTTTTAAATATGTTCAGAGAGGGTAGGAGTCGGTATTTTCCAATTACAGTAATCACAGAGTCACAGCAACACATCCTGCTGTGTGTGAGGGTCTGGTTCTAAATGCTGCCAGACAGTTCAGGAGGGGGAGGAGGAGGAGCTTATCAGACTGCCTGAACACACAACTTGGGAAACAATGACAAAAACCTCAAGAGCACAAATTTTTAGGATCACAGTGGAGCGCTTGCAAAAGTTCCAAGACACAGGTAAAAAATTCCCCTGTTCTTCCCTCGAGCCCAGGCTCAGGGACCTATTCAGTAGCATATACAGGCAGCTTTCTAGCAGCAGATGAAAGCAAGACATTTCAGCAGAGGGGAATGCTGGACATCCCCCATCCTGAACCTCACCCCATTTATCTCGCAAACACACTTGGACAAATGAAAGGCAGCAGCACCAAATGTCTCTGTGATGTGCAAGAGGAGAGGAAGCCAAGTGCTTTGCTGTGTAGCTGTCCCCTGCCACCCCCCTCTGCTAACCTCACCCCAGGTAACTTTCACACCCCCGGAGGGTAAAACATTCAGAAATAAAGAGAAACCAGCCTCAACAGTGTGTGGCCTTTAATCCCCAAATGTGCAGGCAACATGACATTAAAACAGTAAAATTAATAGTTAATGGCTGTTTCTTCCCTTTAGCTAATAACAAGTTTGTAAGGTTAAAGTCACTTTTGCTGTGCTACATATGGTTTCCTCAGGATCAAATCTTTAAGTCTGTACTTGGTGCTTCATCTTCTTCAGCACGGAGGGTAGGAAGGTTGAACAGTTAAAAACACAAACTAAACTGGTCATAAATTTAATTTAGTTCACCTTTCTTTCTTTAGAAGCTGGACTTTGCAATCAGTCCTACCTTCCTGGAAAGAGCTTAACGTCACTGAATCTGGAACCAACATCAGTAACAACTGAGACACCCTCACATACCTTAGCTGAAATACAGATTTCAACTGGAAAATTAAAAATTGGTTTCTGCAACTGTCTGCATAGTAATAACCTTTTGCAGACACTCCAGAAAACCTTCACTGTCTGCAATGTTCACTTAAAACAAGACAAAAAAACCCCAAAGTGCCAGTGTCTGTAGTAGTTCTGAAACCCTTTTTACAGTGTAAAGCCTCACCTCTGAACTAACTGTATCGTATTCTTAGGTAGCCAGATCTTTCAACAGAACTACTGCCAAAAAACAGACCTGAATGCAAGTTAACTCTTACTAAAATAATTTTCTAACCCTTCACAGTTACAGATGTTGTTCTTTGACTCCTCTTTCCTTTACACTACTGCACTACTGGTTTCAAACACAAACCTTGTAATTTTTATCTTGAAGCCTACAACAGCAATGAACTATAAGAATAGGCCAGGTGCCTGTAAAAGCCATTCATTCTCACATTTTTCATCACTGAGAATGAGTTCCAATACAAAAGTCACAAGCACTGGTTAATGAGCATAAACTCTTAATACTTTACCAGCCTCCATTTTTTCTCCCTACTGTGGAATCAGAAAGCTTAAATCCCTCCCAATTCCCAACTCGGGAATGAAGAGAGCTTTCACAAGAGTTTCTAAGCAGAATCTGTGACTGGTCATGCTGTTCAAGAGTACACAAGCAAATCTCAAACATCAGCATACAAGATTGCTTGAATCTCCTTCCTTTGCAACCTTGAAAAATGCTGAGTCATCTCACAGCTATATGCTCTCACACCTGGACACAAAAATCAACACGTGCTGCTTTTCCAGTACACAGTAACTGGGATCTGCTTGGAAAGACATACACATCAATACCTTAAAAACAGGTTAACCAAGATCTCTGGTTTCATTCTGTTAAGTTCCAGTTAACTCTTGTCAGCTTGCTTGGCTTTTGGGTAAGACTGCAGTTACACACAAATGGCAAAAATACCCTGCACATGGGCACCACAAAGTGTAGTGCCAGTGCGTAGTTACTGAATTGTACCCATTTCTCCTTGACTCAAAAGTCTTTGAAAAGGCTCTGCAAAGCAGGTTTTTTTTCAAGCACCAGCCAGCTCCTCACAGCACCCCAATTTTCCTAATTTTTTAACAGCCATCAAGCTGCCAACCATTTTCCTACTGAAGAGTGTATGTGTCTTGTTAGAACAAGCCTTTCATGTGTGATTCATCACACCAGATACTGGCACTGAGATTAGGAAAAGGAGCCAGTTTGAAGTCCAAGACAGAACAAACAGCAGGTTAAAAAATGAAAAATTTCAAAGAATGCAACCTTGTTTCCAAAACAGGCACAAATTAGGCATACCACAGCTGTGATACATCAGCACCTACGGTGCCATGCTTTTCATCTGCCACAAGACTGCTCATTATGGATCAATTTAGAGCAGTACAGGAATGGCTGGGTGCTAACATGACATCACTTCTTATTTATAAATCTTAATATCCCAAAGGAAAAGATAACACAGGAAATACATCAGGATGCCAGAATGTGCATGGTGGTCCACCTAGAAGCAGTGGATTTTCCTAGCTTGGGCAACTTAATAAAAGGAGGTCAAAAAGTGAGGAGCAGGAAGGAGAGGGACTGAGGACTCCAATGCAGACAACAGAAATTACAGCCCTTTATAGTTTTATCTTCAGTGAGAGAAGACCTGAGAGGGGAGTCTAGCAGAGATTTCTCATTTCTGGGATTCTGAAAATAAAGTAGAAATAATCCAAATATTCAGGCAAGATAGGTTTCAGGAGAGTGAGCAGAAAATACTCTGATACTTTGGCAATGTGTCCAATTCTGCACCTGCAATCTCACTCCTAACTGAAAGGGTTCACCAAGAACCAGAGCTCATCACAAGGCTTCTATGATACTGTAAGTAAGCATCAGCATGAGCCAAGTACTGAGTACATCGAGCAGCTTCAACTTAAACTCCTCTGTTAATTTGAGATGGGACAGAGATCTATCAAAGAGCAGACTTCCATTTCACCAGAAGCTGACAGTAAGTTAGAGAAGACAGCAATTATAACCAAAGGATTACTTTGAAACTGCTTTCTTGTCCCCAAAGCAGGTAACTGAAGGCCTTTGTAGCTATACTTCCATCCCACAACACAAAGATCTGAACTTGCCATGTAGGAACTCTGCAGTGATCCAGAGACCCAGCAGTGCCTAGACAGCAGCAGCCACCAAGGGTACAGCAGTCTGTGAACAGCTGAATGAATGCATCCAGCAAGGCTCACAGCCCTGAACAGACATTACACACCTTCAGCTCTTGCAATACCTACACTGTTCCAGCTTGCAGTACATGCACCTGCTCTATCTCATGAACAGATTTCCTTTAATGTGTCACTGAAATCTGAAGGAAGGCAAGTGCAGCTGCTGTTCCAGTCAGCTGCAAGTTACATCACCAGTTTCATGTCCATTCTGTACCAAACGTACTTCCTCAACACAAAACAACACAGCTGATCTAAGGAAGATTTCTCTGCCTCTGAAGAATGACCTGAGATTTTAATTCACCTCCTTCTCCTCATCTAAAACTGACCCACCCACTATTGCTAGTAAATAAAGTTTTCATTTAAACACTCAGATTTAAGTTTATTCATACACAGCAAAAGTTCCACCTGCATATTAAAAACAAACAGATTAGAAGTAAATGTTTTATTCTTCCAACTAAATTCCAGTACTACAAGGGCAGTAAAACAATGATACACTGAAAAATTGCAGCAATAAACATTTGTTAAAGACTGATAGAATAAATAAAAACTACAAAAATGAGAAATCATATAAACCCATTCTTAACCCCCAAAAAAGTCATGGAATACAGAAATGCCCTCCTTCACTATTTCACAGGCAGTACTGTGGGCTATTTGCTTAAAATTGTCCTGGGATTACATTCTAATTTAACTGTGATTACAGCTTTGTTGTAGTGCACAGTTATGAAAACCACACTAACTTCAGTCAGAAGTGTCATTCTACATTTTTATTTACACAACCAGTGAAGGGCAACTTCTAGAACACCAGCTTTAATCCTTTACTTTTTCAAACTTATTAACATAAGAAGCCAAATCGTAATGATACAGCAAATGAGGCCACTGGTATTATTACAGGTAGCAAAGGTCCACATCCAGGTGGTACTGACATCAGGGAGCACTCCAAAACCAGTTGCTGCATAAGAGTGGTTGCCACTGACAAAAGCTTGAAATAACCTGTGTTCACAGGGGGGGAAAATATGGCATTGCTGCAAGTCTTTACTGGGATAGCTTGCAACAATAAAACAGGGTGTATAGGGCAGCCCACATATGCAGAAAGTGTGATTCATGAAACATCTGGAAAGAGGAAAGAAAAAGAGTTAGTGATGGAGGTAACAAATATCAGCTCTATGCAAACCTGCTATGGTAGTATCAAAACTAAAACCATGCTGTGGGAAAACAGTTCTACATGTTTTAAACACAAGCTGCATTTTCTCTCACACCTTCTTTTCAACCTCAATATTCCCCATTATCAATTTGGAGTATTGTACCCTGGGGCCTAGCAGCTTAACAGCAAACAATGGCCATTTAAATTATTGAACACTGGGTAATTCAATGCTACTGCAGGGATCAGAAGGAACAGATACTCACAACTGGCAGGCTGTTCTCCATATCGTCGCATGATCTGATCATGCGTGAACTTCACAAATGCGTCATATTGTTCTGCAAGGATGAAGCATGACACGTGTGAGTATTAAGTTTAACTCAAGCTGAAAAATACTCAGGGCTAAGTTTTATACACAGAAATCATACAAGTTAAACACACCCCCACCTAGCAGTAGTTTTAAGTAACATTATACAATTCCATAGCTGCCATTTTTTTTATCCTCCAGAACAATTCTGCAAATGTCCCCTTAATTAAAAGGCTTTCCCTTACAAACTTCTGTGAACAAGAAAGATAGCAATAAACTCAAAAAGAATTATGCTGCACATAACAAAGACCTCAATATACCTCACACCTGCTGAGTATCACACACTGTATTTTGAAGAAATGAAGTGTGCCCATTTTACAGATCCATAATGGGGGCAGAGTAGTTAAGGAAAACATGGCATAGAGGCCAGTGCTAGGGTTGGAAACATAATCTGTCTGCTCCTATCACTACCAGATGTAAGAAAATTAATTTAATGAAATGGAAACACAAAAGTACAGGGAAGGGATTTGCTACAGAGTTAGAAAATCTTTTTGATGACCACCAGAAAATCAAAAGCAAACAAGAAACTAAAAGGATGAAATCCTAAGTGACTAACTTTTGAGTAATTCCAATCACAAAAGTAACTACTATGGGAGACATATAGTTGACTGTGGACTGCATGAAAACGGTTACTCTGTCATCTGAAATGAAATTTTGATCTGAAACATACTTGGCTTTGAACTAAGCACTATTATTTCCCAGAAAGGCTACTCTTTCTATACACACATACATACAAATACATTCACAATGTTTTATTCAGTTTTAATACTGCACTCATCAGCAGGATATCACCTTTCAGAATTAGGAAATTGAACAAGGAGAGTAATATCTACCAGATGCCGCTCCTCTCCATTCCCCTTCCTCCCTTGTGGAAAAATACATGTGCAGCAATGTGGGGTGTTCTGAGAAAAGGGCAAGGTCAAAGAAGGCAATCTTCAACCAAAAATGCAGTTAGATTTGTAGTGGTTCCTAGTCCCACAGGTTTGCCCCAATAAAGTCCCCATCCTCTTGCAGGGATGAGCTTCACCTTTGAAGTAAACAGGGTATCAGTAATCAGCAAGTAGTGCAGCAGCAGCAGCAGCCCAAAGACCTGAGGACATTCACCCCTGACCAAGGGGGCCTGGGGTCATGGCAGCCAGCTCCCCTCTGCCCACAAGCAGGACCCGTTTCACTGCAGTTCTGACCAGCGGCTTTTCAGCAGCCATACAAGGACTTCAGCCAAACAACAAACTAACACAAAGAGCAGATTGAGGGATCTAGTGCCCTGAAACCATTTCAAAAAATAACAGCAACTGCAACTTTTCCTGAAAGTATGTATTAGAGGCCAAAATTGAACTTCCAAATGTTCTTCTTTAAAGGTGGAAGTCAACATACACAGCTGCTTTGTAACATCATCCTTGTCAGAACTATGGCTTGGCAATTTTTTAAAAAAATCCAGTTACTAAAAAGCCCCTTTCTTGTGACATTCAGATTCAGAAGTTAAGCAATCCAAAGGTAGGAGCAGCCTACAGGGAACTACTTGAAAATTTAAGTGAACACTGCACAAATATTTACATCGCTGTATCATATACATCCTAACTATTTTAAGTCAGGTGGCTAAATGACATGAACACAAATACAATTACAGTATTACAGAAGGCTGTTTTTCACAGATTCTTTAAAACCTTTCAAGCTAGTGTTTTGCTATGGCTCTTCCAAAACCAAGTTTGTGCTAACACAGCAGTTTCAGGTAACAGAGGCAGGAAGAGAAATCAGGGCATTACAATGATCTGAGTTTTCCGTTTACCCCACATTTATTCTGCATGAAAAGCAACTCTGCTCACAAAGAACATGGAAGAAGGAAAGAATAGGCAGTATCTGGCTAACTACCTACATGACAACTCTGATTCAGAAAATATCCAAGATGCAAACATTCAGTTCAGTCACTTGAAAGAAGCTATTCAATTGAGATTTATTATGGAATTTCCAGTTACATTTCCTTTGCCTTCACTTTTGAAAGAAGGAGTATCACCTTACTGCACAAAGTTTAGAAAGGGATATAACCATTCTGTCAGCAGACAACCATAACTGGCCTTCTTTTGTCAGTCTCTCTTTCTGAATTCCCGTATAATGTTGAAAATGTCTTACTGGCTTAATATATGTAATGCAGTAACGTGATCTTCCCAACTGCTCTTTTGGTGAGCACCATGGTAAGAACAAGTAAACCTAAATCATCTCACTAAACCACAACTCCCCAGATAGAATTCAATCCCCTCCCTTTCCCAAAAACAAACCCAACAATGCTCCCTTTGGGACTGAAAGCCAGCGCACATGTAAGGAACTTGACAGAGGGGCTTCCTGTTTGTAGCTTGTACTCCAAAAGTGTCTGTAACAAATGTAAATCTATCTGGGCTTCAAATGGTTATGATGCCTGCTAAATGAAATGCATTTAAGAAAATACAAGAAATGACCCAATTCCTAATGCGCATAAATTAGGAGAAAAAACTTCTGTGGAGTCCTAATTCATCAGGCTGAAGCAGATTAAAAAGAAAAACACTGAAATGGAACACCAGGCCCAAAGCAGCAGAAGTATTCATGGCTCTAGTTATAGTTTTAAATAGATGTAGATTTAAGAGGGACATAGAACAATAGCAATTTCTTACACAGAAATGGCAGATCAGCAAGTGCAGAACATGAACAGAATCTCAGGTGCAGAGATAATACTATCACAAGCAACCCACAAGCCTGGTGACTTCCTGCATGTGCATGCCTGTAAAAGGTTTTATTCCCACACCTGAAGAGACCTGCCAACTTTAATTCTGATGTGTTTGCAGGTGGGAAGCAGAACAGCAGCAGGTATTCAAAACCAAGTCTGCGGAACAGTGTGCTCAGATTTTTACTATCATCACACTAAATATTAATTTAGACTCCAAATAATATTCTGAAAGCACCTACCTCTGAATGCACAAGTATTTAGGTGCTCAAATGCTAGCAAGAGGTTTAGAAGTAAAGGACCTCAAAAACTGAAGAAAGGTCTTATTTACAATGCTGACATTAGCATGATCCTTATGGAAAGATAAGCTGGCATCAGGTGCCAAGAATTTCAGCTGAATTGTGAAATACAAGGATTCAACATGGAGCATCAGAAAAGCAGCTGAACTGACTCTCAAGCAGATACCAAACACTGCTGGCAGCAGTGTAATGGTAAGTACTGGGAAGAGAAAGGGAAATCTTAGCTACTGTCATCTTGCCAGATTCCAGAAAAAGGAAGTCAGTTCCCAAGCAGGAAAAAAAAACAAAACAAAAAACCAGTCCTTCAAAAAGAGCTCTAAAGGCAGTCTTTCTGGAGGAAAAAAAAAATAAAAGAGGAAACTATCAATTCAGACACAATAGCAAGAGAAAGTTCTAACTGAAATAAAACCACTGTCTGCACTGACTAGTAATAACTAGGAGTCACAGTTTCTATCCAAAGCAGCACAGAAGGAAAAAACCTATCAAAGGCAGTAAACATCATTTTTTCTGTCATGTATGCAACCCCATTCCTTCATCAGATTAAGTCAGAAAAAAACATACACTGTAACAAAAATAAGAGAAGTTTTAAGCTTTCAAACTCACTCTGACATATTATTCTGAACTGTAAAATACCTGCAAGTTTTGTGGTCAAAATTTCTTCATACTCTTCACGGATTTTCTCTTCACGTTCTTTCAGCAAACGTTCACAGATCATTCCAACTTGTCTGAGAGTAAACAGGGGCTGTTCTTTTTTCAATGGTGATGATGCTGCAGATGAAGTACCTAAGATTAAATATTTGGGCATACCAATTTACAATTACAAATACATCAGAACCAGTTTTTTACAATCAGCTTTTCTCACACCTTTCACATTAAAGGAACTTTACAAAACATTTGAAGAAGACTTTCTCTGCTGTTTGATCCTCCTAATCACTACTGAAGCAGAACTGGATGCTCAAAAGGAAGACATCTGCAATGGACAACACGTACAGCTATCAAAACCCCAAGAGTGTTACACAAACAGTGTGAACACCATTTACATGGCAGTATCCATGTACAAATTTAAGCTTCTACTTTATATAAAAATTACAGTACAGTATTACAGTATATTGGTGCAGAGACAGCTGCTTTGCAAAAGCCTATTACAGTATCAGTGACAGAGCAGACAGGATGGTCTCCTGAAAACAATGCCAGCTTTCTGTCCTACCAATTCTTAAAATGAAAAGCTACCACGTTCCAGACCAATGCTATTATTGCCAAAAAAGTAACCAGTGGGAATGTGCCATAACACAGCAAGTAAGGGGGAAAACTATTTACTCAAATGGAATCTGACAAAATAACAGACTATAGCAGAATTACACAAAATTCATGGCCAAAAAAACAACAGTAACTGGTGAGAAGGTGCCATAAACCACCAAGTAACTAGAAAAAATGGTTTACACAAGCAGAGTCTAAGACAACATACAAAAATTACACAGAATTATCTGGGTACCTGGCAAAGCTGGTCCAGTAAGGAGAAATGCATGTGGCTGTGCATCAGTAGAACAACAAGGATCTGTCTGCTGGAAGCTATTTTCTAAATGTCTTCTCTTCTGCATGCGTTTGTACTCCTGTTTTATGTTGTACAGAATTTGTTCTAAAAAAAAAAAAAAAAGAAAAAAACCCCTAAAATAATCATCTTTACATTTCACCATTTTGCTTGATTTCCACTCAAGTATCAAATGCTGTAGATAAATAACAGATGATAAAAGATACACAGACTCTTAAAAAATGACCTGCAAAACCCACAATGTTTTACCAAAGACATCAAACAATTAAACTAATTAAAAGAAAGGTAGCCCAGACTGTTTTCACCAGGAGAACACTAGCAAAAGTGTTCTTAGTTAAGGTCAAGTATTTGCACCAGAGTACTGCTAACAATAAAAACCCAGCATCCTAAAATTTAGGAATACACATGGACAAAAATGTGGCTATGAAACTTATACTGGTATTAATTATCTTCGCTTCATATATTCAATCTGCAATTTCATCTTTCACCCACACACAGCATTTATCACTCATGCAGTTAACAGTAACAAGAGACTCTAGAATAAAACATCCACATGAATTACCATTCCTCTCTGTAGGTTGAGTGGCCTACAGGCAGCACATTGAAGAGGAAAACACAATTTAGGCAATATGCATTGAGCGCCTACTGCTTAAAATATCAAAGAATTGGAAGCTGACAAAATACAAAAGCTTTCCAGAACATTTCTGACAGCCTCAAATTAATCCAAATAAATACAGTGGATGGATCAACAGTCTTTTTTAAAGGAGTATGGCAATATGTAGTGCAGCTTTTGACTGCAATGAATAAAGTACAGCAAATTATTTTAATAATCTCATCTCCATTGTAAAATCATAAAGGAAAAACTAATTCTTGCAACAGAACTACCAATCCTGTATGCCTTCTCTCTGAAATTCCATGTTCCAAACGGGTCTCAGGTGCATCAGTGGCCTAACTCCATATCCTCTGGCAATGTAAAATATTCAAGGAAAAAAAAAAAGTAATTTTATATTTTTTACATCAGACCTTTCCATAAAGAAATTTCCAAAGACTCTCATCCTTTATGAAACTCTTACTTTTAATGTTCAAATGCATTTTTAAAAAAATTACCTGCAGGATTGGCTTCCACTGAGACTTCTGGACTTTTTAGCAAAGACAGGTACATACAAATCCACATGATCATGTCAGAGTTGCAAAGGACTCCACTCAGAACCTTCCTGTTTCTGGTTCTCATTTTGCCAATACCATACCATGAAAACTTAAACCAGTTTTCATGTTTGTAATCTGTATGCTACTGAGGTTCCATATCTGAACATTTTCTAGTAAGGAACCATGTGATGCAGGTAACTTCAGCTACCACCTTCTTCAGTTAGTGGCTGAAGCCTCTGCTAGACAAGTGGAAGCAAACACTTAACAATTTTCAGTTCAGATGCTTAAATACTGTCATGGTTCAATTCCATGAGTCAATCTAGAGATTTCCAATTTATGAAAAGAGAGAAAACTGTTTCCAGTCAACAGGAGCATCAGCAAAGGAGCTTCTTGGATTTTGTCCATTCATTAAGGACTTGATACCTTTTCAGTCCCATGCCTGCAGCTGTATAATTTTCAACTCTCTACTGGGATGTCAGTATTATGGTTCAAAGAAGCAGCAAATGCAGAAGATGGAATAAAAAAAGCACAGCAAGTAAATTAAGAGAAGGAACCACAAGAAAGTGGAGGGGGGGGGGGAAGTACTCAGGGCAGGATGGAAGATTCATACTTTCTGTAGGACAAAATACACTCCAGTATAGTACAAAAGTACATAAATCATGTTAAACCAAGATGCAGTCAGGCTTCCACAATTAAACAGAATCCCATGGAGAGTTTGTCATGTGCATACACACATCAGTAAGAGAATGGCCTAACAATATTTATATTCAATGGCATTATGGTGGTAGAACAATACTTCTCCTCAAAATCAAGTGCTGTTCTCGCTGCAGTGATACTGCATAATTTTGAATGGCAACCAAATTAGCTCACAGGATCACATCTGTCCTAAAGCATGTTTACACTATGAAAAACATGACTGCACATATTCACACTGCATTTGTATTAACTGAAGAACATAATAGACCATGACCATCCTTCACTATGACTACTCTGTTCTGGCCATACTTTCCAAACTCCATGTGAACTGCAAAAACATCAGCCAAATTTCAGGTGTAACAACTTGGATAAAAATCTTTTCTACAATTCTTTCTTGTATCTTTTTGCAGAAATGTTCTCAAACCACATTAACCACCAAAAGCATTAAGGACAAAAAAAGTGAACAGACTCTGATCAAATGATAAAACTGCAAGAGTTAAATCAACAATCATACACCATGATTCCTCCAGTCCTAACAACCTCTGGAAATTAAACAAGCAATAATTTACAGAAAATGTTAAAATACCAGCCAGAAGAGAAGGAGCAAAAGCAATGGGGCGTGTGCGTGGGAAACAGGGAGAGGAGGCAGAGAAATCAGGTGTGCACTTTGGGAAAACAGTAACAACCAGAACAGAAAATTAAGATTTGTGCACCAAAGATACATGATTCTATTCCAAATTATACTGAATTATGGACAAGGAAGTACCAATGATATCACAGCAATTTCATCTACTTCTAATTTGGCAGGACTTTTTAAACTGCCACCTTCAAATCTTGCTGCGAAAATCAAAAATCTTAGGAAGCACTACTGACAGATATTGGGAGATCCCCATCCTGACAAAATCAGTTTGACAGTTTGCATTACTGTGACTTCAGCTAAAGGTACAGAACTAAGCAAAGTAGGCTAAAGGAAGGGACTATTTAAACATGACACTGCCTACACTGCAAACAGCAACCAGGAGAAAAAAGCCTGAAATGTTAAGCACTGACTAAACACTTGATAAGCATGTCCATAACCTGGTTTGGTAAATGGTATTCCTCTATTTGGAGTAACTTAGAAGATTTAAGGCACTATTGCTTCAGCACACAGGACTGGACTATAAGCTGTACTCAGTACCTTGCTGATAGCAGGCAAAGAGACTGAAAATGACTCATCTCATACTTCCCGATTTCCACCACTTATAAAATGGAGATTAACAGTCAAGAAACACAAGTTTAACACAGCACCAAACTTTCAATGACTTCTCACATGAATGATCAGACCAGGAATGCTTCAAATAAAGCAGGCACATTTTTGTATCAGCAAAGACTAAGTAGACATTCTTATTAACTTACAGTACCATAAAACCTTAAGACTTAAAACAGAACTACTTCACTGTGAAGTGAAATATAAGCCTGTGAATATTTATGACTCATTTTAAATGAAAATCTGAATGCCAAATTAAAATAATCTAGTACAATAAGAAAAACTGCTTAAATGCACCAAGTTACTTCCACTATTTACGGCTCTGTTTCATGATTCCACAAAAATACTTTTATGGCATCTCAGCACTAGCAGGAAGCCATGAAATATTAAGGTAGTGCAAACCAGACAACTTCTTAACACCACCTATATGGCAGACATCTAACTGCAAAGACTTTTAAAACTCTGACCCAGTTAAACAAAGCTTAGAATTAGTAGATCCAACCTAGTTTTGCTTCCAGAAGACCTTCCTGCTTTTTCAAGTTCAGTTTTTTAACTTCTCTTGCTTCCAATTAGTTCTGACTATTCTCTGCAGTGCACAACTGAATTAAAGCGTGCACTGAACTGGTGTCAAACACAGGACAGTTTTTTTATGTGTTCCTCAGTGTGGAGGACCAAACTGTCCTTTAAAACAATGACATGCACTTGAATTAACAAATTATTTTACATATAAAAACTCACTCATTAAACAAAATTTGTCTGTGCGCTTCTCTAAGAGTATAAAAATTTAAGTGAGAACTTAAATCACATAGATTACAACTTACTAGATATTTAAAATAAAAGCTTCCATCCATCTTGAACATATGCTGAAGTTCAAATCAGATATTGTACATCAGACAATGATTTGATCTGAGATGACAAAAGAAATATATTTAATATGATGAAACACACATCACTGTGGCCTATCCTAAGTTTCTTTGTAATTTCACTCTACCCCCTGTGCTCAGTGTTTCCTACTGGTTAGAGATGTCTCTGAAGGCACAGAGCAATTTAACAGGAAATACCAAGCAGAGGTGCTGAAAGTGAAAATCAGACTTGCTTAATCTTGTGTAGCAGCAAGAAAAAGCCACACTGCTAACACAAATGAAATTAGTACTTCATAAATGGCATTTCAAATTCAACATAACTATGAATCTCCCCCAGCTACACAAGAGTCTGTTTTATGCCCCCTTCTTCTCTTTCAGGTTCAAGGCTAAGACAAAGAATGACAAGCAAAAACTGCTGTGGTCTCACCATAACCACCAAAGGCATCAGGGATTCAGTCAAATATACCTGAATATAATGAAATGCATGGATACTCTTTTTTTTTATCCTGAGCTGTGTACTGAGAGCATAAAGTTCAGTACATAGGTTCATTAAATTTTGCATTAAGGTCTTTCAGAACTTTAGATACCATTTGGGGAAGGAAGATTTCCGAATGAAGAGAGGATGAGACATGAACAGGGCAAATTAGAGTTCAAGTTTGACATCTGAAATATGATTGTCACACTAATGGATTACAAAGCCAAATATTCATTTCCAGGAGTGATGTAGTCTTCCTACTTCCTTTAATTCATGATAAGAAGTCAAGTTAATATTTTCCAAAATTCTGCCATCTAATTACTTCATCCTGACCTGTAATTACCTAGAAATTATGTACAAAGGAAACAGCAGTTCAACTTAAAAAGGTAACAAGGCAAACAATTATTTTCTCCATTTTAATAACTGCTTATCAACTATGAAGGTGCTGATTGTTTCACCTGAAGGATTTTCTTCTTTGGGCTTGATTTTAAACTATGAATCTCTCATCACAGTTCCTGGCTTCTCTCATTTAGCTAAAGGAAAATTCAGCAAAACACACAGGAAAGTGACTCAATGTGCTGAAATCAGAGTAGCAGTCTTCCTGGCCTGAAATGGAACCTTTAGCTCAGGTTTCAGTTTGCAATGTCACCATTCAACGTATGCATTCAAACTTGAAATATGCCTGAGATTTCTTCTAAGTAATCAATTAGATGCTATCCTGATGTCAATGGCACACATCTTTAGGGATTTCAGCTTCTGTTAAAGCAAAACTGCTCCACTGTCCTAGTTCAAACTAACATATAATATTTCCATTAGGCCTTCACCCTTATCCAACACCAAGCTGATGTTACCATATTCCAACTTTTGGTCTCCCCACCTGACTACTGACAGACATTGTTAATTTTAAGATGCCAGTTTCCCCTAAAGGCAGCACTACAACACAGCAATGGGTAAAGGTATTCCTCAGGTTTTTTTCCTACTTAACTAGAAAACCCTGGCAGAGACATAAATTAAAACTAC